>CM061142.1:230069067-230492743 GCA_030789695.1 Scilla litardierei
TGTGCATGTGCCATGGGCAGTCAACTGTGAAACCAACATCAATCGACTGTCACAAAAACCTGAAACTTTCCAGAGAGCAGAGTCTACAGAGAGTTCAAAGACCGACAACTGTTGAAGCATTGACAGTCGACTGTTACTTGGACAAGAGACTGTAAATACAACATCAGTCGACTGGCACTGAAACTTGAAATTTTCCAGAGAGCAGATTCTGTAGAGGAATCATAGACATGCGACTATTGAAGCATTGATAGTCGACTGTGCCTTGGACAGGCGACTGTCAATACAACATCAGTCGATTAGCCAGATGGAAATGAAAGAGATCTTTGGGCTGAAGATAGACATGCGACTGATTAACACATCACAGGCGACTGTATCTCAGACAGGCACCTGTAAAATGTACAGTAGTCACCTGAAGGAGTTAAAGTTTAGAAAGCCCAAAAATCATTTGATTAAGTATGTGGATAACATGCTACTATAGAACTAATCACAATCGACTGTTTTGAGACAGGCGACGGTAAATCGTTCAGCAGTCGCCTGTTGAAATCACAACATGCACATGCTTGATAAAAATGAATTGGAGTCTAAGGAAAGTGATCTAATGATTTCCTAGGACAGAAAAGAAGATGTGTGTGTGCTCTAACATAGTTCTACTTCTAAGCTATATACTAGAAGAGAATAAAAAGATTACATTTTGAAGAAGTCTCTCTTCTATCCAAAGTATGAGCTTGAAGACTTCTACGAGCTTCAATCACCATCTTTGATCATCCAATCCACTTTTCTTGCTTTCATTAATCGTTGAGTGACATCCATTGCTAATTGATCTTCATGATATGCTTAGGCAATAGATTAACTGCAAATAGGGGATTAGTCACAAGTATTTATGTTTGCTCATCATTAACACCAAGTAGGGAGAAGTCCAATACTCAACATTCTCCCCCTTTTAGATGATGACAAACAAACATAAACAAAAAGATAAATAATTGTGCTTAAAGAAAACTTACTCCCCATACATAGATGCCAATCAATTTAGTCAATGAATATAAGGGCATCTATAGATCAATTGAAGCAAGTATGTAAGATATGAATGAATGAAATGATTTTCTTGAAATCTTAAAATCTAGGATTTTATAATCCAAGTTCATTATATCTTACTCCCCCTGAATCTAAAGCAACTTCAATCTTAGATTCAAGTTTAGAATTAGAATTTACTTAGTACATAATTATGATATGTTTATTTCTCTCCCCATATGGCATTATCCAAAAAGTGGGAGTAAAATAACAACAATAGTGCTAAATAAGTACAAAAACAATCATGAGAGTCTAAAGATATGATGTATATCAAATGTGATGCCAACATATAATCATTGAAAAACTAATCACAAATGTGCATCTCATTGATATATATACCAAAAACTCATAAAACACAAGAAATCTTAGTGGAATTAAAGGAATGAGAATCCAATATTAACATTTCAAACCAAATGAGAAAAACATCTCATATCACATCATGTATATGATATAGCATACAAAGAGAGACAATTTCACAATATTCACACAATTAACATAAAAATGAGACAAAGTGTGAAGCAGCATATGAAGTAAAAACATTTTCATATATATAATCACTAGATACATGAGTGCAAAATACAGCTTCCACTCTATGTACATCAACAAAATGTGATCAACATACAAACATCATCCATCAGTACTCAAAACAAAAAGAAACAGACAGACACTCAAACCATAACAACAACCTGGATGACGGATGGGTCTGAAGGGCGACCAGAATGACTGAACATCAACCTGGAAGAGCGACGAGTAGGGTACACACGAGCCTGCTGCTTAGATGATGATGCACCACCATCAGGAGACTCCACGTAAACAGACACAGAGGGCAGTACATCAGAAGACAAAAGCACAAAGCCTGGAGGACGGACGGACATCAGACTGGGAAGTATCCTCGGAAGGAGGTAACGTGGCCTGGAGGGTGGTTGACCACGAGGCGTGCACAATCCAAGTAGGATGCACACGGTCGCCTTCCAAGGGTAGGAGTGTAAAATGCAACATAATCCCGTGAGTACGGGGTCGAATCCACAGAGACAATTTGTTTCACATTCACAATCTCAATTGGTTAAGGAAGGCAAAAGGCGTTGGTACAACCAACTAAACTAACAAGTGCGGTGAGGGGAAGTGTGGTGGTAACACGGTCGAGCCAAACCCAAGGTAGGTAGGGTGGAGACCAAACTAGGAGACTAAGCAATCAAGAAAGAGTGTGTGGAATGGGGTGTCATTGGGGTTGTGAGTTGATTAGCAATATGTTCATCCCAAATGAATCAACCCTCTCATCCATTTCAAGGTATGCGAGGTTGTGCAATAGGTAATGCCCTTAAGGCACACCGTCGTTCTACGGCCCCACCAAGAATAATGCACAATTCATTTGTGTGTTGATTAGTGGGTTGGAATCCCTAACAATAGCATGTGAATCGATACTTGCATCTGTGTTATAGGATGCACGGATCATGCACGTAGGTGTGACCCTTAAGGTACACCACAGTTCTACGGTCCAACCAAGGGTAGCGCACGATTCAATCAAATCTAGGGCAAAACCCACTAATCTACACTATTAGCATCCATTTCAAGGCATGCTAATCCAATGAAATGCAAGATATGAATCATCACTAATCAAGCTCACAAACCCTAGATAATCCCAATTCCACACACAAATGGCTAAATGCCTTCATAATGAAAACAAAGTGATAATCATTCAACATGAGAACACTAATCTTCATTTCAAGCTAATAATCAAACAATTATCAAATAGGTCTCACTCGCATTCAACAATCATCCAAATATTCATACAAAACAATAGCAACCAACTGTTTACAAGAGAGGAGAGAGATCACCAATAGAAGCCCTAGAAACCCATGCTCTTCACTCTCTTGCACCTCCTCCAAGCTCCACCAAGCTCCAATGGCCACCAAGCCCTAGCCCTATCTTTTGGGAAAGAAGATGGGGCTCTCCTGGCACCAATGAAATAGTAAAAACCAAGTTCGTTAGCTAGAAATCGAACCAGGCCGCAAAATACCCCCAAATGCGCAGTTCGGGTCTGATATCGGGCTTGCGGGTCGGGTTTAGGGCACCCAACCCGCAGCTTTCAAGTGCGCGCGCCTGCGCTGGATTGGGGCGGAGCGGAGCGGGTCGGGTCGACGGACCCGACCCGCTAACTGCATCTACAGGCTCGCGTGCCCGCATATCGCAAAAGCGGGATGCCCCCGCTTTCAACGGAGTGATGACTAGATCGGTGCCACGTGGCGCCGCGTGGTTGCACCATGTGGCGCCCCATTATAAATCCCTTTTCCCCTTTTTCTCCCCCTTTTCCTCCAAATAATTCACCAAAAATACCCAGAAATCCCTGAAAAATCCCAGAAAATTCCGGAAAATATCCAAGACTCCCAGGAGTACCTGAAAAATAGGAGAAGGATAAATTAGTCCATATAATGATGTTTTGTGCAAATAATGAGAATAAGCCCTAAATGTGATACAGAAAGTGAACATACACTTAAGAGGGCAACATTAAGCCTAACCCTTAGCACAAAATAGGGGTAGTTAGGGGGTATAAATATACACTTTTCACTACGAATCACACCCCCCAACTAGCATTTTGCTAGTCCCAAGCAAAATATGCGAAAATTACAGATTAAAGTGAAAACATGCACCAAACTCAAAATATCAACATGGCATACTCCACATGTTATGTCCAAATGATTTCAAAGCCAATATACGCAATGAATGAAAGTAAACAATAAATGATATTATCCTCAATCCAATTCCAAGAAAAGTAAGGCAATAAGCACCGTGCACATTCTTTGGGATATATCACAATGTCAAAATTTTCAAAATTCAAGGAAGTGGCCAAAACAAAAGAAATTTCCTCTAAGTTGTGTGAGATGAAATTGTATCACTCATGTTGCTTATTCTTTCATTCATTAATTCATTTTTTCTTTTTATTTTCTTTTTCTCTCTTTTTTGTATTCTTTTTGTTTTAGTATGTTTATGTTTATGTTTTGCATTCACGCAATCATGCAATGAAATGCAAACACCGCTACCTTTGCATACACGTGATAACGCTATATAGGCAAAGGAATGGAATGATCCCCTAAATCTCATCTTTGTCGTCCTCCCCAATGTTTCGTGGGGCACCGGCTACTCAATTTGATTAGAAAAACCATTCACTTATATTAACTCTCTTTCTCATTCTAAACACGAGTTATCAACTCATCCATCCATTCCTTAGGAGGAAAACAAAACATATAGCATTGACCACACCCTATCCAATCAAAAACTAAGCCATTCATCCCAATTCATGCAATCACTTACACCAAACTATTCCCAAATTATTTCAAAGAGAGTGTCACAACATATAAAATAGTTTCATACATGGCATATTAACATTTGACTCCAAAATGGAAAATAAATTAAAACACGACAATCAAACATCTATAAATTTGCTACCAAAGTAATAATCCGAAAAAATTGCAGTGCGATAAGCATGTAGGGACTAAGCAAAAGAAATATGATGGAGGCAAGGATGGAGGCATCAAAAAGATATGCTCAAAATGAATGAATGATGATGATGACGAATGAGAATTTTTATTAACATCAAAAATTTTTGAAACTACCCAAAACTAGCATCCAACTTCATAGTTCACCCCCCCCCCCCCCCCCCGCCAACTAGAAATGAGTATTGTCCTCAATGGTTGAAGTGAAACTAGATATTATTCAACTATGCTAGAGGAAAAAACACGCATACTAAAGCAAACATGCAAAAACAAACTAAATTTTTATTTTATCTTTATTTACACTAAGTAAAGGAAGAAATACACATTTGCAAAAGGCGGATCCTGAATGTGTAATGGTGGAGGCAGCTGCTCTATCATATCCTTTCGTTCCTCAGCAATATGCTTTGGAAACGAAGCTCCTTCAGCTTCCTTGGATCCTAGCAACACAGCTCCTAGCATCTCCCTAGAGTATGCTCATATGTCCTGTGGGAAACAAGCTGTGTCAATACAAGGAAAAAAAATAAGACTTCTAATGAAGAAAGCCCAAATAGGGTCATCATAATAAAAATATGGATATGAATATGTATGACGACAATCTGAATCTGCAATGTATGGAAGTGAAACTTGAGATTCGGACGTGACGGGAAAAGTGTGATGAGAGCTTCCCTAAATATCGATGATATCGCCTGGCTGATGCGAATCCTCAGGAGGAGGGTGAAATGGCTACAGGGGCATGTGTGGAGGAGAAGGCAGCGCATGCTCAATGTAGATCATCTTGTAGACACTGTCGCTTGTCGCATCCTCGTCATCGAAGGTAATGGCCTCTGTAGTCATCACTGGACTCTGTGTTCCACCCAGAATATCATCACCCTGGATGACGGACTGATGTGTGTCCTGAGGTGTCTGAAGTGATGGATGCTGAACTGAATCTATAGGGAGGGAGGGCTTGGGCTCCAAAGTAGTCTGTAGGATGTATCCCGTGCACTCATCCTTCTCAAGACCACCTTAGTAAACCATCTCAGCCGTCCATCCAATATGCTCACACACCTCCAGCTGTGGCAGTGGATCAGATAGGCAATATGACTCAGGCTCTCAAATGTCATCTGTCTCACTCTCGCCTAGACACATCTCCATCTCATCATCACCACCAACACAACGAAACTACATCGTGTCTCCAACATGGGTGACACACATTCCGTTATCCATCTCCTCCTGATCCTCAATATGTAATCTCTCAATGTCCTCTACCTGGCTCTCTTGCAACCCATCATCCTGCTCTTCTAGGTATCACATGGGGTCATAAGAAAAAGAGCCCAAAGGTGGCTCCTCAGACTGGCACTGGACCTGCTGCTCTGCATCCTGAAGTGGAACAAGGGTGTCACGATCGTTTTTCGATCGTACGTTTTCGTGCTCATACATTCCTTTCGTACGCGTATTTTTAGTTGCCTCTTCTTGTATCCCAAACATGCGATGTGATATGTCGTTGTGACCCTTAAGAAAGTACTTATTTGTGGGATTTTTCGTGAACGTCATTTCACGGTTCATTCTCCCACAAAACAACTTTGTTTGAAGAGGTGTCGTAACTCTTACCTATGTCTTTTGCTCATTTTATTTTTGGTTCCGATTTTCGTTACCCTAGCCCGTGATCGATCTTCTTAGTCTCGACCCTCTCGTTGACACGGTCGTCCCGGTATTTTTCTTATAATTATCGGACATCGATATACCCACTCTTTCCACTAATCACTTTCTAATTCACCTAAACCTAATTAATTTGAAATTCAAATAACCTAATTAAACTATAGGCTTAATACGTCTCATATGAAATATTTCATTTGCTAATAATACCCGATATTAAACTAATCTATACCCCCTCCCTCTCACATTTTCTCTCCCCAATCAACTTAGTTATAACCCCATTTTAAACCCAAATATCAAAAAGAAAATCTAATACATATCACCTTAAAATCAATTTGGGCTATTCACCATCCTACTTTAGACTAAACTATACCCCTATATCTCTCCTTCTCTCCTCCCAAAACCCTAAAAATCAATCTATTCTAAATCTATATAGAAAATTTCCTTCTATTTAGAAACAAATGCCGCTAGGTTTTCTTCTCCTCACGCAAACCCTCACGCAAGCCGCCGCAAACCCCACGCCGACTTCCCCCACTCACGGCCTGGCTTCCCGCCGGCCTCCCCACTCCGGCCAACCTCCTCCCCTCGTCGAAACCTTCCTCCTCCTCCCTAAAACATTCACTCAACAACCCTAAATCCCACAAAAACTGTTAGCCCCAGCCGTAAAAGCCCACGGCCACACCCCTGCCACCGTCGCCGACCGTCCCCCTGCCACCGGCCGCCCCTCATGCGACCCCCAGGCCATGCAGCATCTCCCCTGGCTGCAGCTACCCCAGGAGTGTCTCCCTTGCGTGTGCAAACTTCTGGCCGTAACCCCTAGCCACGCGCAACCCAGATCCGTGCACCTCTGGCGTGCAAACTTCAGGCTGCTGCCTCTCGAGCCATCATGTACCGCTGTCCACGTCTTCCCGACGCCATAGAACACTATGCCACTGTCCTTCCCCTTTGCATCGATGTTCGGTGATCGTGCCGTTACCCGGTTGATCGTCGTTCGTCACCGCTATCCCGCCGTACCCTCGCTCGCTACCGAAGTCCAACCCTTGACGTCGCTACTCGACGTCAGTGTAGCTCTCGCATCATACTAAGGGTAATATCTGAACCGTAGGAACCCCCATATCGCATGCTAATCAAGACTAAAAACCATAACTTTACTGCTTTGAATAACTCACTAATCAAGATCTAAAAATTGGGACTGTATGTTGATTCTGGACTGAGCACATATGTAGAACTTGGACTTGTTGAACGGATCGCAGCGTGATTGTTTTCAGGCAAGTAATACTTGCCAATGTTTGTTTAGGCCATGTTTTAGGCCAATTTGTGTAATAGCGTAAAAGAGACTAGGCGATGAAATAATAGTCGCCTAGATGCCCTTACTAGATCTAGCTTGACAACAAAGCTTGATCTGACACCCTTACTATGCTATCATTTCATGACGCATGTCACGTTTACTTTCAAATTATCTATAAACACTTTTTAACTGCTTATTGCCATGTCATTTCATGCATCAATTTGCTCCATCATGATTGGGTAGTACACGCTACAATAAATTGTTAACTATTGAGGCTAGGCACCTGCTTTACAGGCACAACCCTATGCTAATAACACTTCATGTCTCGTGATCCAGAAGATGGGCACCAGTCCATATACACGTGGAGGGGTAGGGTTAAACGATCACTTGAGTGTAGAAGTGAGCCAGTACAACCACTTCAGCCAAAAGACGGAAACTCTGTGCACGAAGTGATAAATCAGCGTTCGTGAATTCGTGAAATAGTGATTCGTAGTTTCTGCTATGACGTGCATACTTTGTTACCATCATGTCATTTTAATTGTTTCATTCTTTAAATGGCATGCCATACCATCATGTTAAAACTGTTAGTCGCATTACTTTTATATGATCCTTACACAAAAGTCTTCCGTTTACCTTTGGGAGACTTTTGCTGACATGTGCCCTCTTCTCTTTAGGTGTCACATGTCAGGTTTAAAGTCAGAGATAGTTGCTAAGGACGATCAGTATGTAGACGTTGAGTTTGAGTTTCCTGCCGAGGATGAGTTGGAGGACACCGGTGACCAGTCCTAGTCTTCGCTGGAGACTTCTTTTAGTTGCTGTTGCTTTTTGTTGTTGATGTTAGGCGTTCGGTGCGTAGCACCTTATCACTCTCTGTTTTATCTTTGGCCATGCTTAGGCCTTTTTCTTCAGACTCTGTACTCCTTTTTTGACTATAACTCTGATATGTTTGGAATAAAATCTGTGGATGTCTTCTTTTCCTCATTTATTATTGTTGTTTCTTCGCACTGCAAGAATCTGCTATTGGTATCAAACACAGACGTGTATCAGACTACAGCTTCATAGCTCCAAGTCTGAGCAGACATCTTCACGTCTCGCCTTCCATACTTGGGAAGCGGGGCGTGACAGGTTTAGTGGTGGACCATGCAGGTCCTCTTTACATCTGCGAAAGATCGGAACAACAATAATGATAAAAACCTCCATTAAAATATTCGAAACATTCAAGTCATGAATTGAGTCTACTCTGAACGTTTTCTTGTCTTAGATGGCTGGAAGACGTATTACCGGAGCATCTTGCCTTAGTATAAAAGGGGAAATCCATTAGACCTGGACTATAGGAAGATTTAGTCAGACGCCCGTGCTTACTAGCTAGGCATCCATGATTGTTAGTTCGACATTTTACTAGGAATTGATATAATCATCTTAGGAATTTCCTTAGTGGTTTCTTACCTAACTTAGACTATATTAGATTTCTAGAGATTCTTTAGTCGTTTGCCTGGGTTCATCAAATTTTGGGCCCAGCAGAACGTAATCTTGATCCTAAGGACCCTTCCTTGAGATCTCTATTACAGTATAATTCATTAGAAAGTCTTAGTGCTAAGTTCCTCCTAATCTTTAGTCGGCCCGATAAATAGAACCCCTGATTTCTAGCATCTTCTTAATCATTACACTTCTGTGTTATCGACCATAGAATTCCATCGTAGCTTTTCATGAATCATATCCTAGGCGTTGTCACGCCCCACATCCCAAAACTACGGAGGCGAAGCATGACTAAGGCCCGCTTGGGCCAGAGCTGTGAAGCTCGGACCCAATAAGCGTCTGTAGGGGTACCATCTTAAAATTTTAAGGTTCTTGCATTAATATGATTCGGAATAATAGAAAGTACAGAAAGAAAGTGGCATTCATTAATATAGATAGATAATATCTAATGAGTACAAAGTCGAAAAAGAGAAGCCTAAGCATGGCAACAAACTATCGAAAGAGTAAACTAAAAGTAGTAACCTCTCAAAGTCGGCGACTGAAAAGTCCTCAGGGTCTGGTCCTCGTCAAGCACGTACTCTGGGTCGACGTCCTCAGGCTCCACATACTCCGGTAAGTCTGCCTTGTCTACGAACTCTGGCTCGACACCTGACGTACAGCACCCAAAAGAAAGGAACTGTACGTCAGGTAAAATCTACAAAAAGGGTTAGACTCTACTGCAAGTGTATCGAACTATTAAACAACAATTTACTAGTTGATTAGCATGCTTGGGTTATAACAGAGTACCAAAAGGAAGTAAACACAGCAGGAAAGAAAAACGTAGCAAGCAGTAGTCGTAGCGTGTGCTATCGACTACGGGACTAACCTAAACGGGTCGTCACAAGACGTGACAAGACAAGCAAGACAGGACAGGACAAGACAAGACAAGACACGTGTGACTCGAAGGGTTCACGCCTTACGGTTCGAGGGGGATCATACCCTCTCCCCGTGGCACGCTCAACCCTACCCCAACCCAAGTGTTCAAGACAAGACAAGTCCGTACAAGGGATCACTCGAAGAGTGTCCAATTGCCCGCAGGCTGTGTATCCGTACAAGGGATCACCCACTCACTGGTGAGTGCCCTATTGCCCGCAGGCTTTGTATCCTTACAAGGGATCACTCAGAGAGTGCCCTATTACCCGCTGGCTGTGTACCCGTACAAGGGATCACCCACCCACTGGTGAGTGCCCTATTCCCAGCAGGCTGTGTATCCGTACAAGGGATCACTCAGAGTGTGCCCTATTGCCCGTAGGCTGTGTATCCGTACAAGGGATCACCCACTCACTGGTGAGTGCCCTATTGCCCGCAGGCTGTGCAAAACAAGACACGATGTAACCTGACAGGGATAGTTCTTCTAGGGGGTCCACATGCATGCACACACAAAATAACCCTACGGTGTCAAAAGTTGTTGTTGTTACGCTTAGACTTCGTCGTCAAGTCTAAGTCGTCCGGGCTTCCCAGACGCTATCATTTCACATCTGGTTCTATTTGTTCACAGACTAATAGTTCTAGCAGTTTAAGACCAAGGTACGGCCAAAAGCGCAAGTGAGTACACTTGCATGCGGTGGCAAGTGTGTCGTCCGTCCGGGGCGTCTCGTCCAGGCGTCTCGTCTGCGGTAGTCCGTCTGAAACAGTGTCACAGCGATGGTGTCAGGTCACGATTTTCATCAAGTCCTATTAGGGTTTGTTTCTAGATTAGCAGGACTATCCTAATCGTCATAAGTCACGTTTTGGTGTTTATGTTCAACCTAGATCGACCACTATCCTATGTGCACAGAAAAGTTGTCCGACGGTCGATTTCTACAGTGACATCGTTTTACTGGTGCGGAAAAGTAAATTTAGTTATCGTTGTCCGATTTTTAGTTAAGGTTCAGTTTTGCTACAGTGTTGGTTTTCTACGAATTAGGGGTCACCAACCTCGTGATGTCATCCAACCAGCGAAAGTCGGGTCTGAACGGCGAAACGTCGGCGTCATCTGGAACTCCTCGGTCGTGGATAGTGCAGCTAGGTACCTCTGGACAGCGGGGTGGTGGTGCGAAATAAGCGAGCTAACAGCGATCTCCTCCGTTGCGAGTAGCGCAACGGATCTTCACGATAACGGTGACGTCGGCTAAAAGTACATGCGTGCGGCAACGCACGTGAACTCCGAGAGTCCAAGGGGGCTGTTGGTAGATGAAGTGGAACCAGAGGAAGATGCTCGGCCCGGTGGGTGGCCGACGGCGGCGGCGTACGGCGGTGGGTGGCCGTGAGAAGCCAGAGAGGACAGATTTGCGCAACGTCCGTTGTTTCGCGTCTCAGCGGAATTCCAGTGATGAACAGAGAAAACGGGAAGTTGCAAAAGGTAAAAGACTTCAAGACGAAGCCAACGGCAGTGGAGTTGTCACCGGGGGTGGTCGGAGGTGATCGTGCACGGGCGTCGAAGTTCACCTTCCAAATCTGTGAAAAACAACCGATACGGCGTGTTCCGACGAGGATTTCGGGAGCTACAGGTGGGCTATGAGCGTGAGAGAAGTTGCAGCTGGTAGGGGGTTTCTATAGGAGTCCAACGGCGGTAGGATGGTCGTCGTAGGTGGCCGGATGGCCGATGGGCGCAAGTTTTCCCGGAGGTGGCACCGATCTCTAAAACTGCGGCTAGATCTGAGTTCCACGGGGTTTTCGAGGAGATCGAGACGTGGAAAAAGGGTAAGGGGAGTTGGAGATGCTCGGGGGTTCAGAGAGGATTTGATCGGGCGTGGTGGTCGTCGGAGGGGGTGGTCAGAGCGGCGGCGGCGGCCGTTTTCCGGCGATCGCGCACAGCAGATCTAGGCTGTGAAAACTGGCGGTTTGGAGCTTCTTTGGTTGCGGTTTTGGGGCTCTTGAGGGGAGGAGAGGGAGGAGAAGGAGGAGGAGGATCTGCCGAAGTAGGGGAGGTGCTGGTGGAGGCCGCCGGCGGCGAGGAGATGGCGCAAGGGAAGGAGAAATGTCGGCTGGTTATGGGTTCTTCATAGGGCTTGCGGGTGTGTTGAGTTTTGAAGATGAGTTTGTTAAAGACACTATTAAGTGGGGTATAATTTAGGGATGACTAGGAGAGAGGGTGAGAGAGAAGGTGTACAAAGTGGGTTAAACAGAGGTGATGGTAGCAAAAGAAAATCCCACATGCATGATACGTAAGGATTCCTTAAGATCTGATTAGGAACAGAATTTCAAATCGATTAGCGACTAATCAACAGTTGGGAATTGATTAGAGGATATCTTCCACTACGGGCGTCGGAAAAATAATCCGAAAATACCGGGACGATCATGGAGACGAGAATTACGGGGCTACGGGGGCCGATCGCATGCTACACCTATCAGAAATTATCGTAAAATCGGGAACCGCGTATTGGTGACAAAAGACCAAAACGCCCTTCCATTCAAAGCTGTTTTGCGAGAAAACGAGCCGTGAAATGACGTTCCCAAAAATTACTACAAAATTCTACACTTCCATACGGTCACAACGGCATATCACTTCGTATATACCGAAACCAAGAAAGAGCCAAATAAAATACGTGCACAAAAAATACGTGCACGTAGAAAATACGAACGATCAGAAAGTGGCCGTTACAGGCGTATTCATGTATCGATCATGCGATCATATTATTTGCCCTCGATTCACGTGATCGCTTCATGAAGATTATAGTTAATTTTTCGAATCTTCCTCATTGCAAATCCTGATTCTTCTAAAAGTATTTTCGACATTCCTTATTAAATTCTTCGCTCAGTTGAACTTCTTTGAAAACCCCTTATTATATGCTTAGATTTCCTGCTTTTCGGTTGAGTTAAAATTCATTCTTGGATTTTGAAACCTTCTTGGTCGTAATCTTTAGTTACTATCTCGTAACCATTTTCTAACTTGTATCTTTCGTATTTCAGTTTTAAAACTTTGTTACCATTTTGATAATTCAATATATCATCTTTATCTAAACTACTAAATTTATTTTTAACCAATTACCGTACATACGTTTAGAATGTTTTTAGCTAAATAGAACTTCAATTTTTTTGTATATCAGTTTTATATTCATCGTGCGCATACTTCAAAAAAATCTTTGTATAAGTCTATTTTCATTTGCAAAACAATCACTACCTCACCCTACTCATTATTTTCTTCACATAACACTTTTCCGTGTTTTAAAATTTTACCGTCTGCTCACAATTTCTACATATTGTTATAAGGATATATATATATATACATACATGTATGTACATGTACGTACATGTATATACATGTACGTACATGTATGTACATGTATATACATATCTCGCTGTATCTCGCTGAGCCTGCAGCTTTCGACGCCTACCTCAAGGGCTAGCAACATCAGACCTCCTAATAACACTAAAATTGACAACTCCTTTAGCGCCTTAGGCTGGCCTCGAGTGTGGGGATCTCTGCTTGAGCCTGGGGATCAAATTTATTCTGATGACGAGCCAGTCGAATTGACTGTTGCCAATGAGGCTTGGCTCATTGAGCAAGAGCTCCTGAAGTAAAACAGTAAGGGCGGTAAGGGAAAGAAGAAACAAGTTCATAATAAGGGGGCTGCGGTCTCAAGTAAGGGTACTCGTAAGAGCTCGCGGATCAATAGGGAGGGTGAGCACCTCCCGCCTTCCAACCCTGATCAATGACTCTCCTTATCTGGAACACTAGGGGGCTTAATAGTGTCGCTAGGCGTCGTGATCTTAAGGATCGTTTACAGAAATATGCGCCTTCTCTTGTAGGGCTCATCGAAACTAAGGTCACTGAGAATAATATCCATAGAATTGCCAAATGCTTTCCTAAGAAGTGGTTATCAATCACCAATCACAGTTTACATCGGAATGGCCGTATTATTAGTATGTATGACCCTGATATCTGGCAGTGTGGGATTGAAGATATGAAGGCTCAGCACATTTCCTTAAGATGTAGCAACGCTGCAGGGTTTGTTATGGTTGTTACTATTGTCTATGCCTCCAATTCCTACCAAGAGCGCAAAATTCTTTGGGATGATATTATCTCTAGTGCTAATAAATTTAAACATGCTCCTTGGATAATTGGGGGTGATTTCAATTGCGTCAGATACGCAATGGATAAGGTTGGTGGTAGATCGGTCAAGGGGACTATGGTTGACGAGTTCAACGATTGTATTAATGCTAGCGCTCTTATTGGTCTCAAGACTGTTGGTAACATCTTGAGCTGGAATAATCACAATATTGGGCAACGTCGTATCTCTGCCACTCTTGATTGGTCCTTCTGCAATAATAGTTGGATTAACACTCTCACATCATCTTACTGTGAATATGTTGATGGAGGTACCAGCGATCACTCCTCCCTTATTATCCGAACTCATCAGCCTGGGGGTACCGATCCTAAACCTTTCAAATTCTTTAATGCCTGTCAGCGCTGCCCTGAGTACCCTAGTGTGGTGAAAGAGCACTGGCATATTAGGGTTAATGGTTGCCCTATGATACAGCTGGTTGCCAAACTTAAAAACCTGAAAAGGGGTCTCAAGAATTTTGGTGCTGGTTTTAGAGAGGCCAATGATGTGGCTAAATTGCGATCTGAGCTTGCTGCTATTCAGTGTGACCCTAATCTTAGCAATTGTGTTGAGTTACAAAGAAAGGAGCACATATTGATCAATCAGCTTGCTGAAGCTATTGACATTGAGGAATCTAATCTTAGGCAGAAGAGCAGACAATATTGGCTTAGTCTTGGGGATCGTAACTCCCGTTTGTTCTATACTGCTATGAGAACCAGGCAGAGTCGTAACAATCTCAGTCATCTCATTGGCCCTGATGGTACTAGAAACAACTCTTTTGAAAAATTGAAAGTTAATGCCCCCGAATTTTATTCCAATCTTTATAATCAAAATGATTATTGGAGAGTCTTCCCACGCCTTACTACTAAAAGAGTCCTCACTAATACGGTTGCTGATTGGGTAGAGAGGCCGGTTTTAGCTGAGGAGGTTAAAAGTGCTGTATTCCAAATTGGGGTGGATAAGGCCCCTGGTCCTGATGGTTTCAATGGCTTCTTCTATCAGAACTCTTGGGATATTATTGGGAATGATGTCACCATAGCTATTCTTAACTTCTTCAAGTCTGGGAAGATGTATCGTCAAGTCAATCATACTTTTCTTACCCTCGTTCCCAAGAATGCCAACGCTACCGATCTTGGTGATTATAGACACATTGCCTGTTGTAATGTTTTGTATAAAATCATCAGCAAAATTCTATGCAACCGTCTAAAGAAAGCAGTCATTGAGCTCATATCACCTAATCAAGCTGCCTTTTTGCATGACCGATTACTTGCTGATTGTGCTTTGCTTGCGCATGAACACATCAGGGACTTTAATAGTCCTATGGGTAGCCAGGCCTGCCTCAAATTAGATTTGAAGAAAGCTTTTGATAGCGTTAACAGAGAATTTGTCTACTTCATGCTTCACCAAATGGGTTTCAAGCACAAATTTATCAGTTGGCTGTGTGAATGCATATCCACTCCCTCCTTCTCTGTTATAATTAATGGCTCCCCTTATGGCATGTTCCAATCTAATAGGGGGCTGAGGCAGGGAGACCCTCTCTCCCCCTACCTATTTGTGATTGTTATGGAAGCCTTCTCCTTGCTTATGGCTAAGGCTAATGCTGAGTGCAGTATTAGGCCTATGAAAAGAGTTGGTGCCATTACCCACCTTCTTTTTGCTGATGGCTTGCTGGTGTTCTGTCATGCCAATGTGGCTTCTTTTAAGGGTTTGAGATATCTCCTCTCTACCTTCAATTCCTTTTCTGGGCTTGAGGTTAATTGGAGTAAAAGTTCTGGTATTTTCAGCAAGGGGGTTAGGGGGGCCAGTGATCTTGCGGAAATCTTGGGCATTAAAAGGGTGCAATCTCTTTCCACATATCTGGGTCTCCCGCTCTCTGCCAAATACCCTAAGGCCCCTATGTATAGCCGTTTGATTGACATGTGCAAAAGCAGGCTGCAGGGATGGTCATCGTCCATATTATCCATTGCTAGCCGTATTGAATTGGTTAAATCTGTTATCTACGGGATGGTGGTGTTCTGGATGCTGGCTTTTCGCATACCCAAATCCGTTCTGCGCTCTCTCACAACTATATGCAGGAATTTTATTTGGGGAAAAAATCACCTCTGGGCTTGGGATGATATTTGTTCCCCTAAGCAAGAAGGAGGTGTGGGGCTTAGAGGTTTTGCTGCGTTGAACAATGCATATGGTGCTAAGTTGTCTTGGCGTATGCTTACACGTGGAGGGGTCTGGGCTTCCTACATGAGAAATCACTATTTGGGTAATACTGGCCTTTTTTTGCTAAAGCACATCCTATGCAATCTGGTACTTGGAAATTCATTTTGCACTGTCGGGAGTTCACTAAGAAGCTTACCAATCGTATTGTTAAAGATGGATCTTCCACTCTCTTCTGGTTTGATAATTGGCTTCCTTGTGGTCCTCTTAATGATGCTTATGTGGTCCCTGCTGGGGAGGAGGGGTTTATGGTCAGGGATTACTGGACCGATATGGGTTGGGTTGACTCCAGATCCCTTACTGCTGTGCGGCACTTGATTCTAAATGTGACGTTATCTGCTGGTGATGACTGCTGGACTTGGGTCTCCAAGTCCCCCTCCTTGCGTGATGTCTGGTCTGGGACCAGAGCTATAAAACCGATGTTTCCCTTCTACAAGGTTGTCTGGTTCCAGGGGCATATCCCCAAGATGGCTATAACGTTACTGCGAGCTTTTCACGGGAAGCTGCTCACCCGTGATAAGCTCGTGCAATGGGGAGTGTCTACTTCATCTTATTATGGTCTTTGTTCTGATAATATTCATGAAAATATGGATCATATATTTTTTGAGTGCAGCTTTTCTAACTACCTCCTTTGCAGGAGTTTTCTGAAAATGGGGTTTACCTCTCCTCTGCCGTCCTCATTAGCAGGTATAGGGGATTTGATTCTCTCTCACTATCATGCGAAGGACAACTTGGGTAGATTGGTCAAAACTGTTCTTGCTGTTATGACCTGGCACATTTGGAGGGAGCGTAACAGGAGAATCTTTGAGGGTAATAATCAGAGACAGACGGCTCTATTTGAGGATATTGCTGAGGATGTTAGAGTTGCCATGAGGCAGGTGGACTGGGGGCTCGATGGAGGCGAGAACTCTCCCCCTTCAAATTGGGGGTTGATTCCTTAGGTTGTGGATATTGTATTTTTTTCTACTTTTGGCTCTCGGGATAGCGGAAGGTGGTTGTTAAGGTGTGGGGTGATGGCGCCTGTGCTCTCGCCCCGACTTACAATCATCCTTCCTCCTCTCTTGAGTCATGTACATTTTTTCTAGTATCAATAAAGTGCAAGCATATTCTCCAATATATATATATATATATATGTATATACATGTATATATATGTATATACATGTATTTATATGTAAATATATGTATTTATATGTATATATATATATATATATATATACATACATATATATGATATCATATTTTACAGATATACTTCTTTCACCTATTTAATTATTTAGAGCAATATAATTGTCCCACCCAACCAGATATCTCCTTATCATCGCCTTATCTGAACCCGTTCTTTCTGATCTTGTTTCGTTACGCTTTTTGGTCTCGGTCCCCTTTCTACTGCTTAGTCATCCTACTAGTGCTTGTCGTTGCCTAATTCAACCTTAGTCTAGTAGTGGGCTCATTGGTTTTATTGTGATGTTATGGTGGTGCTTGTATATAGGTAGAGTGTATGGACCTGTGCATGTGACCCCTGCATACCACTAATGTATGAGTGTGCTACCCTTAGTATATTAATGATGGTCTCTTGTGTTATATATGTATACTCAGTGTCATTCATGATATAGGTATGAAGTTGTATAAATGCCAGTATTTATTTATGAGTGGATAGCTATACCACTTTAGGGATGTCTGTGTATAATAAAATTTGTGTTAGAATATCTACTAGTGGTATGTGGTTTGAAGATACTTGTAAATGCTTGAAATAGTATACTAGTTAGTCATGTGCATGTTAAGTGTAATGATAATAGGGTACTTATAGTTAAATGTGCATGCCTATTCTTTGATCTATATGTTAGTACGTATAAGCGTGTGCTCGTACGTAGGTAGGTACTTACTGTATGGTATGTGTGTGATATATGTATGGTGATAGGGTTATAATTTTGTATAGTATTGCTTGCCCTTATGTGATGTTATGTGTGTGCGTGTATACCATGAGATATACACGATTATTGTATGTCGTAACTATGTATGGATAGGTATATGTAGTAGTGTACTGATTATATTTAATATTGCTATATCATGAATATATTACACGTATGTGACTATATGATGAATGCATGTATTAAAGGGTGTATTATAATTATACGTGTGCTGATATTCGTAATATTATTATAGTGTGTAAAGTAATTGCATTATGTGGGTGTTACTTGACTAAATATAAAGTGTGATTGATATTATGGTATGTATGTGGTTACGTTGGTAGACATATATATATATATTAGAGTGGTGTGTTGGTATTGGTATAAATATTGTGTTATGTATATGAAGTATTCTGGTTCTTGTATGGGTCTTTTAGTCTCACGCATGCTTGAGTTGGTATACTCTAAGTATATTTTTATATTTGTCTGTGGTTGGTGTATAGTGCTATGAACATAATAATGGATGATGTGTGTATAGTGATATGTTTGGTTGTGCCTGGTTACATTACGCACATAGTTGTGGATGACTATACCAATATATAGTTATAGGTGTTGGTCTTGTCGTATAGTTATTTAGTAAGATTTTACATGTTTGAATGTATGTATGCTTGCTAAATTAGGTGTGTAGATGTGCTAAGTATATAGTGGTGTGAGTGGCATGTATGAATGGTATATTAGCGTGTGTGGGTGTACACCATGCACGTGTAAGTATGTGCTTAGTTATAGGTATTTGCGACTATGGCATGTATGTTGTGTCTTGAATAAAGTTATATAATTGTATGTGATGTGTATATAAGATGAAGTATCTGCGTGCATTTGAATAACTATATATTTTTGTATTTATAGTAGGGGTGAATGTATATTAGATATAGCTAAAATGATTTAATATTGTATGGTATGATTACATGTGTTGATATGTTGGTATTGAATGTACACTAGGAGATATTAAGGAGTAGTATATCCATGTTGTTCTGTTCATAGGTAGTTTTCTATACCTGAAGTACTACGATTGTATTTGCTAATGTGAAACTTTTTTTATGTAAGTATGAATACCCTGGTTATGTGGTAAGTGTGTGATAGTTATATAAGGGATGTGGGTGACTATATGAATGATTGAAGTAAGTGTATGAATGTGACTGTCTATGATGTGTATAAGTATAGAATGTGCATGCTTACATACATGGTTGTAGTATTGATGTTTGACTACCTATTGTATATATAAGCACTTGTAGTGACTATACCTGGTTTGAATTATAATATGAAGTAATTGGGGCAGTTACTAGAGTGGCTAGGCATATTAAAAGTTAGAAAGTCCGAGGACGGACTTTATTCTAAGGTGGGTAAGATGTCACGGTCGCTTTTCGATCGTACGTTTTCGTGCGCGTACATTCCTTTCGTACGCGTATTTTTAGTTGCCTCTTCTTTTATCCCAAACGTGCGATGTGATATGTCGTTGTGACCGTCTGAGAGAGTACTTATTTGTGGTATTTTTCGTGAATGTTATTTCACGGCTCATTCTCCCACAAAACAACTTTATTTGAAGAGGTGTCGTAACTCTTACCTTCGTCGTTTGCTCCTTTTATTTTTTGTTCTGATTTCTGTTACCCTAGCCCGTGACCGATCTTCTTAGTCTCGACCCTCTCGTCGACACGGTCGTCCCGGTATTTTTCTTATAATTATCGGACACCGCTAGACCCACTTTTTACACTAATCACTTTCTAATTCACCTAAACCTAATAAATTTGAAATTCAAATAACCTAATTAAAACTATATGCTTAATACGTATCATATGAAATATTTCATTGGCTAATGACACCCTATATTAAACTAATCTATACCCCCTCCCTCTCACATTTTCTTTCTCCAATCAACTTAGTTATACCCCCATTTTAAACCCAAATAGCAAAAAGAGAATCTCATATGTATCACCCTAAAATCAATTTGGGCTATTCACCATCCTACTTTAGACTAAACTATACCCCAATATCTCTCCCTCTCTCCTCCCAAAACCCTTAAAATCACTCTATTCTAAATCTATATAGCAAATTTCCTTCTATTTAGAAACAAACGCAGCTAAGTTTTCTTCTCCTCATGCAAACCATCACGCAAGCCGTCGCAAACTCCACGCCGACTTCCCCTACTCACGGCCTGGCTTCCCGTCGGCGTCCCCACTCCGGCCAACCTCTTCCCTTTGTCGACACCTTCCTCCTCCTCCCTAAAACATTAACGCAACAACCCTAAACCCCATAAAAATTGCCAGCCCTAGCCCTAAAAGCCCACACCCACACCCATGCTGCCGCCGCCGGCCGTCCCCCTGCCGCCGGCCACCCCTCAGGTGACCCCACGGGCCACACAGCATCTCCCCTGGCTGCAGCTACCCCAGGAGCATCTCCCTTGCGCGTGCAAACTTCTGGCCGCAACCCTTAGCCGCACGCAACCCAGATCCGTGCACCCCTAGCACGCGAACTTCAGGCCACCGCCTCTCGAGCCTTCTCGTACCGCTGTACGCGTCCTCCCGATGCCATAGAACGTTGTGCCGCTGTCCTTCTCCTTCGTGTCGCTGTTCGGGGATCGTGCTGCTACCCTGTTGATCGTCGTTCGTCGCCGCTGTCCCGCCGTACCCTTGCTCGCTACCAGAGTCCAACCCCTGACGTCGCTACCCGACGTCAGTGTAGCTCTCGTGTCGTGCTAAGGGTAATCTCTGAACCGTAGGAACACCCACATCGCATGCAAATCAAGTCTAAAAACCGTAACTTTACTGCTTTGAATAACTCACTAATCAAGATCTAAAAATTGGGACTGTATGTTGATTCTGGACTGAGCACATAGGTAGAACTTGGACTTGTTGAACGGATCGCAGCATGATTGTTTTCAGGCAAGTAATACTTGTCAATGTTTGTTTAGGCCATGTTTTAGGCCAATTTGTGTAATAGCGTAAAAGAGACTAGGCGATGAAATAATAGTCGCCTAGACGCCCTTACTAGATCTAGCTTGACAACGAAGCTAGATCCGACACCCTTACTATGCTATCATTTCATGCCGCATGTCACGTTTACTTTCAAATTATCTGTACGCACTTTTTAACTGCTTATTGCCATGTCATTTTATGCATCAATTTGCTCCATCATGATTGGGTAGCACACGTTACAATAAATTGTTAACTATTGAGGCTAAGCCCCTGCTTTGCGGGCACAGCCCTATGCCAATAACACTTCCTGGCTTGTGATCCAGAAGATGGGCACCAGTCCATATACACGTGGAGGGGTATGGTTAAACGATCGCTTAAGCGTAGAAGTGAGCCCGTATAACCACTTCAGCCAAAAGACGAAAACTCTGTGAACGAAGTGATAAATCAGGGTTCGTGAATTCGTGAAATAGTGATTCGTAGTTTCTGCTACGACGTGCATACTTTGTTACCATCATGTTATTTTAATTGTTGCAGTCTTTAAATTTCATGCCACACCATCATGTTAAAACTGCTAGTTGCATTACTTTTATATGATCCTTGCACAAAAGTCTTCCGTTTACCTTTGGGAGACTTTTGCTGACATGTGCCCTCTTCTCTTTGGGTGTGACATGTCAGGTTTAGAGTCAGAGATAGTTGCTGAGGACGATCAGTACGCAGACATTGAGTTTGAGTTTTCTGCCGAGGCTGAGTTGGAGGACACAGGTGACCAGTCCTAGTCTCGGCTGGAGACTTCTTTTAGTTGCTGTTTCTTTTAGTAGTTGTTGTTAGGATTTCGGTGCATAGCACCTTATCACTCTCTGTTTTATCTTTAGCCATGCTTAGGCCTTTTGCATCAGACTCTGTACTCCTTTTTTTGACTATAACTCTGATATGTTTGGAATAAAATCTGCGGATGTCTGCTTTTCTTCATTTATTATTGTTGTTGTTTCGTCGCACTGCCAAAATCTGCTATTGGTATCATACACAGACGCTTATCAGACTGCAGCTTCATAGCTCCAAGTTTGAGCGGACCTCTTCACGTCTCGCCTTCCATACTTGGGAAGCGGGGTGTGACTAGCCATCATCCTCATATCCAAGTGATGGCTCTCCAGATGGCGCAGTCATCTCCAACTCTGCAAGGTCCCTTAGGTACAACCATGCATCACCCGTCGTATAGGCAAAGAAATCTCCACTACTGCTTATCTGCACAAAGTCCCGTGTCGACGGCTGCAACCCTGTGTAGAAAATCCGTAGTAGATCCTCTGTGCTGAAAGCATGGCATGGGCACCTAATCACTAAACCATCGAACCTCTCCAAAACCTGACAGTAAGTCACACCGTTAAACTAGATAAAGCTCGCCATGTGTGGCGCAAATGCCTGGCGCATCTGTACCCGATTCCTGTAATAAATAGGAAAGAACGCTCGAAGGAAATCAGTCTGAAAAGAAAGCCAAGTAGAAAAAGAATCTCGAGGATAAGCATCAAACCAAATCTTAGCATCATCTCTTAAAGTATATGGGAACACTTTAAAATAAATAAAATCTGCACAAGTGTTCTCATCAAACAAATCCTCAAACTCTTTTTTACACCATTTTTCAAACTTTTGCATAAATGAACAAGGATTTTCCAACCATATACCGTGAAAGAACGGTGGGTGTTGGAAATCCTTCACATAAGCGCAGCTAAAGTTTGAAAATGAATCCATAAGAAAAAAAATTTATTTACAAAAGATTTTTAAAATAAAAGAAAGAAAGAAAGAAAATGACTCAAAAAAGTATAAAATAAACAAACAAAAAGACTCAACACTAAGCTGGAAGTACTACACTTAAAGTGTCCAAAACCAACCAACAATGTGAATGTGAAAACTGTTGTCCCCAGAAACAGTGCCAAATTGGTTAACTGCGAGGCGTGCACAATCTAATAAGTAGGATGCACACGCTCGCCTCCCAAGGGTAGGTGTGTCAAATGCAATATAATCCCATGAGTATGGGGTCGAATCCACATAGACAATTTGTTTCACATTCACAATCTCAATTGGTTAAGGAAGGCTAAAGGCGTTGGTATAACCAACTAAACTAACAAGTGCAGTGAGTGGAAGTTTGGTGGTAACACGGTCGAGCCAAATCCAAGGTAGGTAGGGTGGAGACCAAAGTAGGAGACTAAGCAAGCATGGAAGAGTGTGTGGAATGGGATGTCATTAGGGTTGTGAGTTGATAAGCAATATGTTCATCCCAAATGAATCAACCCTCGCATCCATTTCAAGGTATGCGGGGTTGTGCACATAGGTAATGCCCTTAAGGCACACCGCCGTTCTACGGCCCCACCAAGGGTAATGCACGATTCATTCGTGTGTTGATTAGTTGGTTAGAATCCCTAACAATAGCTCGTGAATCGATCCTTGCATCCGTGTCAATAGGATGCACGGATCATGCACGTAGGTTTGACCCTAAAGATACACCACTGTTCTACGACCCCACCAAGGGTAGCGCATGATTCAATCAAATCTAGGGCACACCCACCAATCTACACTATTAGCATCCATTTCATGGTATGCTAATCCAATTAAATGCAAGATATGAATCATCACTAATCAAGCTCACAAACCCTAACTAATCCCAATTCCACACACAAATGGCTCTCGGCCTTCATAAAGAAAATAAAGTGATAATCATTCAACATGAGCACATTAATCTTCATTACAAGCTAATAATCAAACAATTATCAAATGGATCTCACTTTCATTCAACAATCATCCAAATATTCATACAAAACAATAGAAACCAATTGTTTACAAGAGATGAGAGAGATCACCAATAAAAGCTCTAGAAACCCATGCTCTTCTCTCTCTTGCACCTCCTCCATGCTCCACCAAGCTCCACTGGCCCCCAAGCACTAGCCCTAGCCTTGGGGAAGAAGATGGGGCTCTCCTAGCCCCAATGAAACAGGAAAAACCAAGTTCGGTCGTTGGAAATCGAACCTGGCCGCAAACTACCCCCAAATGCGCAGTTCGGGTCTAATATCGGGCTTGCTGGTAGGGTTTTGGGCGCCCGACCCACTGCTTTCAAGTGTGCGTGCCTGCGTAGGATTGGGGCGGAGCGGAGCGGGTCCTGTCGGCGAACCCGACCAGCTAGCCACATCAGCAGGCTCGTGTGCCCGCATATCACAAAAGCGGGATGCCCCCGCTTTCAACGGAGTGAACGGCTAGATCGGCCCCATGTGGCGCCGCGTGGTTGTGCCACGTGGTGCCCCATTATAAATCCCCATTTTCCTTTTCTCCCCCTTTTTTCATCCAAATAATTCGCCAAAAATACCCAAAAATCCCAGAAAAATCCCAGAAAATTCTAGAAAATCCCCAAGACTTCCAGGAGTACGTGAAAAATAGGAGAATGAGAAATTAGTCCATATAATGATGTTTTTTGCAAAGAATGAGAATAAGCCATTAATGTGATACACAAAGTGAACTTACACTAAAGAGGGCAACATTAAGCCTAATCCTTAGCACAAAATTGGGGTAGTTATGGGGTATAAATATACACTTTTCACTACGAATCACACCCCCCAACTAGCATTTTGCTAGTCCCAAGCAAAATATGCGATAATTTCGGATTAAAGTGAAAACATGCACCAAACTCAAAATATCATCATGGCATACTCCACATGTTATTTCCAAATGATTTTAAAGCCAATATACACAATGTATGAAAGTAAACAATAAATGATATTCTCCTTCAATTCCAAGAAAAAAAAGGTAATAAGCACCGTATCACATTCTTTGGGATATATCACAATGTCAAAATTTTCAAAATTCAAGGAAGTGGCCAAAACAAAATAAATTTCCTCTAAGTTGTGGGAGATGAGATTGCATCACTCATGTTGCTTATTCTTTCTTTTATTCATTCATTTTTTCTTTTTCTTTTCTTTTTCTCCCTTTTTTGTATTCTTTTTGTTTTAGTATGTTTATGTTTATGTTTTGCATTCAGGCAATCATACTATGAAATGCAAACACCGCTACATTTGCATACACACGATAAAGCTATATAGGTAAAGAGATGGAATGATCCCCTAAATCTCAGCTTTGGCGTCCTCGCCAATGTTTCGTGGGGCACCGGCTACTCAATTTGATTAGAAAAACCATTCACTTATATTAACTCTCCTTCTTATTCTAAACACGAGTTATCAACTCATCCACCCACTCCTTTGGAGGAAAACAAAACATTCACCAATGGCCACACCCTATCCAATTAAAAACTAAGCCATTCATCCCAATTCATGCAATCACTTACACCAAACTATTTACAAATTATTTCAAAAAGAGTATCACAACATATAAAATAGTTTCATACATGGCATATTAACATTTGACTCCAAAATGGAAAATAAATTAAAACACGCCAATCAAACATCTATAAATTTGATACCAAAGTAATAATCCGAAAAAATTGCATGGCAATAAGCATGTCAGGACTAAGCAAAAGAAATATGATGGAGGCAAGGATGGAGGCATCAAAAAGATATGCTCAAAATGAATGAATGATGATAATGATGAATGAAAATTTTTATTGACATCAAATTTTTTCAAAACTACACAAAACTATCTTCCAACTTCATAGTTCACTCCCCCCAACTATAAATGAGCATTGTCCTCAATGGTTGAAGTGAAACTAGATATTATTCAACGATGCTAGAGGGGAAAACACGCATACTAAAGCAAACATGCAAAAACAAACTAATTTTTTTTCATTATTTACACTAAGTAAAGGAATGAATACAACTTTGCAAAAGGCGGATACTGAATGTGTAATGGTGGAGGCAGCTACTCTATCATATCCTTTCGTTCCTCAGCCAGATGTTTTGAAAACGAAGCTCCTCCAGCTTCCTTGGATCCTAGCAACACAACTCCCAGCATCTCCCTAGGATATGCTCATATGTCCTGCGGGAGACAAGCTGTGTCAATCCAATAAAAATAAGTAAGACTTCCAATGAAGGAAGTCCAAATAGGGTCGTCATAATAAAAATATGGATATGAATATGTATGACGACAATCTGAATCTACAATGTATGGAAGTGAAACTTGAGATTCAGAAGTGACGGGAAAAGTGTGCTGAGAGCTTCCCTGAATGGCGATGCTATCGCCTGGCTGATGCGAATCCTCACGAGGAGGGTGAAATGGCTGCATGGGCAAGTGTGGAGGACAAGGAAGCGCATGCTCAAAGTAGATCATCTCATAGTCATTGTCGCTTGCCGCATCCTCGTCATCGAAGGTAATGGCCTCTGTAGTCATCACTGGACTCTGTAGTCCACCCTGAATATCATCGTCTTGGATGACGGACTGATGTGTGTCCTGAGGTGTTTGAAGTGATGGCTGCTGAACTGAATCTGTAGGGAGGGAGGGCTCGGGCTCCAAAGTAGTCTGTAGGATGTATCCCGTGCACTCATCCTTCTCAAGACCACCTTAGTAAACCATCTCAGCAGTCCATCCAAGCTGCTCACACACCTCCAGCTGTGGCAGTGGATCAGATAGGGAATGTGACTCAGGCTCTCCGATGTCATCTGTCTCACTCTGGCCTGGACACATCTCCATCTCATCATGGCCACCAACACAACGAAACTGCATCGTGTCTCCAACATGGGTGACACACACTCCGTCATCCATCTCCTCCTGATCCTCAATATGTAATCTCTCAATGTCCTCTACATGGCTCTCTTACAACCCATCATCCTGCTCTGCTAGGTATCCCATGAGGTCGCAAGAAAAAGAGCCCAAAGGTGGCTCCTCATACTGGCACTGGACCTTCTTCTCTGCATCCTGAAGTGGAACCGGGGACTAGCTATAATCCTCAAATCCTAGTGACGGCTCTCCATATGGCGCAGTCTGCTCCAAATCTCCAAGTTCCCTCAGGTACAACCATGCATCATCCATCGTATAGGCAAATAAATCTCCACTGCTGCTCCTCTGCATAAAGTCCCGTGTCGACGGTTGCAACCCTATGTAGAAAATCCATAGTAGATCCTCTGCGCTGAAAGAATGACATGGGAACCCAATCACTAAACCATCAAACCTCTCCAAAACCTGACAGTAAGTCACATCGTCAAACTGGATAAAGCTCTCCATGTGTTGCTCAAATGCCTGGCGCATCTGTACCCAATTCCTATAATAAATAGGAAAGAAAGCTCGAAGGAAATCAGTCTGAAAAGAAAGCCAAGTAGAAGTAGAATCTCGAGGATAAGCATCAAACCAAATCTTAGCATCATCTCTTAAAGTATATGGGAACACTTTAAAATAAATAATATCTACACAAGTGTTCTCATCAAACAAATCCTCAAACTCTTTTTACACCATTTTTCAAACTTTTGCATAAATGAACTAGGATTTTCCAACCCTATACCGTGAAAGAACGGTGGGAGTTAGGAATCCTCCACAGAAGCATCGCTAAAGTTTGAAAATGAATCCATTAGAAAAAAAATTTATCTACAAAAGATTTTTAAAATAAAAGAAAGAAAGAAAGAAAAATGACTCAAAAAGTATAAAATAAACAAACAAAAAGACTCAACACTAAGCTGGAAGTACTACACCTAAAGTGTCCAAAACCAACCAAAAATGTGAATGTGAAAACCGTTGTCCCCGGCAACGATGCCAAATTGGTTGACCGCGAGGCGTGCACAATCTAAGTAGGATGCACACGCTCGTCTCCCAAGGGTAGGTGTGTTGAATATTGGACTCCCCGGATTTGGTTTTGGATGATGATCAAACATAAATAATTCATGAACTAACAATTTGTGGCCGCAGTATTGGAGATCGTCGCCAAATTCACGAGAACAATCAAAGCGACATCTCAAGACTTCTCAAATCTCGTATTCATTGCCTAAAGCTTCGTTGAAGCTTTTGGACCGTTTTGGAAGTCATGAAGAATTAATCGAAGCTCTCGAAGACCGTTCCTTAAGGTTTTATTTATAGTCTTTTAGCTTCGATCTATAGAATGTTATGCCTTGAGTATATCTTACAATTCTATCTTCATAACGCTCATATCGTAGCTCTAGGATCTTAGTACAAGTTCATTCTAACTTCATCGAAGCATCGCGCTTCGATTCGGACTTGTTTGTGCATGTTAGTTGGTACAAGAAGAAGTACTGACCGACTAGATGGTGATCTAGTCGGTCAGCAAAGTCTTCTTGGACCGACTAGATTTCTAGGTCTGAAATTCTATCACTTCTCAGTTCTTCACTTAGTCGGTCCATATTGTTTGACTGGCCGACTAGTTTGTGAACTAGTCGGTCAGTAATGCTTCTTTGACCGACTAGTTGAGCTTTACTGTTCATGCTAATTTTCTCCTAAGCTACTGTTTATCGTTAGTCGGTCTAAGAACGTTTGGTGACCGACTAGTTGATAATCTAGTCGGTCAACATTTGTTCTTGGACCGACTAAATCAATTTGTATTCAGCCTATTTGTTTTTGCCTCTTAGTCAGTCGAAGTTCACTGATGCTTATTTGTATTCAGACTAAATCAATTTGTATTCAGCCTCTTAGTCGGTCGGTCAACATTTGTTCTTGGACCGACTAAATCACGTTTGAGAGAAGTTTGTTCTTGGTGAGCCCTTCAAGCTCTAGCTTGATTCAAGTCTCCAAATCACTCCTAGGCACCCTTTGCTGGTCATTTCTTTGGTGCTAGGTCTTGGTGACTTCATCTTCCTCAAATCCCTCCTTGCACCTATTTGGTAAGAATACTCAAGGTATAGGATTTTGTGGTAAGATTGTTTATTTCATTATAAACTTGTTTATATTGCTTATTGATTCTCTCGGTTGTGAGAGAAGGTTGTGATCCCGGGTTGTGGGATTCACTATTGCCATTGCATGTATGATTTGATCTTGTGAAGGTTTTTCACAAGATATCATAGTGGAAATCTTGGGTTAGGGTTTCTAACCTAAGTATCCGGAGGGGATCCGGGTGGTTGGGACGTAGGATCACCTGGAACAAGTCGGGGAGACTTGGGTGGATCCGAACCCAGTAACATATTTTGTTAGCATTGTTAATTTTGTTGTTGTCATTCAATTTAAGCTTCCGCAAATTGATTTGGTAGTTGTTTGCACGATAATTAGGAATTATACTCCTCGTTATTTTTAAAGTACTATTCACACCCCCTCTAGTACTTGTGCAGTAGCTTGTAGGGCATTACATTTGGTATCAGAGCACTACTTCTGCAGCTGCTGCTTCTTGACCTCCCACCACACTTGATGATGTTGTCCGGTTACTTCGTCGGCACGAGTCTCGTTTGACTCGTACCGAGGAGGTAGTTTGCCGTATGGCTAGTTTGATGGGCGTCCAGCTTCCTCCTCCTGTTTCTGAGGATGAGGAGATGGATGATGAGGATATCGATGAGCTTGTCACCTCCCTTGCTCGTGGCGCTGAGGCCACTGCTGCTGCTGCTACCACATCTGCTCCTGGAGCTGGCACCTCTTCCGGTGCTCCAGTGACTTCTGCACCAGTGGATCAGACTTCTGATGCTGCTGTTGCTCCTGCTGATGACCCTGCTCCTATTCTGCCTGCTGATGTTCCTGTTGATACCCCAGCCGTTGAGCCTTTCGTCGCTGTTTCCACTCCTGCCCCAACGATCCCGTCTGTTGACACGCCTCTCCTCCCAACAGAGCCTGAGTCCACTCCTTCGACTGGACCCATGTAGACTGCTGATCCTGCCACTTCCTCGTGATCGTCTGTTTCGAGGCCTCTCCTGTGATCTTTGGATGATGCATCTTGTTGAGAGTGTTTTAGGTTAGGATGGGATGGAGTTTGGGTGTTGTTTTGATGTGTTTTGATATGTTGGATGTCGGTGTATGTGATGTACTTTTTGTTGGATGTATGATGATGATGACCCGATGATTATGTTGTACCTTTTTGATGTTGATGTAGATGTTGCACTTGATATGATGTAATCGATGTGATTTTTCGATGTACTCATGGTATTCATATATATATATATATATATATATATATATATATATATATATATATATATATACATCGATGCTCTTTTTGTTTTACTTTGTCGTGCACATTTAATATCCATTCAATGTCTATGATATGTGAAATCGTCGCTCGTCGCTTAAAAACTTGGTTAAATAGATTATATTTCTATGATTGTATAGAATTGTTTTCCATGCACAAATTTAACCAAGAATATTGAATATTGGAGAGTATGTTCCTTTATTCACTAAATGAATTAATATTTGGTATTATTGATGGATTTAGTTTTCATTTTTTGATAATGGACAATTTGGCACACCTTGATTTGATTTCATCACGTTTCCCTTGGTGTCAATTAGGTCCATCGTCAATATCTACGACTCCCGATGTTGGATTTTCCTTTTTCCTAGTTGTTGTCGTTGTATGCCCCCCATTTTTGGGATAATGCCAAAGGGAGAGATATAATGATAATAAATAGGGCAAATGAAAATTTAACTCAATTTCCAAGAATCTAATTTAATGTGTTAGATTCAGGGGGAGGTAAGATATATATAAGGATTTTCAAAATTCGATATTTCAAAAATCGATTCCCGTTATATATCTTACTCGTCTCATTGATGCAATTTATATATATTCATTTTGGAATTAACGTGTCATCAATGCAGGGGGAGTAAGTATTTTACATTTGAATCATTATTTTTGATTATTATTTATGTTGGTTTGTCATCACCAAAAAGGGGGAGAATGTTGAATATTGGACTCCCCGGATTTGGTTTTGGATGATGAGCAAACATAAATAATTCATGAACTAACAATTTGTGACCGCAGTATTGGAGATCGTCGCCAAATTCACGAGAACAATCAAAGCGACATCTCAAGACTTCTCAAATCTCGTATTTATTGCCTAAAGCTTCGTTGAAGCTTTTGGACCGTTTTGGAAGTCATGAAGAATTAATCGAAGCTCTCGAAGACCGTTCCTTAAGGTTTTATTTATAGTCTTTTAGTTTCGATCTATAGAATGTTATGCCTTGAGTATATCTTACAATTCTATCTTCATAACGCTCATATCGTAGCTCTAGGATCTTAGTACAAGTTCATTCTAACTTCCTCGAAGCATTGCGCTTCGATTCGGACTTGTTTGTGCATGTTAGTTGGTACAAGAAGAAGTACTGACCGACTAGATGGTGATCTAGTCGGTCAGCAAAGCTTCTTAGACCGACTAGTTTGTGTTAATCTTTTCTTGCTCAGTACTGTTTACAGTTAGTCGGTCTACGTTGACTCACCGACCGACTAGTTTGTGAACTAGTCGGTCAGTGATGCTTCTTTGACCGACTAGTTGAGCTTTACTGTTCATGGTAATTTTCTCCTAAGCTACTGTTTATCGTTAGTCGGTCTAAGAACGTTTGGTGACCGACTAGTTGATAATCTAGTCAGTCAACATTTGTTCTTGGACCGACTAAATCAATTTGTATTCAGCCTATTTGTTTTTGCCTCTTAGTCGGTCGAAGTTCACTGACTGACCGACTAGTTGTGAAACTAGTCGGTCAGAAAGTCTTCTTGGACCGACTAGATTTCTAGGTCTGAAATTCTATCACTTCTCAGTTCTTCACTTAGTCGGTCCATGTTGTTTGACTGACCGACTAGTTGATGAACTAGTCGGTCAGTGGTTGTTCTTTGACCGACTAGTTGCTTCAGATTTCTAACCGTTGGGATTTGACCTAACTCGTTTTTATGGGACCCTATAAATACGAAGCTTGGTCATTTCTCTAGGGTTAAGAGCTGCCATTAAGAGATTCATTGAGATTGAAAGAGATAGTGATTCTCACTCATTTCCAAAGCTCTCTTCCTCACAAGAAATCCATTCTCTCACTTTCTAGATCTAGAATCCATCTTGAGAGAAGTTTGTTCTTGGTGAGCCCTTCAAGCTCTAGCTTGATTCAAGTCTCCAAATCACTCCTAGGCACCCATTGCTGGTCATTTCTTTGAAGCTAGGGTTTGGTGACTCTTCCTCCATCAAAACCCTCTTTGCCCTAATTTGGTAAGAAATCTCAAGGCATAGGTATTTTGTTGGTAAGCATTTCATTTCAGTTATATTTGAATTGTATACTCTCGGTTGTAAGAGGTTTTGCGTGATCCCGGGTTGTGGGATTCACGGTCATCGATTGTAGGTCGATTGCACTTGTGAGGTTTTCGCAAGTGGTCATATTGGAAATCTTGGGTTAGAGGTTTTCTAACTCAAGTATCCGGAAGGGATCCGGGTGGTTGGGACGTAGGATCACCGGGTACAAGTCGGGGAGACTTGGGTGGATCCGAACCCATTAAACCATATTGTTTGCGTTTGCATTTATTCTTGTTGATCGTTGTTATTCCGCATTGTTGTTTGTTAATTGCACGATAATTAGGAATTACTCTCCCTATTATTTAAAAGTACTATCCACCACCCCCCCTCTAGTACATGTGCAGTGGCTTCCTAGGGCACTACAAGGTGTGTCAAATGTAAATATAATCCCATGAGTACGGGGTCGAATCCACATATGCAATTTGTTTCACATTCACAATCTCAATTGGTTAAGGAAGGCAAAAGGCGTTGGTATAACCAACTAAACTAACAAGTGCGGTGAGTGGAAGTTTGGTGGTAATACGGTCGAGCCAAACCCAAGGTAGGTAGGGTGGAGACCAAAGTAGGAGACTAAGCAAGCATGGAAGAGTGTGTGGAATGGAGTGTCATTAGGGTTGTGAGTTGATTAGCAATATGTTCATCCCAAATGAATCAACCCTCGCATCCATTTCAAGGTATGCGGGGTTGTGCACATAGGTATTGCCCTTAAGGCACACCGCTGTTCTACGGCCCCACCAAGGATAATGCACGATTTATTCTTGTGTTGATTAGTAGGTTAGAATCCCTAACAATTGCTCGTGAATCGATCCTTGCATCCATGTCAATAGGATGCACGAATTGTGCACATAGGTGTGACCCTTAAGGTACACCACTGTTCTACGGCCCCCATTAAGGGTCGCGTACGATTCAATCAAATCTAGGGCACAACCCACTAATCTACACTATTAGCATCCATTTCAAGGTATGCTAATCCAATTAAATGCAAGATATGAATCATCAGTAATCAAGCTCACAAACCCTAGCTAATCCTAATTCCACACACAAATGGCTCTATTCCTTCATAATGAAAACTAAGTGATAATCATTCAACATGAGCACACTAATCTTCATTACAAGCTAATAATCAAACAATTATCAAATGGGTCTCACTCTCATTCAACAGTCATCCAAATATTCATACAAAACAATAGAAAACAAATGTTTACAAGAGAGGAGAGAGATCACCAATATAAGCCCTAGAAACCCATGCTCTTCCCTCTCTTGCACCTCCTCTAAGCTCCACCAAGCTCCACTGGCACCCAAGACCTAGCCCTAGCCTTTGGGGTAGAAGATGGGGCTCTCCTAGCCCCAATGAAACAGTAAAAACCAAGTTCGTTCGCTGGAAATTGAACCGGACCGCAAAATACCCCCAAATGCGCAGTTCGGGTCTGATATCGGGCTTGCGGGTCGGGTTTTGGGTGCCTGACCCGTTGCTTTCAAGTGCACACGCCTGCGTAGGATTGGAGCGGAGCAGAGCGGGTTCTGTCGGGGGACCCGACCCGCTAGCCACATCAGCGGGCTCGCGTGCCCGCATATCACAAAAGCGGGATGCCCCCACTTTCAACGGAGTGAACGGCTAGATCGGCCCCACGTGGCGCCCCATTATAATTCCCCATTTTCCCTTTTCTCGCTCTTTTTCCTCCAAATAATTCACCAAAAATACCCAAAAATCCCAGAAAATTCCTAGAAAATTCTGGAAAATCCTCAAGACTCCCAGGAGTACCTGAAAAATAGGAGAAGGAGAAATTAGTCCATATAATGATGTTTTGTGCAAATAATGAGAATAAGCCCTAAATGTGATACACAATGTGAACATACACTTGAGAGGGAAACATTAAGCCTAATCCTTAGCACAAAATAGGGGTAGTTATGTGGTATAAAATACACTTTTCACTATGAATCACACCCCCAACTAGCATTTTTCTAGTCCCAAACAAAATATGCGATAATTTCGGATTAAAGTGAAACATGCACCAAACTCAAAATATCATCATGGCATACTCCATGTTATTTCCAATTGATTTCAAAGCCAATATACGCAATGAATAAAAGTAAACAATAAATGATATTCTCCTCAATCCAATTCCAAGAAAAGTAAGGTAATAAGCACCGTATCACATTCTTTGGGATATGTCACAATGTCAAAATTTTCAAAATTCAAGGAAGTGGCCAAAACAAAAGAAATTTCCTCTAAGTTGTGAGTGATAAGATTGCATCACTCATGTTGCTTATTCATTCATTCATTCATTCATTTTTTCTTTTTCTTTTCTTTTTCTCTCTTTTTTGTATTCTTTTTGTTTTAGTATGTTTATGTTTATGTTTTGCATTCACGCAATCATGCTATGAAATGCAAACCCCGCTACCTTTGCATACACACGATAACGCTATATAAGCAAAGGGATGAAATGATCCCCTAAATCTCATCTTTGGCGTCCTCCCCAATGTTTCGTGGGGCACCGTCTGCTCAATTTGATTAGAAAAACCATTCACTTATATTAACTCTCTTTCTCATTCTAAACACGAGTTATCAACTCATCCACCCACTCCTTAGAAGGAAAACAAAACATACACCATTGGCCACACCCTATCCAATCAAAAACTAAGCCATTCATCCCAATTCATGCAATCACTTACACCAAACTATTCCCAAATTATTTCAAAGAGAGTATCACAACATATAAAATAGTTTCATACATGGCATATTAACATTTGACTCCAAAATGGAAAATAAATTAAAACACGCCAATCAAACATCTATAAATTTGATACCAAAGTAATAATCCGAAAAAATTGCTTGGCAATAAGCATGTAGGGACTAAGCAAAAGAAATATGATGGAGGCAAGGACGGAGGCATCAAAAAGATATGCTCAAAATAAATGAATGATGATGATGACGAATGAGAATTTTTATTAACATCAAAATTTTTCAAAACTACCCAAAAATAGCATCCAACTTCATAGTTCACTCCCTCCAACTAGAAATGAGCATTGTCCTTAATGGTTGAAGTGAAACTAGATATTATTCAACGATGCTAGAGGGAAAAACACGCATACTAAAGCAAACATGCAAAAACAAACTAAATTTTTATTTTTTCTTTATTTACACTAAGTAAAGGAAGGAATACATCTTTGCAAATGGAGGATCCTGAATGTGTAGTGGTGGAGGCATCTACTCTATCATATCCTTTTGTTCCTCAGCCAGATGCTTTGAAACCGAAGCTCCTCCAGCTTCCTTGGATCCTAGCAAACACAGCTACCAACATCTCCCTAGAATATGCTCATATGTCCTGCGGGAGACACGCTGTGTCAATCCAAGGAAAATAAGTAAGACTTCCAATGAAGGAAGTCCAAATTGGGTCGTCATAATAAAAATATGGATATGAATATGTATGACGACAATCTGAATCTACAATGTATAGAAGTGAAATTTGAGATTCAGAAGTGACAGAAAAAGTGTGATGAGAGCTTCCCTGAATGGCGATGCTATCTCCTGGCTGATGCGAATCCTAAGTAGGAGGGTGAAATGGGCAAATGTGGAGGAGAAGTCAGCGCAAGCTCAATGTAGATCATCTCTTAGTCACTGTCGCTTACCGCATCCTCGTCATCGAAGGTAATGGCCTCTGTAGTCATTACTGGACTCTGTGGTCCACCTTGAATATCATCCTCTTGGATGACAGACTGATGTGTGTCCTGAGGTGTTTGAAGTGATGGGTGCTGAACTAAATCTGTAGGGAGGGAGGGCTCGGGCTCCAAAGTAGTCTATAGGATGTACCCTTGCACTCATCCTTCTCAAGAACACCTTAGTAAACCATCTCAAAGGTCCATCCAAGATGCTCGCACACCTCCAGTAGTGGGAGTGGATCAGATATGCAATGTGACTCAGGCTCTCCGATAACATCTATCTCACTCTCGCCTGGACACATCTCCATCTCATCATCGCCACCAACCCAACGAAACTGCATCGTGTCTCCAACATGGGTGACACACACTCCGTCATCCATATCCTCCTGATCCTCAATATGTAATCTCTCAATGTCCTCGACCTGGCTCTCTTGCAACACATCATCCTACTCTGCTAGGTATCCCATGGGGTCGTAAGAAAAAGAGTCCAAAGGTGGCACCTCAGACTGGCACTGGACCTGCTGCTCTGCATCCTAAAGTGGAACCAGGGACTAGCCATCATCCTCATATCCAAGTGACGGCTCTCCAGATGGCGCAGTCTGCTCCCACTCTGCAAGGTCCCTCGGGTACAACCATGCATCATCCGTCGTATAGGCAAAGAAATCTCCACTGCTGCTCCTCTGCACAAAGTCCCGTGTCGACGGCTGCAACCATGTGTAGAAAATCAGTAGTAGATCCTCTGCGCTGAGAGCATGGCATGGGCACCTAATCACTAAACCGTCGAACCTCTCCAAAACCTGACAGTAAGTCACACCGTCAAACTGGATAAAGCTCGCCATGTGTTGCGCAAATGCCTGGCGCATCTGTACCCGATTCCTGTAATAAATAGAAAAGAAAGCTCAAAGGAAATCAGTCTGAAAAGAAATCCAAGTAGAAAAAGAATCTCGAGGATAAGCATCAAACCAAATCTTAGCATCATCTCTTAAAGTATATGGGAACACTTTAAAATAAATAAAATCTGCACAAGTGTTCTCATAAAACAAATCCTCAAACTCTTTTTACACCATTTTTCAAACTTTTGCACAAATGAACTAGGATTTTCCAACCCCTTAACGTGAAAGAACGATGGGAGTTGGGAATCCTCCACATAAGCATCGCTAAAGTTTGAAAATGAATCCATAAGGAAAAAAATTTATTTACAAAAGATTTTTAAAACAAAAGAAAGAAAGAAAGAAAAATGACTCAAAAAAGTAAAAAATAAACAAACACAAAGACTCAACACTAAGCTGGAAGTACTACACTTAAAGTGTCCAAAACTAACCAAAAATGTGAATGTGAAAACTGTTGTCCCCGGAAACGGTGCCAAATTGGTTGACTACGAGGCGTGCACAATCTAATAAGTAGGATGCACACGCTCGCCTCCCAAGGGTAGGTGTGTCAAATGAAATATAATCCCATGAGTATGGGATCGAATCCACATATACAATTTGTTTCTTATTCACAATCTCAATTGGTTAAGGAAGGCTAAAGGCGTTGGTATAACCAACTAAACTAACAAGTGCGGTGAGTGGAAGTTTGGTGGTAACACGGTCGAGCCAAACCCAAGGTAGGTAGGGTGGAGACCAAAGTAGGAGACTAAGCAAGCATGGAAGAGTGTATGGAATGGGGTGTCATTAGGATTGTGAGTTAATTAGCAATATGTTCATCCCAAATGAATCAACCCTCGCATCCATTTCAAGGTATGCGGGGTTGTGCACATAGGTATTGCCCTTAAGGCACACGGCCGTTCTACGTCTCCACCAAGGGTAATGCACGATTCATTCGTGTGTTGATTAGTGGGTTGGAATCCCTAACAATAGCTCGTGAATCGATCCTTGCATCTGTGTCAATAGGATGCATGGATCATGCACATAGGTGTGACCCTTAAGGTACACCACTATTCTACGGCCCCCACCAAGGGTAGCGTACGATTCAATCAAATCTAGGGCACAACCCACCAATCTCCACTATTATCATCCATTTCAAGGTATGATAATCCAATTAAATGTAAGACATGAATCATCACTAATCAATCTCACAAACCCAAGTTAATCCCAATTCCACACACAAATGGCTCTAGGCCTTCATAATGAAAACAAAGTGATAATCATTCAACATGAGCACACTAATCTTCATTACAAGCTAATAATCAAACAATTATCAAATGGGTCTCACTCTCATTCAAAAATCATCCAAATATTCATACAAAACAATAGAAACCAAATGTTTACAAGAGAGGAGAGAGATCACCAATAGAAGCCCTAGAAACCCATGCTCTTCACTGTCTTGCACCTCCTCCAAGCTCCACCAAGCTCCACTGGCCACCAAGCCCTAGCACTAGCCTTTGGGGAAGAAGATGGGGCTCTCCTAGCCCCAATGAAACAGTAAAAGCCAAGTTCGTTCGGTGGAAATCGAACCAGGCCGTAAAATACCGCCAAATACGTAGTTCGGGTCTGTTATCGGGCTTGCGGGTCGGGTTTTGGGCGCCTGACCCGCTGCTTTTAAGTGCGTGTGCCTGCGTAGGATTGGGGCAGAGCGGAGCGGGTCCTGTCGGCGGACCCGACCAACTAGCCACATGAGCGGGCTTGTGTGCCTGCATATCACATAAGCGGGATGCCCCGCTTTCAACGGAGTGAACGGCTAGATCGGCCCCACGTGGCGCCGTATGGTTATGCCACATGGCGCCCCATTATAAATCCCCATTTTCCTTTTTCTCACCCCCTTTTTCCTCCAAATAATTCACCAAAAATACCCAGAATTCCCAGAAAAATCCCAGAAAAATTTGGAAAATCCCCAAGAATCCCAGGAGTACCTGAAAAATAGGAGAAGGATAAATTAGTCCATATAATGATGTTGTGTGCAAAGAATGAGAATAAGCCCTAAATGTGATACACAAAGTGAACATACACTTAAGATGGCAACATTAAGCCTAATTCTTAGCACAAAATAGGGGTAGTTAGGGGGTATAACTAACACAACAGTCATCTGACAGAGAATCAAAAAATATGATCATAAAACAATGACATATCAAGATTTGGACAGGCGCCTACAGTCGTCTGTCGTAGAGACAGTCGACTGGAAAATGTTCATCAGTCGCATGTGTGAAAAATTCAGTCTGCTGTAAGGAAAACTTGAGTTGGGTAGGTGACTTTCGAAGGAATGACAGTCGTTTGTCCTGGTCCAAAAATGCACAGAGAGATTAAAATCCAAATGATAGAGATAACTCACCCGAGGGATTATACTCTAACACAAATCTAATCAAGAAATCAATATCAAAATATTACAGATTAACGTACAAAACTCGTAAATTAATCCAAACATTCGAAATCATCAAAATCTCAAATACATCTCTTAAAACAAATATATGTGAAACATATAATTTATCAAAACAAGAGAGGTAAAAATGATGATATGAGTTCAAGCATGATATAACATGAAAGTATGAACTCCTACAATTCAGATTCACCCATAATCCCTAATTCTCCATGCAACCTCACAAATGAATCTTTTTTAAGAGATTTAGTGAAGATGTCAGTGATTTGTTTTTGGGTTTTAATGTACTCTAAGATGATGTCCTTCTTAGCTACATGATCATTAATAAAGTGGTGTCTCAGATCTATGTGTTTGGTACGGGAGTGATGTACCGGATTCTTGGAAAGACAAATTGCACTTTGGTTATCAACCATGATAGGGCAAGTATCACAATTGACACCATAGTCTTTAAGTGTATGTCTCATCCAAAGAACTTGTGCACATGCAAAACCTATGGCAATATATTCCGCTTCAGTCGTGGACAATGATACCAAGTTATGTTTCTTAGAAAACCAAGAAACTAGGGAATTTCCTGAAAAAATGGCAAGTGCCACTAGTACTCTTCCTATCGGATTTCCATTCGGTAAAGTCTGCATCACCATATAAGATTAACTCATATGTGCTAGACTTAGGGTAAAGTAACCCATAATCTAGTGAATGATTGAGGTAATGAAATTTTCGTTTAACCGCAATCAAGTGTGACTCTTTAGGTCTAACTTAATATCTAGCAGAAAGACATACAGAAAACATAATATCGGGCCTACTAGCGGTTAAGTAAAGTAAGCAACCGATCATACCTCGATATAGACGAACGTCTACATCATTTTCGTTCTCATCCTTGTGTAGATGGGTAGTCGTACTCATGGGAGTCCTTTTGCTTGAAGACGATTCCATCCCGAATTGCTTGATAAGCTCCCCATTGTACTTTGTTTGATGTATGAAAGTCACATCCTTCATTTGCCGAATTTGTAGTCCAAGGAAGTAGTTAAGCTCACCCATATGGCTTATTTTGAATTCATCCTTCATAGACTTAGAAAATTCTTGGCAAAGATTAAAGTTAGTAGAACCAAATATAATATCGTATATATAAACTTGAATTAATAGGATGTCATTTTCATAATCTTTAATGAAAAGAGTTGAATCAACTTCACCCATTTTGAAACCTAAATCCAAAGAAAGTTTTTGAGTCGATCATACCAATCTCTGGAAGCTTGTCTCAATCCATATAATGCTTTCTTAAGTTTAAAAAAATGGTTTGAAAATTTTTCATGAATGAACCCGGGTGGTTGAGAAACATAAACTTCTTCATTAACAATACCATTTAAAATGCACTTTTAACATCCATTTGAAATAACTTAAAATTTTTATGGGATGCAAAAGATAAAATCAATCTAATAGCTTCTAATCTAGCTACGGGGGCAAATGATTCTTTGAAATCAATACCTTCTTCTTGTCGATAGCCTTGAGCTACTAACCTTGCTTTATTCCTTGTGATGACCTCGTTCTCATTGGTCTTGTTCTTAAAAATCCACTTGGTCCCAATCACTTGGTGACCACTTGGAAGAAGAACGAGCTCCCATACTTCATTTCTCTCAAATTGCATGAGCTCTTCTTCCATTGCAACTATTCAAGACCTATCTTCACATACTTCTTGGATGTTCTTTGGATCAATGGTAGAAACAAATGCACAGTGAGAGAATTCATAAATTCTTGACCTCGTTCGAACACCCACATCAATATCTCCAATAATTTGGTCATGGCGGTGATTACGAACGGTTAGATAAGCTTTGGAAATCCCTGCATCACTTGGAACATCTTCACCAATTTCATTAGTATTGTTAGTCTCAATAATAGAGCCATTGATTTTAACATTACTAAGAGAATCACATAAAACATCTACACTATCATCAACAACATAAGGAAAATCAAAATCTTCATAAAATGATACGTGTAGTGATTCCTCAATCGTTGAAGAGGTTTTGTTGTATATCTGGTAGGCTTTGCTACGTGTGAAATATCCAACAAAAATTCCTTCATCGGATCTTGGCTCAAATTTATCTAAGTTATCAAAAGTGTTCTTTATAAAACATTTTGAACCAAAAACACGAAAATATTTAACTTGTGGCTTTTTATCATAAAATAACTCAAAACAAGTTTTGTTCGTTTGGGGCCTCACTGTGATCCTTAAGCACATAACATGCCGTGTGCACCGCCTCCGCCAAAAATTGTAGTCCAAGATAACTATCATGGAGTATGGTATGAGCACACTCAATTATGGTCCTATTCTTTCTCTCTACAACATCATTTTGTGGTGGTGCACGAGGAAAAGAAAAATTGTGAGTAATCCTGTTGGCATCACAAAACTTGGTGAAAGATTAATTCTCAAATTCTCCTCCATGATCACTATGAATAGTGATAATGGTGGATCCTAAGAAATTTTGAATCTACTTTGCAAATATAGTAAACTCTTCAAAAGCTTCATTCTTATTGGTTAAAAATGAAACCCAAGTAAATCTAGAGAAGTCGTCAACGACAACTAATCCATAATGAGCATTACCTAAAGAAGCGGTTCTAGTTGGCCCAAATAAATCTAGATGAAGTAATTCTAGGGGCCTCTTAGAAGTTACGCCTTCTTTAAGTTTGAATGACGATTTACTTAGTTTACCTCTTTGACAAGAATCAAAAAAGTTTTTCTTACTAAAAGCAATTTTCGGAAAACCTTTTACTAGATCATGCTTAGCTAACTTATATAAGTGCTTAAAATGAACATGACCAAAACGGTATGCCATAAAAGTTGTTCATTTTTATTAGCAACTAAGCAATGTTCTATGGTTTTAGGCAAGCTCAAATTATAAATATTTTTACGCATAACACCGGTAAATAAAACATGTGAATCAATATCTATAATTTTACACATACCCTCTCCAAAGTTAACCTTGTAACTGACGCACCCTGAACTTACAACTAAATTCCACCTAGCGGTGTCAAAGTCGCTAGGCGTAGTATGGCTCCTAGGTGTTAGCTCTGGGCACTATCCGCAAGCGGACGGTGTCAAATTGTAGTATAAAAGATTGTCAAATCCCACAGGGACAGTGACGATGTATTTGAGGTCTCAGATTATTTTTGGATCTCAGAGCGAGATAGCAGTCGGTTTGGAAAGATTGGTTGTGATGATGTTGTTGGCTCGATACTAAAGGAAACTAGGGTCTTAGGGATCGCCGCTAAGACCGTCAGAGGTTGATGTTAGAATGGGATCCTTACATTGAATTAGGTTTAGAGGATTGATCACCCAATTCATACCACTCTCGTGGGTTAGAATTTCGAGGTATTTCGGTGGCTCTCATTGACGCAATGGCGGTAGCCGTCAATGTAGCGATATAGTTCGTCGGTGGATCCCCTCAAGGCACGAGCCGGGCATGGACACGAGCCTTGATTGGATCCACTAATTTCCCTATTTAAATCCTAAGGATACTCCTTAAGCTCATCAATTCCACCGACCGTGGGCATGATCTCAGTACGAGTTATCCAATGGATTCAGATGGATCGACCAAAATACTCCCATTTATTCCCAATACAACCTAGAGATCCAGATCTACATCTCTTTCCTAATGTCTCAGGGCTAACCCGTCAACCCTAGAGGAGACTACTCACACATAGTGATTATGATGAATAAAAATACGATTTTTATCAGACAAAACATTGTAGCAATTAGATCAACCGAGAAATGAATAACTTACTTACCGAAAACGAGAAAGAACAATAACCATTAGTAATCCAAAGAGATTCAACAGATTTCAAAATGCAAAGAACAGTAGAACGTCAACTTTCTCCCAAAAATAATTCGATTCTCGAAGAAAACTAGGTTTAGATCTACAAACGTATTTCCAATCTCCTCTCCCTCTCAAACGTAATTCAAAACATACAAAAATGAGCTCTCTAACTGCATCTCCTAGATCCGCAATTCACTCTCGCTCACGCATCCGTCTGGGGCCCACCGCTAAATTTCCAAAATTAGCCTGCATTGTCGTCGACCGAGTCAGTGACTCGGTCGAGCAGACGGTTGCTCGGTTGAAATGATCCGGGCTGCTCGGTCAAGCAGCCCGCTTGATCGATCGAGTCCATTAGTGGACCAGGCTCCTTCAAAAAGTGTCATTCGGTCTGCTCGGCACGAGTAAGCCTTGCTCGGTCGAGTCGCCAGCTGACTCGGTTGCATAAGCCATGCTCGGTCGAGCAGGATGTTGATGGTGGACCTTCGAAAATAGAAGTTGCTCGACCGAGTGACCACACTGCTCAGTCGATCAGGATGCGTATCAGCTAAGTCTCGTGTATCAGCTCGACCGAACAGCCTACTCTGCTCGGTCGAGTCGCCTGGGAAAATTTCAGAAAACCTCCTGACAGCTTCTCCTCCACTCCTGGCAATCTCCTCCACTCCTCCCATGGGCTTCCTAAACTCGGCGAACTCCTGTAGAGCTTCGCCAACAGGCTCACGGGCATGCTAGATGTGTCCATATCCAAAAGTGGTCCCGAGTCGCTCCAAAATCCCTGAAAATCCACAAAACTTTACGAAACTCGAATATGACGTTAGAATTGCAGTATCGTAGGAAAATATGGGATTTGGATGCAGATATGGCATGAAATGCAATGAAATGATGCAATGAAAAGATAGAAAATATGGACACATCAAAATTCCCCAAGCTTACCTCTTACTCGTCATCGAGGAAGAAGAATACTAGGTATGCCAGGCGATAAACAAAAGGAAATAAAAGAGGATAGAGATGGAGGGGGTTGCTAAAGTGTTCAATCAGGTCTCAAGCCTCAGCAGTATATCACGATGCTTCGAATGGTAAAAACACATGCTAATGGTATTTTCAAGTCATACTAATCATATGGCTAGCATGCAATAAAGACAAAAATAGGGGTCTTCTAAAATCATGCCATCAACTCATATTAATCTCATGCAATCTATAGAGTCTAGTATAAAAAAGAGTTAGCAATGCACTTTTCAATCAATAGATACAAGTGGAGCATAGAGAAATCACACCAACATGCAATAAAGAATGGAAGAAATCATGCTATTCAAATATTCACTTCGAATCATAAAAAATCTCCAAAACTAAAATATTTTGTAAAGTTAAAGCATTATCGAATCTCCCCGTTGTGCACCGTCTCCACTCTAATGTTATACTCACTCATATGATTAATTGGTTCACCCCCCAAGCTTAGCTTGAGGCGTCGCATCTAGGAATATGATATGGAAATTTGTCTTTTCCCAAGTATTTGTAATAGCTTATAATAAAGGGATTTTCCCTTTTTTTCATTTCATTTTTTTAGAAGCTATCTTTTTCCTTCGGGATTTTTTGGGAAGTAAATGCGGTAAAGGTAGCAGTAGGGGGTGAAACCAAATGATATGTAGATAATCATAAAGATATGTGGAGAAAGAAAATAATATATCAATCGGTTCACTCATCAGATGTGCACAACAATTCAATAGGATAATACTCTTACTAAACTCATAACTAGCATGGATATTTTCATTCATCTTAATGAATACTGAAAAACATGCGGTAATAAGCACAATAATATCAAGCATGCAAACAGAAGTGAATGAGATAGCAAATATGTGCTCCAAATGTTCTAATGATGCGTGAACCTAGGTGCATTACCCAACAAAGCACACACTAGATACTATTTCATGCATTCAATTTCAATTCATAACAGGCATTAGATTAGAGAGATCAGTAAGAGAATATGTAAGCATATAAATAGTAAAACTGAAACTACCCTAAATAGCATGTCATCAAGTATAGGCACCGTGAATAGCTACTGAGGGCTATGCGAAATATCATCATACGGAACAACTTTAGCAGAAAAAAGGAAAAAAAGCGGAGAAAACAAGAGAACGAGAACAGGCATGCATGCATGGAAAAAAGTGAAAAACGTGATGATGAATGAGTAAAAAGATAAAAACATGGAAAATGAGTGGAAAAGTAAAGTAACAAGGTGAAAAAAGGAAAGAAAATATAAAAGAAAGTGAAATATAAAGCGATAGCGCTCATCCTCCAAGCTAAACACAGCAGTGTCCTCACTGCTAAGAAAACGCTAGTATGCGAGAGATGATGCTAGACAGTGTGGATGGGTGATGGGATAGAAAATGAATAAGAAATAAAACTGTGCAGAAGAAATAAAATGTGATATGATGCAATGATAAAAAAATGATGCATATGCATGAAATGATGCATGGCGGGTCCTCCCCCAAGCTGTCTAAGACCAGGGCCCCAAGAAGACAGATGGGCACAACATAATCTGAGGGAAGCAAAAAGTGTGTAGGGACAGCATCAAGCAGGGGCACCACCCTCTGAAGGTGGTGATGAGTCCCCCTGCTGTTGACCAGGCACGGCGGCAGCTGAAAATAGGACAATATGGGTCCCCCTGCTTTAGACCAGGCACGTCGGCAGCTGAAAATCAGACAATAGCAGTAGTGGACTCAACTATAACGACCAACTTAGGTGTGGAAGTAAATGGCCCTGCAAAAGCCTGAGAATGTGGGGCACTGAGTGGTGCAACGGTCGAGACAGGGGCTGGCCTGGGTGGAGGGGCGTGAGCTAGGATCATGGGAGGTGGGTCCCGTGTCTGCAGTAGGTCTATAATAGAGGCTAGGTCTGCCTCGACTCTCTCATGATGGGTGACTGTCGAGCGGACGAAAGCGTCGAAATCTCGCCGAAGGCAAAAAGTCGAAACCTCTAACCTGGTCAGACGAGCGTCAGTGGTACGGGAGTCGAGGGGAGGACAAGAACTGTGAGACACCACTCTCGTAAAATGGCCTTGTGGAGATAATCCACGGTGCCTAGGCTGAAAGGTCGGAGAGGGTGAACTCGATGGAATCTCAGCAGTGGAAGTGATCGAAGGTAGAGCAGTCGTCGACACAGATGTGAGGACAAAAATCGAGATGCTCTCAGTGAGTATGGCCGCTACGGGTAAGGAAGTGTAACCAGAGGTAGGTGAAAGGGATCCTATGGGGATAGGCAAGGATGTGAGAAGGTCCCTAAGTGGTAGAAGGGTGACGGCTAGCTCGTGCTCCGAAAAGTCTAGAGCAGTATGCTCAGGAGCAGACAGAATATCAGTGCCCTCAGGCACTGGTACAGAGGAGACAGAGGCAGGGGCAACGGGGCAAGTGGTGGTGACAGTCCCCGAGGCCTCGACGGTGGTGGAGGTGGTAGAGACAGAGGTGGAAGAAGAAGTGCCTCCTGGGGGCGGTGGGTGCACAGGCAGAGCTGGATGGGCGGCCACAATGGCTGCCAGGTCATGATCCTCGTACTCGGACGAGCGGGGAACCCGATCGTCGGTGACTGCCACGACGGGGCTCCTGGGGGCTTGAGAACATGGAGTGCTGGAAGTGGGTGGACCCTATCTATCATCCAACTCTGCTGGATAGGTGCTATGGTGGTGAGGTGAGGGGCGGGAAGGACGAAGTGGGGGTGTGGTGGGTGCCAACTAGGTATGTCCAGTGACGGGCTCCATAAGGCCTAATGATATGCATGTGCTCAAGCACACCAAAAGTCAAGCGGATGTGGCCAGGAGGGGTCACTAGGTCATCAGAAAGATCAAAACCTAGCATCCGTGCAAAAATGGTGAAGAATCTGTCGCAGCAGATATCGGTGGAGTAGTGAGTGTGGGTGGTCTGCAAAAGGCGATGACACAGCCAGAGGTTCCTTCAGAAAGTACAAAGGGGTGAAGGGAGCCGTCGGGATGGAAGCGCATATGTCGGGTCATGCCCATAAGATGGGAATGCTCGGGTAGGGACATGGTCCCGACCTCTGGCCTGCAGAAAATGGTGGTGGTGAGGTGTCTCTGTGCATAGCGAAGGCCAGGATGCACAATGCATGATGCCTTAGCCCGGCTGGGGCAGTAGTGGTCCAGACCAAAAATGCGATGCCAGAACGCTGAGGCATCGAACGTGCCTAGGTCGTAGTCTGGGGAGAAGGTGGCTCGGGGGTCAGGGATGGCTGGAAAGCGAAAGTGGGAGCGGATCATGGCATATGTGATTGTTAAGTCGTGATCCATCAGCCGAAAGGTGATGCCATCGCCCGCCTGAGTGCAGGCGATGAACTCAATGCCTCCAAAGTGAGGTGAGTGTAGGTGGGTGCGTGGATAGCTAGGAGTCGCTCGAAGCCAATAATGTGGTAAAGACAATGGACTCACTGTAGGAGTCCAAGTGATCGGAGGGTGGGGACATCTATGAATAGTGTGGGGACGAGTCTACGCTGCGACAACCTGACGAAGCGGTCACGGTGTGCATCGTTTCAGAAGGTGATGCCTAGAGTCTGCATACGTGGTGACAGAGCGGCAGGAATGGCAGGAGGTGCAGGAGGGGTGGGAGGTGTAGTAGTGGAGATAGGGGCGGAAGTGGTAGGTATGTGTGTGAGACGTGGGGGAGAAGAGACGGACGTGGACGACGGATCGCCCATGTGCTCCTCCTCAGAGGTGGGCGTAGTAGCACGACGGGAGCGTCATGAGGGTCGAGAAGAGGATGCGCTAGTGGCCTTCCTCTTCACACGACGTGGAGGAGTGGGAGCCCCTCTAGTGTGAAGCATCGTGAGAAAGGCAAGATGGAGTGTCGGTATAAAAGTAAAATGGGTAAAGAGTGTACCGACAAGGTGATCACAGCTAGAATGCTGAAGCGGGTACGGGAATGCAGCTGATCGGAGGTCTCCCCAAGCTAATCCAGGACGTGTCCTCTGATGTAGGCAAAACGTACCTGAAATAGAAGCAAATATAATGTCAGGGGATGAGATGAAAAATAAAATAGGGGATGCATGCATTTTCTCGATCGAGCACAAGCCTTGCTCGGTCGAGCAACGTAGGGGCAGGATTGGTGCAGAGGGCTGCTCGACCGAGCAGAGCAGAATTGAATGGTGGATTTCGTGACCGAGCATTGATTCTGCTTGGTAGAGTAGCATCGATGGGGGTGGGGAGGCTAATTGCTCGATCGAGCACCATTGGTGCTCGATCGAGCAAATGGAGTTGCCTTAGGCAGATTTGATGGCTGGAGCGGCGACGGGGTGGTTCGATAGGAAGGGGGGTGTATGTGGGGCTATTTCAAGATGAGAGAGGGGGTGGAGGGGCATGGTTGTTTGGGGGGGAAAACACCGCCGGCATGGGTGGTGCCGGCGGAGATGCTATGGCGATTCGAAAGGGGAAGAGGTAGAGAGAGAGAGTGAGAGAGAGAGTGAGAGTGAGTGAGAGAGAGAGTGAGAGTGAGAGCTGACCGGATTGGCGACGCGGCCGGCGGTGCGGGCGGAGGAAGGGAAGGCGTCAACGGTGGAGTGGGTCGAGTATGGTAGAGGGTTTGATGCTCGGGCAAGGGAATTTCGAATAAGTGAGAGAGTTTAGGGCTAAGGGAAATCAAGCTGGGTTTTAATAACCAGACTCGTTCGAAAGTGGTCCCCGCAAAATATAGGATAAAGCGACTCGATCGAGCAACGTAACTGCTCGGTCGAGTCAGACAAATATTAAAACAAGTTTTAGAACACTCCCCCATCTACTTGATGGAGCAGGGTCTGCTCGGTCGAGCATTCTGCTGTTGATTCCGATCTTCTCTTTTGCTCGGTCGAGCATGCTGTTGCTCCATCGAATCGGTGTCTACTCGGGCCGAACAAGGACTTCTCGGGCCGTGTATCGGGCCGTGTAAACAGAACAACGATTTTCCAATATTTCCCTGTGCTGTTATTAGCTCGGTCGAGCATGCTGCTCGGTCGAGTCGATGTCTACTCGGACCGAGGAAAGGCTTCTCGGGCCGTGTAGACAGAATGACGTTTTCATTCTCTTTCTTGTGCCTGCGCTACTCGACCAAGCAAGTGGTTGCTCGGTCGAGTCACCTGTGTCCACTGTGTGACTCTTCTCCTTTAGTCTGCTCTTTAAATCAGCTGCTCTCCTCCCAGCTTTCTTCCATTTAAAACATCGATTTGTGTGCCCCTTAACGTTCAACCTGTAGAAAGGAAGAACCCATCAGATTTTTATGATTTTGCATTTTAAGAGAAATAGATATCGTTTTATTTGGTTTTCTTGAATAGATAAAGGAAATACAAAAACTGAAAAAGATAATCTAAGATATAAAAGATCGGGTTGCCTCCCGATAAGCGCTCGTTTTGAGTGATGAGTTCGACTCCCTTAAGTTCTTCAATGGTTATTTGGCGTGCATGAGATTCGTACATTATTCTTGCCAACGATACCGTGCAGTGGTATTTGGCATCCTTCCCTTCCATGCTTTTCCTCGACGGCGTAACTGATGGCCTCCGGCTTCTCATGGTGCAAAGAGTCACCTGCGAGCTCCTCATCCAACACATGAAGATAGGTGGAAACCGCCTTGTTGTAGATGGGGTCGCCATCATCATCGACATTTGTTCTAATCGGGTCCTTCATGACTCCCTTAGCGGCATGTTCCTCTACATCATCATCGTCTAGGAGCTCTAGATAACTAGCTCTTTCTTCTCGGGCATGCTCCCTCATAGGTTTTTGCAGCCTGAATTGGGCTTCAAAATTGCCCATATTCAATGAGAGAGTCCCTTCATGGACATCTATCAAGACGCCGGCCGTCGCCATGAAGGGGCGGCCAAGTATGAGCTGGGAACTCCCTCCCTCAGGCATATTCATTATAACAAAATCTACTGGCACACATAACCCAGGAGGTATCTGCAGAATAATTTCCCTGGTGATGCCTATCGGATGCGTGATCGAGTGATCTGCCAGCTGTATGGACATGTTTGTTGGCTCCAATTCACTTCCGGTCTGCAGTCTTTCAAATATAGAAAGCGGCATCAGGCTGATGCTCGCTCCCAGGTCGATCAAAACACGGTTGATGGGCGTGCCTCCTATGGAACATGGAACTGTGAAGCTTCCCAGATCTGGTAGCTTCCTCGGGAGATGGTTCTTTATGATGGAGGTAGAGTCCTCTATAAGCTTTATTTCCTCATGCTTTCACTTCCCGGTGATGAGGTCCTTCAGAAACTTTTCATAAATGGGAATTTCTGTAATGGCATCCATGAATGGGATGTTGAGCTGGATGCCCTTCAGAAGCTCTGTGAACTTTGAATAGTTCTTCTCAATTTTATCCGCAGCTAGCCTCTGTGGATACGGCAGAGGGGGTCGGCTTCCCTTGTCCCTTACGACATTATTGTTGAGTATTGGACTCTCCACCTTGATTTTGATGTTGATCAAACACAAATCATTTTGATTAACTCATGTGTTTACAGTTAGCTAAAAAGTCACCAATAAGATTCAAGAAGATCTAAAGTGACTGCACATGTTGATTCAAGTGGAGGACTTGGTAGATCAACAAAGGTGAAGCATTGGCTTGAAGAACTCAAAGGCTACCTCAAACCTCAAGCCAATGGCATCAACAAATGAATGGATATTCAATCCAAAGAGAAGATAGGAATGGATGATTCAAAAGCTTCAAAGAACACCTTGAGGATAAAAGACTTTGTGCTTGGAGACATTCAAGACATACAACTAAAAGACTCAAGGGCATGAAGAATTATGGAGATCGTCGCCAAATTACTTTGTACATCTCACGCGACGTCCCAAGACTTCCTCAGAACGCGTGATCGTTGTGCCTGGAGCTTCGTTGAAGCTCAAGGAGTTATTCATGAACTCAAGGGTTTCGGATTCTCCATGTTGAAGCTTTGAAGATGGTTCGTCATGTTATTTATATTGTCTTCTAGCTTCATCTCATAGAATGTGAAGCCTTGAGTAATACGCGCCTAGAAATCTTCATAACTATCGTATCTTATCTCTAGGATTGCCTTAGAAGCCATTACAAAGTTTCCCGCAGCTTATCGCTTCTTTTCATGGCTTCATATGCATCTTAGTTGGTTCAAGTAGAAGAACCAACCGACTAGATAACGATCTAGTCGGTTGGAAATCCTTCTTGAACCGACTAGCCATCCTTGCTAGTTTCAGCCCATTCACTGTTTATCAACTAGTCGGTCCAAGAAGATTCACCGACCGACTAGATGACGATATAATCGGTCAGAGATCCTTCTTAGACCGACTAGCCATACTTTTTAATTCAGCCTTTGTACTGTTGACCAGTTAGTTGGTTTAAGAAGGATGGTTAATCGATTAAAAGTCAACCTAGTCGGTCCAAGAAGGTTCACCGACCGACTAGTTGTCAAACTAGTCGGTTGATGATCCTTCTTAGACCGACTAGTTTCAAAACTAATCGGTCAGTGATCCTTCTTAGACCGACTAGTGCTTACCCATTATTTCACTATATTCTCTGTCAACCATCTAGTCGGTCCAAGAAGGTTTACCGACCGACTAGTTGCAAAACTAATCGGTCAGTGATCCTTCTTAGACCGATTAAGCAGCTTCAGAAATAGATCCGTTGGGCATTTATTGCCACGATTCTTGTGACCGTTTTGTCTCTTCCTATATAAGTTTGAGTTGCTTCAAACCAAAAAATCAAGGCTGAAATTAGAGACATTTTCACATCCAAGAGAAGAGCCATTCAACTCCATTTCTAAGCTCTCTCATTCTACAAGAATCTCTTCCTTACTCTTTGAGCCCTAATTCCTCAAGAGAGATTCTCATTCTTTGTGAGCTACTCAAGCTAAGAGCTTGAATCAAAGTCACAACTTCACCCTAGCCATCTATTGTTGTTCATCTTGGTGGAGCTAGGGTTTGGCGCTAACTACTTCCTCAAAATCCATTCTTGCCCTAAATCAGTAAGTATTTCTCAAGGCATAGGATTTTGTAGTAAGAGCTTTACATTTCATTCTCTATACATATAAATTGTTGTATACTCTCGGTTGTTGAGAGGGTTGGTTTGATCCCAAGTTGTGGGAGTCAAGATTAGAGTTTGCTCTCGGTTTGTGAGAGTGTGCTTAGTCCCTAGTTGTGGGATTAAGGTATTTGCGTGTTCCCGGGTTGTGGGATACACGGACATCGATTGTAGGTCGATTGCACTTGTGGGGTTTCTGCAAGTGGGCTAAAGGAAAGCTCTAGTGGTTTTACTAGAGTATATGGAGGGGATCCGGGTGTTGCTGGATTAGGGCACCAGGAACAAGTCGGGGAGACTTGGGTGGCACCGAACCAGGGTACATTGCATGTTTGCTTTGCATTGTTCCTTGTGTTGTTGATCATTTCTTTCATTCCACATTTTTTGGTTAATTAGGGTTTTATTTGGCGTAAATTCCTTATAATTCTATAAAACACTATTCACCCCCTAGTGTTTATTCCTCATAGCACAGGGTCACTACAATTGGTATCAGAGCAAGGTTATAGCTATGGCAACCAACAACAACAACACACGAACCCCTTTTCCACCATATCTCCTTGGGCCCAACTATCAAATTTGGTGTGTGAAGATGAAGGCCTATATTCAATCCATTGATGAGGATTATTGGAAGCTTGTGAAGATGCCCTTTCGTGCACCTACCACTTCCGTACATAAGTGGACAAATGAGCAAAAAGAATTGGTGAAGAAACATGAAGAGGTAATGAATATCTTGCTTGATTTTTTAGCTTATGATATTCTTATGCGTGTGTCCAAGGCAACAATGGCATATCAAATATGGCACATGCTAGCGGAGCAAGAAGAGTCCACCTCGGAGTGTTCTTTCTCCAATGATGAAAGGGATTCATTCATGGGTTTGATGGTGTAACGGTCACTTTCCGACCGTATGTATTTTAGCGCGTAGCCGTGTTTCGTGTGCGTTTTGTGTATTTGATTTTTTACTGCTTTCCGTAGTTCGGACGCGCGATCAGACCCCGTACACACGACTCTCTCGAAGGCGCGATCGCCCCGGTATCTTCCTTTTAATTTTTAGACGTCGGACACAAATTTGTAATAACAGATTATTATTAATGTTTTAATATATATATATATAATAATATATAATGAACATCCACTTCGTTGGTTTATATATATATATAATAATATATAATAAACATCCACTTCGTTGGTTTATATATATATATAATAATATATAATGAACATCTACTTCGTTGGTTTTCAAAACTTAAACATTTTTTTATAAGCAATAATATTATAAAAAAAAGGGAACGGGTGGGATTTTCTTTCAAAAGAATAAAAAAATCTTATAACAAACCGATTTAATAATATCTTAACTACTCATCCCTCACATCACGTTTCCTATGTCACCCATCATCCCACGTCAACAAACAACCACCCCAAATTTCTCTCCCCCGTTCTCTCTCTCCATAACCCTATGATATATTAAAATCCCCTAGGTTTCAAAGCTAGCAGAAACCAGGCCCTACACACACAACAGTGCACCGCAGCCAACCAAAGATCAAACGAAATTTCCCTGTCACCGTACGCCCCACTCCGGCCATCCCTCAGCCGCGCACAGCCCCAACCCGCAAATGCCCACACCTCTCCTCCCCGTCCGGTGCAACCCAGTGCCCAACACCCGGCGACCAAGCCCAGAGCTTTCCTCCGCCCTCTCTGTTTACTCGACCCACCGAACGACGCCGCCGGAACCCCAGTCGCCATTGCCGCGCCGCCTTCGACCACCCTGTGTCTCTCGCCGCATCTCCATCAACCCCGAGCTGCCGTATCGAAGATCGCTGTCGCCTCTGCAAGTGAACCCAAGGCCTTCCTTTATTAAAACAAGTAAGTGATATATGAATTAGTTTTATATTAAAAAAAGTTACAGCATGTGCTATTGTTATATGCCTGGGTCAGTATTAAGTTAGTATTGAGATTATTAAGATAAAGAGGGAATCACGAACTTAAGCTGGTAAGTTGTTTTCAATGCAATTGGAGAGTTAAATACAATATTGGCTATATAAATTAAACTTGAACTTGTGTCTAGTATCTCATATACACTCATAAGAGCCTGTAAGTTGATATAGATTAGCTTTTAAATTGACCTGTAGAGGGTTGCAACCGTACCGTACCTATGAAACTCTTAGAGCTTTTAAGTTGAATGCTGATGTTCGGCCAATGAACATTACCCCCCCCACAAGCATATATGTTTGTTAAACCTACAGGTTAATGTGATGTCAGTTGGGTATTTTAAGTGCATGCATTAATTTATTAGTTACTCATGTTACACCCTGTTAGTTGCCCCTCTTCATGAGTGAGAACGGAAATTCTTATTGATGAAGGATATTTTTATGAGCAGTACCATATGTTCATTAATGAAACATATATGATAACAGCTAGTAATGATTTATAACCTTAGTTGCAATAGTAATGTTGACATTTGGTTTTAATTGTTAGTGCCAGTAAGTTAACTTAGTAAATACTCCATCCTTCTGGGAATATTTTGAACCAAATGTTACATTTTCTTTGAACTGAACTTCAAAAGTCTTCAATAATAATACAGGGGCACATCCAATATAGCATAAATTCAATACGAAACCATAGAATCACTTCATTATTAATTCCTTCGCATGCTTATAAATAAGGGTAAATTCTTTTAACATCCGCGTATTCTATACCTGCCAGGCCAAACATCTCTAAACTATGATATTAGCAGAAACATTCAATAATGTTACAAATATTATAACCTAGTATTAATAGTAGGTTATGTCTATATTATGTTTTGGACATCACCCTAAGGTAGAGAACCTAATAGAATGAATTATTATTTAAATATCTTGGGATGAACCTAATTCAAGAATATTTTCAATCAAAACAGAGAACCAATCGCTCCTTAGCGTAACGCTCAACGAGACGAACCCACGACAACGGACATCACCGGAAACAGACAAGTGAAACTTGCCAACTTTTCTTTAGGCCATGTCTTTAGGCCAATTCCTCGTACTAGCGTGAAAGAGACTAGATCGTGAAATGATAGCGATCTAGGCACAACTTTGTGATCTAGCTTGACAACGAAGCTAGATCCGACACCTTGCCATATCATTTATGCATTGATATCTGTCATGTTTAAATTCCTTAACTGTACGCATTTGAATTGTTAACTGCCATGCATTGCATCATACATGTCATCCTAGTTAAACTTGCATCGTAGCACACGCTACACTATTTGTACAATCCATGTTTCCGTGTTACCGGCTAGGCACCAGTTATGCGGGCATAACCCTACGCCATCCGTGTTAAAAACACTTCCTGGCTCGTGATCCAGAAGCGAGCATTCCGTGTTCGGGGGTAATGCCCTGGCTCGACACACGTGGAGGGGTAGGGATAAACGGTCACTTGAGTGTAAGAGTTGGCCCGTACAGCCACTCTGTAACGACCACTTTTCGTCGTACGTTGTTCGTGCACGTGCTTTTGGCCGTGCACGTGTTTGCGTTAGACTTTATTTGTTTGTGAACACTTTTGTGTGATATGCCGTTGCGAACGTCTCTGAGAGTATTAAATGGTGGCACTATATTGGAACGACGTTCTCGAGTCGTTTTTCCACAATTTGATCTTACCCGATGAGACGTGACGATTCTTACTCTTGACGGGAGACGTTTCTATTTTTAGTTTCGTCGTCCGACGTCGAATCTGAGATCCGTCTTCTTAGTTAGCTTACATTCGTCGCCACGATCACCCCGATATTTATTTTATAATTTTTGGAGTTCATTTGACCACTTTTATAATTTTTACAAGTTTTATAATATTTTTAATAATTTATTTTTAAATTAATTTCGGCCAAATAAAATTTATTTGAGTTTAAAATGTTTTAAAGAATTTTTGAGCCAATTTCCAGCTCATTTGGACCAGGTCAAATCCTAGATTGGGTTGGAGAAGTCTAAGTTCAAATTTTAAATCTTTTTGAACATCTAATCCTATTAGATTTAGCCCTAGACCAAGTCAACCCACCTATACTATATAAGCAACCCCTAGGAAGACCTATTTTCGCAAAAAATTAACCCTAGCCTCTTCCAAACTTGAAATTGGACGTTGCGACGATTCGTCGCAACGTTGCGACGTTCAGCAGCCGCACGACCGAGAGAACGGGCCCGTTTTCCTCGCACCGACCGCTGCCAACGCCCGCTCTCCCGCTCCGCTCGCTTGCACGGCCGTCGCCCCGCTGCAGCTGTGTCCGACCGAGGAAATCTCTCGGTCAGACCGATGGCCGCCCCCGCTCACAGCCGCTCCCCGCATCACTGCATCGCCCGCAGCTGTCGCCCGCATCTGACCGAGGCGCCCGCCCGCCATCGCCGAAGCCCGCGACGTTGCAACGCTTGCAACGTTGCAACGCTTGTCGCCCCGCTCCGCACCCCGCACGACCGAAGCTCCCCATCGACCAGACCGAAGAGAAACCCCGCACCAAGCATCGCCCGCAGCTGCTGCACACCCCAACGTCGCAGCCCCCGCATTCACAGCGCACGACCGAGGGTTTCTCCCGCATTGGAGGGGTACGACCGACGGCCACTTGTCGCAACCCCGCACCCGTCGCACCGCTTGCCACCGTGGGCCCCCCAAGTTCTCCAGAGTTATTGTGGGTCCCCCAAAGGCCCCTAGGAGTACTGTGGGCCCCACCAAGGTGCTTGCTCTTCGAGGATTCGTCGCGTACGACGTCGTCACACGTCGTAGCCCGTCGTCGCACGTGCGAGCTTTGGAATCTGGAATCGTCGCCCGGGTTGATGCTCAGAACTTTCCAGCAAGGAAACTATATTGGAATCAGGACTTGGAGCGCGTTCTATTATTCCAACCCCCGGCGTCGCTACCCGACGCCGGTGTAGCTTTCGCGTCGTGTTGAGGTAACGTTTTGCACCCTAGGACCCCCAACCCAATTGCATGCTAATCAAGACTAAAAATCAGTATTTTTAAAGTATTTTAAATGTTTTAGAAATCACTAATCAAGATTAATAAAACGGATGTAGGCCGGTGGACTTGTGCACGTAGGAATCGTGACCTTGGACTCGTTGGACGGTGTCTTCTTGACGTGATAGCTGCAGGCAAGTGAAACTTGCCAACTCTTGTGTAGGGCCATGTTTTAGGCCACTTTCTTGTTCCTAGTGTAAAAGAGACTAGTCAGTGAAATGATAGCTGGCTAGACGCCTACTTGATCTAGTTTGACAACGAAACTAGATACGTCACCTAATTGATCTAGCTTGACAACGAAGCTATATCCAACCCTTTAAACTTGTTGTTCATGCATACTAAACTGTCACGTTTACTTTCCTTAAACTGTACGTACTTTTAACTGCCATGCATTGCATCTTACATGTCATCCAACTTGATTGTTGCAACGTAGCACACGCTACAAAATACTTGTACAAATCCGTGTTTCCGTGTCCCTGGCTAGGTGCACCCCTAGGCCATACTTGTTTACACACTTCCTGGCTCGTGGTCCAGAAGCGAGCATTCCGTGTTCGGGGGTAAGGCCCTGGCTCGACACACGTGGGGGGGTAGGGATAAACGTTCACTTGAGCTTAGGAGTGGCCCGATCAGCCCTCTAGCCAAAAGGCGGAATCTCTGTGCACGAGGTGCTTACTTTCCTTGTCTTGTACTTGTCTTGTGAATGCCATGCCATGCTCGTACTTTACTTTACTTTACCTTACCTGTTGCACTCATACTTTAAACTGCCATGTCATCGCATTCATGCTAGAACTGCTAGGTTGTTCACTTTACTTTCAGTTTCCTTGCACAAGTCTCTTGTAGACTTGCTGACATGTGCCCCTTGCTCTTTTGGGTGTCACATGTTAGACCTGAGCCAGAGACCGTTGCTGTGTACGTGATGAGTTGCTGACGCTGAGTCTGAGTCCATGATTGCCCAGGAGGATTTTGGTGGACACCGGTGACCATGCTTTGAGTTTTGTTGAGCTTTATGTTGTTTTAGGCCTTTTGTTAGTTATTGGTGCGTAGCACCGTTGTTTTGTACTTTGTACTTTTGTTGGCCATGTTTGGGCCTTTAGACTTTTTCTTTTAGCCTGGTGGCTTTTCTGCGATGTTGGAAACTTATTTTATGGATATTCTGAGATATTTCTTTTGTCTCATTTCATTATTATTATCTTGTTTCGCTCGCGTTGCAAGGACCTGCAGTTTTAAATTTGATTGACGCTTATCGGACTTGCAGCTTTGTAGCTTCAAGTCTGAGCGGACCTTCTCACGCTTCGCCTCCATATTTTTGGGAAGCGGGGCGTGACAGGTTTTGTTGGTGGCCCATGCAGGTTCAGTCTTGCAATTGCAAATTAACGGAACAACGATAATAACAGAATGTCCATTAAATAAATTGCAACATCCGAGTCAGAAGCCCTGAGTCTAGTCGTTTTTAGGACACTAGGTGATAAGAAGACTTAGTTAGACGTCTGTGCTTGATAGTTAGAGGCCCCTGATTGTAGTTAGACTCCCTTCTAGCAATTGATTTAATCATCGTAGGAGTTACCTTAGTGGTCCTTGCCTAACTCTGACCATATTAGACTTCTAGATTTTCCTTTAGTCGTTCGCTTGGGTTCATCAATTTCGGACCAAGCTGAACGCATTTCATTACCGTCTAGCTCCTTAGAAAGTCTTAGCGCTTAGTTCTTAATCTTTAGTTGGTCAACCGTAGGAGTTTTCCCGTAGATTCCCCTGATTCATAACCTAGGCGTATGTATGTTTTGATCATCCGACTATTTTCCTTGCCTCGATTCACGAGATCGCCTCATGACGATCGTCGTCAATTTTCGAACCTCTCCATTACAAGTCTTGAATTTTCTGAAAGTATTTTTCGATCTTCTCTTTCACTAAGTTTAAATTTGTCCAAATTTTTAATATATATATCTTATATTTCCTACTCCTTCGTTGATTTAAAATTTTAAAACGCTTGTCGGAATTTTTGAATACTAGTTTATAGTATTTTTCCAGCCTATGTTTTTCGTACTTAGTTAAATGCGTCGTCCCTTCATATATTTTATTCTGAACCGTACTTTCGCTTTGCCCAATTTGATTTATAATTTCCTTCGTATTTGTGTCATACGAATGCTATGTCGTGTTTACTTTAAATATACTTTCAAGACACATGGAATTTCAGTTTTCAGCAAGTTGGCTTTGCTCGTCATTTTCGCTACTTCAGATTTTTGCAAAATTACTATTTTCATAGCCTCTTCCTGCTTTGGACCATCCCTGATTTGATTTTAAAGACTTACTATTCGACTTCGATAATTCTTATACTAAGTCAATATTATTATTTTTCCGTGCACCATACCTACTTTCAACTATTTTTATCCGTGCCAGACTTGTGTGCTCGTAGATTAAGAACCTTATGTAAATCAGTTTCTGATTTTTGGCAAACACTGGTTCTCTAAAAGAATTTTCAAAATTGATTATTTTAAATTTTCCATAGCCTAAAAGTTTTGAAAGCATTTAACATGAGTTTAAATTCTTCCGTTACTCGAATTCATTCTTCGACTTTCCAAAACTTTTGACAACATTATATTAAATTACCGACGGATAGAATTTTCCAAACCATGTCTTTAATATTCGCGTAAATGATTTTACTTCCTTTTAAAAGGATTTTTTAAAAACCAATAGGCCATTTTCTATTATTTTGAATATTCGACTCAGATTTATTTTGAACAACTCGTTTTATCGATCCCCAAACATTTCTTCTCAGATGAGGATTTTAAAGTACAACCGTTTTCAATTTTGCGTATTTTAGCTTATGCTATTTATTCTAGTTGCTTTTCTGTACTCTATTCAAGCATCACTACATCTCCTTTTTCCCTCAACCTAAACCTCACCTTTGAGTCAATGTTTCGTCCAACCAAGCCGTCTCCTCGTATTCGTCCTATCTGAACTCGTGCTTGTCGATCCTTCCCTCGTCTCGCCCTCGATCTCTCTTTATTGCTTAGGCCTTAGGGACCGTCAATGTCTGTGTCAACCCTTAGTTGTTAGTAGACCCTTGGACCCTTGTGAGGTGTCGTTGTGCACGTACCTAAGTTGTGTACGTGGGCTTGAATGAGTGTACCCCCATAGTATATTGATGCTTGCCTATTGTGTGGTATATATATATATACTCGGAGTTATTCGTGATAGTATGAAGTTGTGGTGTGTTAGTAGTTATAGATTTTTGTGTGGATAGCTATACTATACTAGGGATGCCTATGTATTAGAGTTAGCGTTGAAATATCTAAGTTGTGTATTTAGTTAGAGATACTTATAATGGTTGAAGTAAATGATTGGTAAAGCTATGTGTATGATAGTAGTGATAATAATAAGTGTACGTATAGTTAAGTAAGTAGGCCTATTGAGTGACCCATATATATTAGCACGTATGAGCGTGTGCTCGTATGTGGGTATGCATTGTGTTTAGACATAAGTAGTTATGTTTTGATGCCTGAGTATATAGGTGATATACATATGGTAGTAGGAGTATAATTTTGGTTGGTATTGCTTGCTCTTGCGGGATGTTGCATGCGTGCATACCGTGAAGTATACACGACTATTGCACATCTTAATTATGTATGTGTGAATGTGTTAGTATACTAATTATAGGTAGTAGGCTATGGTGGGAATATATACATTATTTATGTGTGACTATACGGTGAATGTTTGTACTAGAGAGGGTATTATAAATATGTGGGTGCTGATGTCGGTAATGTTATTATTACGGTATATAATTAGTTTGAACTATGTGGGTGTTATCTGACTAGATATTAAGTGTGATTGATTTATGGAATGTATATGGTTGCATTGGTAGATGCATATATATATATATATATATATATATATATATAATGGAGTGGTATTGGTATATGTATGAATGCAGTGTTACGTATATAGAATATTCTAATATATGTATTGAGTCTCACTCAAGCTTGAGTGGGTATACTCTAAGAATATTGAATGTATGATTGTAGTTGAATATAGAAATGGTTGATGTATGAATAGTGATAGGAGTGTTTGTGCCTGGTTGTGCTACGCACATGATTGTGGGTCGCTACGCCAGTATATAGTTATAGGTGTTGGTCTTGTGGTATAGTTAATTACTAAGGACTTGCTCGTGTGAACATATGTGTACTAGCTAAAACTAGGTATGTATGTGTGCTAGTTATATAATGGTATGATTGGTGTATGTAAATGAAATGTTAGCGTGTATGGGTGTGCGCCATGCACGGGTAAGTATGTGCTTAGTTATAGGTATTGATGACTATGATATATGTGGCGTGTCGTAAATACAGTTATAAGACCGTACGTGATGTGAATATATGGTGAACTATTTGCATGTATGTGAATGACTATATATTGTGAAACTTTAGTAGTGGTGAATATATATATATAAATATAGTGAAACTTGACTTAATTATGGTATGGTGTGACTACATGTGTTGATGCATACTAGGGATGAATATCAGAGGGTAGTATACCCTTGATGTTTGTGCATAGGTAGCTACATATAGGTAGAGCATGATTGTATTGGCTACGCGTGAAACTATCTTTATATAAGTACCTGAAATATTGTTTTGTGATTAAGAAGGTAGTAGTTATATAAGGGATGCATGCTTATATACATGATTGAAATACGTGTATGAGTTTGACTGGCTATAATAGGTATAAGTATACGACGTACGTGAATGTATATATATACGTGTTGGTAGTGTTAATGTTTGACTACCTAGTGCATATATAAGCACTTGTAAAGACTATACTTGGCTGAATATAATGCGACTTGATTGGGGTAGTTATTAGAGCAACTAGACGTATTAGAAAGTCCGAGGACGGACTTTATTCTAAGTTGGGGAGGATGTAACGACCACTTTTCGTCGTACGTTGTGCGTGCACGTGCTTTTGGCCGTGCACGTGTTTGCGTTAGACTTTATTTGTTTGTGAACACTTTTGTGTGATATGCCGTTGCGAACGTCTCTGAGAGTATTAAATGGTGGCACTATATTGGAACGACGTTCTCGAGTCGTTTTTCCACAATTTGATCTTACCCGATGAGACGTGACGATTCTTACTCTTGACGGGAGACGTTTCTATTTTTAGTTTCGTCGTCCGACGTCGAATTTGAGATCCGTCTTCTTAGTTAGCTTACATTCGTCGCCACGATCACCCCGATATTTATTTTATAATTTTTGGAGTTCATTTGACCACTTTTATAATTTTTACAAGTTTTATAATATTTTTAATAATTTATTTTTAAATTAATTTCGGCCAAATAAAATTTATTTGAGTTTAAAACGTTTTAAAGAATTTTTGAGCCAATTTCCAGCTCATTTGGACCAGGTCAAATCCTAGATTGGGTTGGAGAAGTCTAAGTTCAAATTTTAAATCTTTTTGAACATCTAATCCTATTAGATTTAGCCCTAGACCAAGTCAACCCACCTGTACTATATAAGCAACCCCTAGGAAGACCTATTTTCGCAAAAAATTAACCCTAGCCTCTTCCAAACTTGAAATTGGACGTTGCGACGATTCGTCGCAACGTTGCGACGTTCAGCAGCCGCACGACCGAGAGAACGGGCCCGTTTTCCTCGCACCGACCGCTGCCAACGCCCGCTCTCCCGCTCCGCTCGCTTGCACGGCCGTCGCCCCGCTGCAGCTGTGTCCGACCGAGGAAATCTCTCGGTCAGACCGATGGCCGCCCCCGCTCACAGCCGCTCCCCGCATCGCTGCATCGCCCGCAGCTGTCGCCCGCATCTGACCGAGGCGCCCGCCCGCCATCGCCGAAGCCCGCGACGTTGCAACGCTTGCAACGTTGCAACGCTTGTCGCCCCGCTCCGCACCCCGCACGACCGAAGCTCCCCATCGACCAGACCGAAGAGAAACCCCGCACCAAGCATCGCCCGCAGCTGCTGCACACCCCAACGTCGCAGCCCTCGCATTCACAGCGCACGACCGAGGGTTTCTCCCGCATTGGAGGGGTACGACCGACGGCCACTTGTCGCAACCCCGCACCCGTCGCACCGCTTGCCACCGTGGGCCCCCCAAGTTCTCCAGAGTTATTGTGGGTCCCCCAAAGGCCCCTAGGAGTACTGTGGGCCCCACCAAGGTGCTTGCTCTTCGAGGATTCGTCGCGTACGACGTCGTCGCACGTCGTAGCCCGTCGTCGCACGTGCGAGCTTTGGAATCTGGAATCGTCGCCCGGGTTGATGCTCTGAACTTTCCAGCAAGGAAACTATATTGGAATCAGGACTTGGAGCGCGTTCTATTATTCCAACCCCCGGCGTCGCTACCCGACGCCGGTGTAGCTTTCGCGTCGTGTTGAGGTAACGTTTTGCACCCTAGGACCCCCAACCCAATTGCATGCTAATCAAGACTAAAAATCAGTATTTTTAAAGTATTTTAAATGTTTTAGAAATCACTAATCAAGATTAATAAAACGGATGTAGGCCGGTGGACTTGTGCACGTAGGAATCGTGACCTTGGACTCGTTGGACGGTGTCTTCTTGACGTGATAGCTGCAGGCAAGTGAAACTTGCCAACTCTTGTGTAGGGCCATGTTTTAGGCCACTTTCTTGTTCCTAGCGTAAAAGAGACTAGTCAGTGAAATGATAGCTGGCTAGACGCCTACTTGATCTAGTTTGACAACGAAACTAGATACGTCACCTAATTGATCTAGCTTGACAACGAAGCTAGATCCAACCCTTTAAACTTGTTGTTCATGCATACTAAACTGTCACGTTTACTTTCCTTAAACTGTACGTACTTTTAACTGCCATGCATTGCATCTTACATGTCATCCAACTTGATTGTTGCAACGTAGCACACGCTACAAAATACTTGTACAAATCCGTGTTTCCGTGTCCCTGGCTAGGTGCACCCCTAGGCCATACTTGTTTACACACTTCCTGGCTCGTGGTCCAGAAGCGAGCATTCCGTGTTCGGGGGTAAGGCCCTGGCTCGACACACGTGGGGGGGTAGGGATAAACGTTCACTTGAGCTTAGGAGTGGCCCGATCAGCCCTCTAGCCAAAAGGCGGAATCTCTGTGCACGAGGTGCTTACTTTCCTTGTCTTGTACTTGTCTTGTGAATGCCATGCCATGCTCGTACTTTACTTTACTTTACCTTACCTGTTGCACTCATACTTTAAACTGCCATGTCATCGCATTCATGCTAGAACTGCTAGGTTGTTCACTTTACTTTCAGTTTCCTTGCACAAGTCTCTTGTAGACTTGCTGACATGTGCCCCTTGCTCTTTTGGGTGTCACATGTTAGACCTGAGCCAGAGACCGTTGCTGTGTACGTGATGAGTTGCTGACGCTGAGTCTGAGTCCATGATTGCCCAGGAGGATTTTGGTGGACACCGGTGACCATGCTTTGAGTTTTGTTGAGCTTTATGTTGTTTTAGGCCTTTTGTTAGTTATTGGTGCGTAGCACCGTTGTTTTGTACTTTGTACTTTTGTTGGCCATGTTTGGGCCTTTAGACTTTTTCTTTTAGCCTGGTGGCTTTTCTGCGATGTTGGAAACTTATTTTATGGATATTCTGAGATATTTCTTTTGTCTCATTTCATTATTATTATCTTGTTTCGCTCGCGTTGCAAGGACCTGCAGTTTTAAATTTGATTGACGCTTATCGGACTTGCAGCTTTGTAGCTTCAAGTCTGAGCGGACCTTCTCACGCTTCGCCTCCATATTTTTGGGAAGCGGGGCGTGACACACTCTAGCCAAAGGACGGAATCTCTGTGCACGACGTGATTACAATTCCAGTACCTGTCTTTTACTTGTATAATTGCCATGCCATGTCATTTGTCATTTTATATCCATGTCATACTTTACTGTAGAACTGTTAGGTTGCTTTACTTTTATAGTTTCCTTGCACAAGTCTTTTTAGACTTGCTGAAATGTGCCCCTTCTCTTTGGGTGATGCATGTTAGTTGCTGAGCCAGAGACAGTTGCGGAGGGTGACGAGTTCGTGGAGTTCGTGCCCGAACCTGTTGGTGACGTGGAGTACGAAGATACCGGTGATCAATCTTAGAGATCTTCCGTTCTTTCTTTGCTAGCGGTGGTTGTCGGTGAGTAGCACCGTTTTGTTAGTTTCCTTTGGCCATGCTGGGCCTTGTACTTTTAACTCTTTTGTTGCCGGTGGCATTTCTGGTTGTGGACTTTTGTTGGACTATGAGTTGAATGAATGCTATATTATTCGCCTCTTTTGCTATTATTATTATTGTTGTTCTGAGTCACATTACAGGGACCTGCCACTTCGTTTTATTTGACGCTTAACGGACTTGCGGCCTTGCAGCTTCAAGTCCGTGCGGACCTTCTCACGCTTCGCCTCCATGTTTTTGGGAAGCGGGGCGTGACAGGTTTCTTTGGTGGCCCATGTAGGTCCAATTTTTCTGTAACTGTGACTTAATCGGAATGACAATAAGAATTATAGCAAGTCCAATAAACAAAATTCAACACCGTGTCATAGGCAAAGAGTCTGATTCGTTTCGTTTTCCTGTGTCAATAGATGGCTGGGAGACGGAATAACCGTGCTGGTGGTGGTGTGCCCCTTCGCGACCAGGAGCCGGACCGAGAGCCCACCACCGGGGAGATGATGAGGATGATGCACCAGATAATGCAGGTGCAGCAAGGAATTCTGCAGACTGTCCGGAATGTTCCGCCTGCTCGTGCAGCGCTGGCTGTCCAGGCTGCCCCTCGCTTCGAGCCCGGGGCGAAGCAATTTCGGGAGCTGGGTCCCGCTTACTTTGATGGGACCGAGGGACCCCTGGCTGCAGATGAGTGGACCAGGAACATGGAAAACAATCTGAAGATGTCGAAGGTCGACCCGACTGGATGGGTTGATCTGGCGAAGCGGCAGCTGAAGGACAACGCGCGGAAATGGTGGGATGCCGAGGAGGAGTTGCTGGAGGAGCCTATTACTTGGGCTACCTTCAAGTCCAGATTTGATGAGGAGTATTTTCCTAAGGCCGCCAGGAGGGAGATGGCTCAGCGCTTCATTGACTTGAAGCAGGGAAATTTGACGGTGGATCAGTACCACCAGGAATTCACGAGGCTGAGTCGTTTTACACCGAAGATGGTGCAGGATGCTGAGAAGAGAGCCCAGAGGTTTCTGCAGGGGCTTTCGTTGGATCTGCAGAGCTATGTCACTTCTTCTGATGCGGAGACTTACCAGAAAGTCCTGATTGCGGCGAAGAGGCAGGAGAGGATTGTGAATCAGAAGAGGGGACAGATTTCTAGCACTGGGAAGAGGCCTATGGAGCAGGCCAGAGCAGTGGTGAGACCGGGGCACGGGCCCAACCAGCCTGTGCAGTTCAAGAGGCCCGGAGGACCTTCTACCTTGAAGACTTGCAATTTCTGTGGCAAGATGGGGCATATCAAGGAGCAGTGTCGGAAGATGCTGGGGCAATGTTTAGTTTGTGGGGATCCTGCGCACACCATGAAGGATTGCCCGAGGTCGAAGCAGCCGTGGAGGGCACCTGTTGCAGCTCAGCCGTTGCAGCAGAGAGCACCTGTTCCTGCTGGACGTGGAGCGCCTCTCGTTCCGCAGAGGCAGGCTTTTCAGCAGGCTGTCCAGCCGAGGCGACAGGCGTTTCTGATGACTGCTGTTGAGACCGAGGCGATGGACGAGGTTATTGCAGGTAACTCCCAACCTAGTTGTCCTTTTCCTTAGTTAGTCTCGTTTGTTGGAAATTGTTTGGTTGTTGTTATGTTGCTAGAATAGAACTTGATTGTTAGACTGTCTGTTAGGTGTGATTTTGGTTTGCGCTTTTCCTGCGCGAGTTCTCTTTGACTCTGGTGCATCCATGTGCATCATTTCTCGGAGCTTCGTGGAGAGACATTCCTTGTCGACTTCCTCTCTTCTCCAGAGTTGGAACATCGTCACAGGGAATGGTGTGATTTCGGTGCATCGTGGGTGCAATTCCTGCCCGTTGGTGGTCTGTGGACACGAGCTGTATGCTGACTTTATTGTCCACGACATCATCAACTACGATGCTGTGCTTGGGATGGATTGGCTTGCGAGCTTCTACGCTACGATCGACTGTCGGAGGAAGAAGGTGGTGTTCGAGATTCCCGGACATCCAGTGTTTGAGTTCAGCCGTGGTAGCAGTTCGCTTGGTCCGGTCAGGTTTCGGGCCAAGCCGGTGGAGGCGGTGGCTATGCTGATGGAGCAGGGTAGGCCTGCTGTGGTGCGTGAATTTGATGACGTCTTCCCCGAGGATATGTCTGGTCTGCCGCCCGATCGAGCTCTAGAATTTTCGATTGATCTGATTCCGGGAGCGCAGCCCATTTCGAAGGCACCTTATCGTATGGCTCCAGCGGAATTAGAGGAGTTGCGGAAGCAACTGGACGAACTTTTGCAGAAGGGTTACATAAATCCCAGTGTGTCTCCGTGGGGAGCACCGGTCCTGCTGGTGAAGAAGAAGGACGGTTCGCGTCGCATGTGCGTGGATTATCGAGGGCTGAATGCGGTGACTGTAAAGAATAAGTACCCATTGCCGCGGATTGATGATATCTTTGATCAGCTGGGAGGATCGAGGGTATTCTCCAAATTGGACCTGAGAAGTGGATATCACCAGCTGAAGGTGAGGAAAGAGGATATTCTGAAGACTGCTTTCAGAACGAAGTATGGTCACTACGAGTTCGTGGTTATGCCTTTTGGTGTGACCAACGCGCCCGCAGTATTTATGAACCTGATGAATTTGATCTTCTACGACTATTTAGATAAGTTTGTCGTTATTTTCATTGACGACATTCTGATCTATTCTAAGTCAGAGGAGGAGCATGCGTCGCACTTGAGGACGGTATTGGAAATTCTGAGGAGGCATCGGTTGTATGCCAAGTATTCGAAGTGCGAGTTCTGGCTGGATAGAGTGGCTTTTCTGGGGCATGTGGTGACTGGTGATGGGATTTCAGTGGATCCCGAGAAGATCAAGGCCATCAGAGAGTGGCCGGTTCCACAGTCAGCGAATGAGATCAGGAGTTTTCTTGGGCTAGCAGGATATTATCGGCGTTTCATTAAGGATTTCTCCCGGATTGCAGAACCGATGACTAAACTGACGAGGAAGGATATACCGTATGTTTGGTCCGATGCTTGTGAGGAGGCTTTTTCTGTTCTGAAGGAGAGATTGACGACTGCACCGGTTCTAACAGTGCCTGATCGTAGTGGAGGATTCGAGATCTTTTGTGATGCTTCTGGCAAGGGTCTCGGTTGTGTGTTGCACCAGCATGGGCATGTGGTTGCGTATGCTTCTCGTCAGCTCAAGACTCATGAGAAGAATTACCCGACGCACGACCTGGAGCTAGCAGCAGTCGTGTTTGCACTCAAGATTTGGAGGCATTTCCTGCTGAGTGAGAAGGTGAAAATCTTCACCGATCACAAAAGCTTGAAGTACATTTTTACACAGAAGGAGCTCAACATGCGACAACGTCGATGGTTAGAGCTCATGGCAGACTATGAGATTGATTTGCAGTATCACCCGGGAAAAGTGAATGTGGTTCCTGATGCGTTGAGTAGGCTTCCAGCGGTGATGATGTTGACTGCACAGTGGAGGTTGCAGCAGGATTTCTGTGAGTCTGGTATTGAGATTGTACTTCCTGGAGAGGCTTCGTCGTTGATGTGTATGCAGATACAGTCGACGATCGTGGATCGGATCAAGGCAGGTCAGGCTGGAGATTCGAAGCTGAAGAGGATCCGTGAGCAGGTAGAAGCCGGTCTACGGACTGACTTTCGGATTCATAAGGATGGCTCGCTGAGGTATGGAGCCAGAGTTTGTGTGCCAGCTGGAGATATCAGAGAGGAGTTATTAGTTGAGGCACATAGCTCGCCGTATTCTGTGCATCCTGGTGGGACCAAGATGTATCAGGATCTTCGTCTGAACTATTGGTGGCATGGCATGAAGCGAAGTGTGGCACGGAGCGTTGCCATGTGTTTGGTCTGTCAGCAGGTTAAGGCGGAGCATCAGCGTACGGCAGGGTTGCTACAACCGCTTCCGATTCCGGAGTGGAAGTGGCAACACATCACTATGGACTTCGTGACTGGACTACCTCGGAGTCCGAAGCAGAATGATGCGATTTGGGTGATCGCAGACCGATTGACCAAATCCGCGCACTTTATTCCGTTCCGAGTAGGACAGTCTACTGAGGCACTGGCGAGGAGATATATGGAGGTAAATCCTTTTACTTTCCATTTCTATTTTCCTAGAATAGTTAGTGATGTAACGTGTTCGTACAGGAGATCGTTCGACTGCATGGAGTCCCTGTGAGTATCGTGTCGGACAGAGACACGAGATTCACATCTCAGTTCTGGCAGAGTCTACAGAAGAGTTTGGGTACGAGTCTGAGTTTCAGCATGGCGTACCATCCGCAGACAGATGGCCAGTCCGAGAGGACGATCCAGATCTTGGAGGACATGCTAAGGGCGTGCATGTTAGACTTCAAGGGGTCTTGGGAGGAGCATCTCCATCATGTGGAGTTTGCCTACAATAACAGCTACCAGGCGAGTATTGGCATGGCGCCATTCGCCGCGCTATACGGGAAGAAATGTCGATCGCCACTGAGCTGGGATGACATTGGAGACAGGGAGCTGTTAGGACCAGAGATGATCGTGGAGGCTGTGGATGTTGTGAGGAACATCCGGGAGAAGCTGATGATTGCGCAGGACCGTTTCAAGCATTGGGCCGATGCTAAACGGAGGCCTTTGGAGTTTCAGCCTGGAGATCACGTCTTCCTGAAGATTTCTCTGAACCGCGGAGTTATCCGATTTGGAAAGAGAGGCAAGCTGAGTCCAAGGTATATTGGGCCGTTTGACGTCCTGGAGAGAGTTGGAGCCGTGGCCTATCGCTTGGCATTGCCGCCGTCACTAGAGGGAGTTCATGACGTGTTTCACGTATCTCAGTTACGTCGATACGTCAGTGATCCATCTCATGCTGTGGATTTCTCGGAGATCACGGTTCGTCCGGATTTAACCTATGATCAGCAACCAGTTGAGATTCTGGATCGACGACAGAAGCAGCTGAGGAATAAGACCGTCGACTTGGTTAGAGTGCAGTGGCGTCATGGTTCACCCGGGGAGTCTACCTGGGAGCGCGAGGAAGAGATGAGAGAGCGCTACCCGCATTTATTTCCTGAGCCGTAGTTGATGTAGATTCCGAGGACGGAATCTTTTCTTAAGGTGGGTAGGATGTAACGGTCACTTTCCGACCGTATGTATTTTAGCGAGTAGCCGTGTTTCGTGTGCGTTTTGTGTATTTGATTTTTTACTGCTTTCCGTAGTTCGGACGCACGATCGGACCCCGTACACACGACTCTCTCGAAGGCGCGATCGCCCCGGTATCTTCCTTTTAATTTTTAGACGTCGGACACAAATTTGTAATAACCGATTATTATTAATGTTTTAATATATATATATATATATAATATATAATGAACATCCACTTCGTTGGTTTATATATATATATAATAATATATAATGAACATCCACTTCGTTGGTTTATATATATATATAATAATATATAATGAACATCTACTTCGTTGGTTTTCAAAACTTAAACATTTTTTTATAAGCAATAATATTATTAGAAAAAGGGAACGGGTGGGATTTTCTTTCAAAAGAATAAAAAAATCTTATAACAAACCGATTTAATAATATCTTAACTACTCATCCCTCACATCACGTTTCCCATGTCACCCATCATCCCACGTCAACAAACAACCCCCCAAATTTCTCTCCCCCGTTCTCTCTCTCCATAACCCTATGATATATTAAAATCCCCTAGGTTTCAAAGCTAGCAGAAACCAGGCCCTACACACACAACAGTGCGCCGCAGCCAACCAAAGATCAAACGAAATTTCCCTGTCACCGTACGCCCCACTCCGGCCATCCCTCAGCCGCGCACAACCCCAACCCGCAAACGCCCACACCTCTCCTCCCCGTCCGGTGCAACCCAGTGCCCAACACCCGGCGACCAAGACCAGAGCATTCCTCCGCCCTCTCTGTTTACTCGACCCACCGAACGACGCCGCCGGAACCCCAGTCGCCATTGCCGCGCCGCCTTCGACCACCCTGTGTCTCTCGCCGCATCTCCATCAACCACGAGCTGCCGTATCGAAGATCGTTGTCGCCTCTGCAAGTGAACCCAAGGCCTTCCTTTATTAAAACAAGTAAGTGATATATGAATTAGTTTTATATTAAAAAAGTTACAGCATGTGCTATTGTTATATGCCTGGGTCAGTATTACGTTAGTATTGAGATTATTAAGATAAAGAGGGAATCACGAACTTAAGCTGGTAAGTTATTTTCAATGCAATTGGAGAGTTAAATACAATATTGGCTATATAAATTAAACTTGAACTTGTTTCTAGTATCTCATATACACTCATAAGAGCCTGTAAGTTGATATAGATTAGCTTTTAAATTGACCTGTAGAGGGTTGCAACCGTACCGTACCTATGAAACTCTTAGAGCTTTTAAGTTGAATGCTGCTGTTCGGCCAATGGACATTACCCCCCCCCCCCCACAAGCATATATGTTTGTTAAACCTACAGGTTAATGTGATGTCAGTTGGGTATTTGAAGTGCATGCATTAATTTATTAGTTACTCATGTTACACCCTGTTAGTTGCCCCTCTTCAGGAGTGAGAATGGAAATTCTTATTGATGAAGGATATTTTTATGAGCAGTACCATATGTTCATTAATGAAACATATAGGATAACAGCTAGTAATGATTTATAACCTTAGTTGCAATAGTAATGTTGACATTTGGTTTTAATTGTTAGTGCCAGTAAGTTAACTTAGTAAATACTCCATCCTTCTGGGAATATTTTGAACCAAATGTTACATTTTCTTTGAACTGAACTTCAAAAGTCTTCAATAATAATACAGGGGCACATCCAATATAGCATAAATTCAATACAAAACCATAGAATCACTTCATTATTAATTCCTTCGCATGCTTATAAATAAGGGTAAATTCTGTTAACATCCGCGTATTCTATACCTGCCAGGCCAAACATCTCTAAACTATGATATTAGCAGAAACATTCAATAATGTTACAAATATTATAACCTAGTATTAATAGTAGGTTATGTCTATATTATGTTTTGGACATCACCCTAAGGTAGAGAACCTAATAGAATGAATTATTATTTAAATATCTTGGGATGAACCTAATTCAAGAATATTTTCAATCAAAACAGAGAACCAATCGCTCCTTAGCGTAACGCTCAACGAGACGAACCCACGACAACGGACATCACCGGAAACAGGCAAGTGAAACTTGCCAACTTTTCTTTAGGCCATGTCTTTAGGCCAATTCCTCGTACTAGCGTGAAAGAGACTAGATCGTGAAATGATAGCGATCTAGGCAAAACTTTGTGATCTAGCTTGACAACGAAGCTAGATCCGACACCTTGCCATATCATTTATGCATTGATATCTGTCATGTTTAAATTCCTTAACTGTACGCATTTGAATTGTTAACTGCCATGCATTGCATCATACATGTCATCCTAGTTAAACTTGCATCGTAGGACACGCTACACTACTTGTACAATCCATGTTTCCGTGTTACCGGCTAGGCACCCGTTATGCGGGCATAACCCTACGCCATCCGTGTTAAAAACACTTCCTGGCTCGTGATCCAGAAGCGAGCATTCCGTGTTCGGGGGTAATGCCCTGGCTCGACACACGTGGAGGGGTAGGGATAAACGGTCACTTGAGTGTAAGAGTTGGCCCGTACAGCCACTCTAGCCAAAGGACGGAATCTCTGTGCACGGCGTGATTACAATTCCAGTACCTGTCTTTTACTTGTATAATTGCCATGCCATGTCATTTGTCATTTTATATCCATGTCATACTTTACTGTAGAACTGTTAGGTTGCTTTACTTTTATAGTTTCCTTGCACAAGTCTTTTTAGACTTGCTGACATGTGCCCCTTCTCTTTGGGTGACGCATGTTAGTTGCTGAGCCAGAGACAGTTGCGGAGGGTGACGAGTTCGTGGAGTTCGTGCCCGAACCTGTTGGTGACGTGGAGTACGAAGATACCGGTGATCAATCTTAGAGATCTTCCGTTCTTTCTTTGCTAGCGGTGGTTGTCGGTGAGTAGCACCGTTTTGTTAGTTTCCTTTGGCCATGCTGGGCCTTGTACTTTTGACTCTTTTGTTGCCGGTGGCATTTCTGGTTGTGGACTTTTGTTGGACTATGAGTTGAATGAATGCTATATTATTCGCCTCTTTTGCTATTATTATTATTGTTGTTCTGAGTCACATTACAGGGACCTGCTACTTCGTTTTATTTGACGCTTAACGGACTTGCGGCCTTGCAGCTTCAAGTCCGTGCGGACCTTCTCACGCTTCGCCTCCATGTTTTTGGGAAGCGGGGCGTGACAGATGGCACGAGAGGATGCCACTAAGGGTGACTCTAGTGACGAATCAAGTGATACAAGTGAAAGTGATAGCGACAATGAAGAGGTAACAATGGATGATCTTAGAATTTCTTTTGAACAATTAATTGATAAATATCAAAAGCTTACGCATAAATATTGTGATGCTAAGAATAAGATTGCTAGTCTCACTAACACATCTACATGTAGCACCTCAAACAATGACACCATTGCTGAGACACTCGCTATTGAGAAAGCAAGTTTTCATACTCAAAATGGCATGTTGAGAAATGAGGTGGAGTCCCTCAAATCTCAACTTGATCATGTTTCCCTTGTGGATAGTAACGATCTTGAGATTGAAAATCTTCAATCTCAAAACACTAGTTTGGGCATTGAGAATGAGGATCTCAAATCCCAAGTGCACGAGCTCACCACACATGCATCCACCTTGAATGCCACTATTTCTTCAATTTCGAAGAAATATGAGCTCATGTCCTCCAGTGTTGAGAGATTCAATAAGGGAAAGGACAAGTTGGATGATTTGCTAAAGGATCAACTACCGGCAAACCATCGTGTTGACCTTGGTTATTCTAAGGCAAGTGCATCCAATGCACACACCTCCTATAGTGAAGTAACTATAGATTTTGTGAGGCCATCCTCCGGTGCATCCACGAGTGGTGTATATAACAACTTGTGTAGTTCTACTACTAAGGAAACCACCACTCCTATTCTTCCCTTCTTTGCAAAGAAACCCACCAAGGGTGGACATCAAAGGAAGGGACATGCTTTCATGTACACCAATACACGTAGGAATGCCTCCACTCCTCACATTCCTACAAATGATGGTTTTTATGCTCCACACCCACGAGCACGTGCAAACACTCATTTGAGACACTCTCATGCACGTACTTATGCTCATGCACCTTCACATGCTTATGATCACACATCACATCCACATGTGCATGCTTATTCTCCTGATCATCCTCATGCATACAAACCTCATATTCATCCACATTTGTATGCAACACCACACCATGGACCATATGCTCATCATCATGCTTTTGTACAACACAATGTTCCATACACATTTCCTCATGCTCTTGCTAGATCTCATGTTCCTAGGCCATATGCACCACGCAGAAATCAACCACATGTGCATGCTCCCAATAGGAATAGGGTTCCCAAGACATTCACTATTTGGGGCCCGAAGGACACAAGCATGCATGAGAAACAAGCGTATATTAATTCTTATATTCATGATATTATTTTAAATGATGATTATGTTGGGAAATCACGGTCCTCTTGGACTTGGCTTCCAAAGGGCTAGTTTCGTTGACCCTTCATTGCTTGGTACAATAAGTTTATATTCATTTTATGGGTACCAAAGCATTTGTGATTAGAATTGATTTACTCTTTTGTTTGCATTTTGGTCTTAGATGCTCATGTTTGTTAGAAACGTAAATTCATATTGAATTTGATTTACATTGCATGTTTATTAGTAAATCATTGTGTTTATGATTTTCATGTCTAAAATATTTAATATTTTATGCAACACATGCTTTGGTTCATATTTATGTTTTGTTGCATGTGATGCATGTCATTCTTTTGGATTAATATACATATTTACTTTTGGTACATTTGGTACATGCATGTATATGGTTAAATATTTATCTAGTGACATGATTACATGTATCATAAAAATATTGTGTATGATTACATTAGGATATGGGTTACAATAATTTGAATTTAGTATTTTAAATTTGTTAACTAACCCATAGGATCCAAAAAGGTTTTTGGATACCAAACTTATGTTTTCTAGGTTCAATCCACATTGGGATACCAACTCTACAAACTCCTTGATTTGCAAAGACTTTCATTCAAATGGAGTTGATGGTGCTTAAGTGTGATGCACCAAAGTAGGGGGAGCTTAATGTTGTAAGTATATTCTTACATTTGGTATCCATGTATGTTGGATGCATGTTGTCACGCCCCGCTTCCCTAAAATGGAGGCGAGACGTGAAAAGGCCCGCACGAGAGTGGAGCTGTGAAGTCCCAAACCCGATAAGCGTCAATAAAACATAAGCAGGTCCCTGTAACCACAACGGAACGACAATAATAACACAAGGAGAGACTGAAATAAAATCTCATATCTCACAAATTGTCCAACATGAAAATAAGTTCAACATCCAGAAAAGCCACCAGGCTAAAAGGAAGAGTCTAAAGGCCCAGAACAAGGCCAACAAAACAACACCGCAACAAGTATTAGGTGCTACGCAACGACAACAAAATAGCTGTCTAAACAAAAGGGAAAACACAACGGAGACACTAGGACTGGTCCCCAGTGTCCACGTACTCCCCGTCAAACACAAGCTCGGGCTCGGCGTCAGCAAACACCTCGTCCTCAATAAGGTACTCAGGCTCAGGATCTAACATGTGTCACCCAAAAGAGTAAAGGGGCACATGTCAGCAAGTCTAAAGGACTTGGGCAAGGAAACTGGAAGTAAGGCAACTAGCAACCTAGCAGTTATAGTATGCATGACATGGCAGTTATAACATGAGTGCAAAATTAAGACATGGTGAACAGTAAGTACAAGAGAACAAGTATCGGGACAAGACAAGAGTAGCCAAGCTACTAACAATCTCAATCAATTCACTATTCACGTTTCACGTTGTTTGTAGATGTTTACGCCCTTCAACCGAATGGTACAACATTCACGCCGATCGGCACTAAACACTACCCCACCCCAGAGTTTACGCCTTACAACTGTAGTTGCTGATCAGGCAGACTCCCAGTTGAATGGCCGCTTAACCCTTACCCCATCCCACACGTAAACAAGCCAGGGTCCATGTACATGAGCCCAGCAAGTGAGCCAGGGTTGCCCCGCACGGGAGCTTGTTTTCCTAGTTCACAATTCAATATCGAGCGTTGGGGTTAGCAACTCATTATGCTCGCTTCTGATCACGAGCCAGTAAACACAAGTATTGTAGCGATGCTACGCAATCACGGGATCACTTAAAGAATGAAATGACATGACAATTAATTTGCGTACCGTTAATGGAATTTAAACATGACATGGTAATTGTGCAACAGATATATGTCGGATCTAGCTTCGTTGTGAAGCTAGTTCCTAAATTTGCGCCTAGGCGAGTATCATTTCGTCACCTAGCCTCTTTTACGCCTACAACGAGCAAAATGGCCTAAAACATGACCTTAACCCTATTTGGCAAGTTTCACTTGCCTAGCATCGGGGATGACGATCACGAAGGTTCGTCTCGCGGATGCTAACTACAGGGAAATCGCTGTTATGGGGAAAACAATCATTAAAACAACATTCATTTATTAGGGTTTCATAAAAATACCAATAGGTTATGAAAACATCAAGAGATCGATTTCTTACCGAGAGGAGGCGGAAGAAACACTCCGGAGAACCTAGGAACCAGATCTGGAAACGAATGGAGAAGTTAGGAGAACTAGGGGTTTTGGGGGATTTTGGGGATTTGATGAGATTTTGGGGAAGATGAGAGGTAGAATGAGTTGATGGATGGTTTGGATGATGGATTTAGGGCTTGGAATGAAGGAATAAGGGTTTGAGGAAGATGGGGGCTCAATGGGGGAGAAACTAGGGTTTTGGGTCGAGTGGAGGAAGAAGAAAACGTTTGGGAGGGGTATAAATAGGTTGGGCTGGTGACTGCCCAGAAATTAGGGTTTTAACACAGACTAGTCGGTCAAAGAGCAACCACTGACCGACTAGTTTGGCAACTAGTCGGTCGGTCGACCAACGCAGACCGACTAAGTATAAACAGTAACTCCTGAACGAAAATAGGATTTGGATTTAGTCGGTCGATGAACAACTACTGACCGACTAGTTTAACGACTAGTCGGTCGAAAGATGAACTTAGACCGACTAAGAATGAACTGTACTGATACCAAAATTTAGATGATGTGTTAGTCGGTTAAAGAAGCATTGCCGACCGACTAGTTTGCAACCTAGTCGGTCAACCAACGTTCTTAGACCGACTAACGATAAACAGTAACTCCTGAGAAATTTAGAAAGCTAACTAGTCGGTCCAAGAAGGATTGCCGACCGACTGGATCGTCATCTAGTCGGTCGGTGCCCCTTCTTACACCGGCTAATAAGCACCAAAAGTTCCGATACGGAGCGCGGAGCTCCGGGATCGATTCCTAAGACTCCTAGGCTTGATCTAATAGTAAGACACGACCGTTATGAAGCCCGTCACGAATGACTTGCTCCGAAATCGACGATCCTAAAGAAGAAATGAGAAAACACGACGAAACGATCGAAAATGAAAGTTACGGAGACGAAAACCACATATGAGGAGAAAATCCACCAAGACATATATTATATTATAATAAATCCAGATACATGAAAACCAGTCGTTACATCCTCCCCAACTTAAGAAAAATTCCGTCCTCGGAATTTCCAAACACTCACGCGTCTGGAAACAAAAGTGGGAAGCGCTCTCGCATCTCATCCTCATTCTCCCAAGTAGACTCTCCAGGTGAGCCGTGTCGCCACATCACCCTCACAAGATTGACAATCTTGTTCCAAAGCGATTTCTGACACATGTCCAGAATCTGCACTGGATGCTGGTCATACGTCATATCGGGGCGAACGGTAATCTCCGAAAAATCCACAGCATGAGATGGATCGCTAATGTATCGACGAAGCTACGACACATGGAAAACATTGTGAACTCCTTCCAAAGATGGCGGCAAGGCCAAGCGATAAGCTACCTCGCCAACTTTCTCCAGAATGTTAAACGGTCCAATGTATCGCGGGCTCAACTTCCCTCGCTTCCCAAAACGAATCACACCACGATTCGGGGAAATCTTCAGAAACACATGGTCGCCCGGCTGAAACTCTAAAGGACGACGTTTAGCATCCACCCAATGCTTAAAACGGTCCTGAGCAATTCTCAACCTCTCCCGAATGTTCCTGACAATATCCACGGCCTCCACGATCATCTCAGGTCCCAACAGCTCCCGATCACCAATGTCATCCCAACTCAATGGCGATCGACATTTCCTCCCATAAAGAGCGGCGAAAGGCGCCATGCCAATACTCGCATGGAAGCTATTGTTGTAAGAGAACTCTACCAGATGTAGATGGTCCTCCCACGAACCCTTGAAATCCAACATGCACGCCCTCAGCATGTCTTCCAAAATCTGAATCGTCCTCTCGGACTGGCCATCCGTCTGCGGATGGTACGCCGTGCTGAAACTCAGACGCGTACCCAAACTCTTTTGCAAACTCTGCCAGAACTGAGATGTGAACCTCATGTCTCTGTCTGACACGATACTCACAGGGACTCCATGAAGTCGCACGACCTCCTCCATATATCTCCTTGCTAGCGCCTCAGTGGACTGTCCCACTCGGAACGGAATAAAGTGCGCAGATTTGGTCAATCGATCTACGATCACCCAAATCGCGTCATTCTGCTTCGGACTCCGAGGTAGTCCAGTCACGAAATCCATAGTGATGTGTTGCCATTTCCACTCCGGAATCGGAAGCGGTTGTAGCAACCCGGCCGTACGCTGATGCTCCGCCTTCACTTGCTGGCAAACCAAGCACTTGGCTACACTCCGAGCCACACTCCTCTTCATGCCATGCCACCAAAAATTCAGACGATGATCCTGGTACATCTTGGTGCCACCAGGATGCACAGAATACGGCGAACTGTGTGCTTCCACCATTAACTCCTCTCTAATGTCCCCAGCTGGCACACACAATCTGGCTCCAAACCTCAGCGAGCCATCCTCATGAATCAAAAAGTCAGTCCGCAGACCGGCTTCCACCTGCTCCCGAATCTTCACCAGCTTCTGATCCTCAGACTGGCCCGCCTTAATCCGATCCACGATCGTCGACTGTACCTGCATGTACATCAACGATGAAGCCGCCCCAGGAAGAACAATCTCAACACCAGACTCACAGAAATCCTGCTGCAATCTCCACTGCGAGGTCAAAATCATCACCGCGGGAAGCCTACTCAGCGCATCAGGGACCACATTCACCTTGCCAGGGTGAAACAACAAATCAATGTCATAATCCGCCATAAGCTCCAACCATCGACGCTGTCGCATGTTGAGCTCCTTCTGAGTGAAAATATACTTCAAGCTTTTGTGATCGGTGAAAATCTTCACTTTCTCACTCAGCAGGAAGTGCCTCCAGATCTTAAGAGCGAACACAACGGCAGCCAACTCCAAGTCATGTGTCGGGTAATTCTTCTCATGAACCTTAAGCTGACGAGACGCATACACCACAACATGTCCGTGCTGATGCAACACACAACCGAGACCCTTGCCAGAAGCATCGCAAAAGATCTCAAATCCACCGCTGCGATCAGGCACAACAAGAATAGGGGCCGTCGTCAACCTCTCCTTCAGAACGCCAAAAGCATTCTCACAATCACCCGACCAAACAAAAGCAACATCCTTCCGCGTCAACCTGGTCATCGGCTCAGCAATACGAGAAAAGTCCTTAATGAATCACCGATAGTAACCATAAAGTCCAAGGAAACTCCGAATCTCAGACGCAGACGACGGAACAGGCCACTCTCTGATGGCCCTAATCTTCTCGGGATCCACTGAAATACCATCTCCAGTCACCACATGCCCGAGAAAAGCAACTCTATCCAGCCAAAACTCGCACTTCAAAAACTTAGCATACAAACGATGCTTCCTCAAGATCTCCAATACCGTCCTCAAGTGCGAGGCATGCTCTTCCTCCGACTTCGAATAGATCAGAATGTCGTCAATAAAGATAACAACAAACTTATCCAAAAAGTCGTAGAAAATCAGGTTCATCAGATTCATGAAAACTGCGGGCGCGTTAGTTACGCCGAAAGGCATAACCACAAACTCATAGTGTCCATACTTCATCCTGAACGCTGTCTTCGGAACATCTCCCTTCTTCACCTTCAACTGATGGTAGCCACTCCTCAAATCCAATTTAGAAAACACCCTCGAACCTCCAAGCTGATCAAAAATATCATCGATGCGAGGCAACGGGTATTTATTCTTAATGGTCACCGCATTCAACTCCCGATAGTCCACGCACATGCGACGCGAACCATCCTTCTTCTTCACTAGCAGCACCGGTGCTCCCCACGGAGACACATTAGGATTGATATAACCCTTCTGCATGAGCTCATCCAACTGCTTCCGCAACTCTTCCAATTCAGCGGGTGCCATACGATACGGCGCCTTCGAAATCGGCTGCGCACCTGGAACAAGATCAATAGAAAATTCTAGAGCTCGATCAGGTGGCAAACCAGACATCTCCTCGGGGAAGACGTCGCCAAAATCACGCACCACAGCTGGCCACTCCAGCTCCATCTGCATAGCCACAACCTCCACCGGCCTGGCCCGAAATCTGACAGGACCAAGCGAGCTGCTACCACGACTGAACTCAAATACTGGATGTACGGGAATCTCGAACACCACCTTCTTCCTTCGACAGTTGATCATAGTATAGAAGCTCGCAAGCCAGTCCATCCCAAGAACTGCATCATAGTTGATGATGTCGTGGACAATGAAATCAGCGAAAAGCTCATGTCCACAGACCACCAACGGGCAAGAATTACAACCACGATGCACCGAGACCACGCCATTCCCTGTAACGATATTCCAACTCTTGGGAAGAGGGGACGTCGACAAGGAATGCCTCTCCACGAATCTCCGAGAAATAATGCACATCGATGCACCAGAGTCAAAGAGGACTCGTGCAGGAAATGTGCACACCAAAACCACACCTAACAATCAATTAACAATCAAACCCTAGTCTAACAAACAACCATGTTCAAGCAAACAACATAATCTAACAATCAAAACCAACTAGGAAAGTAACAGCCAGATTGAGGATTACCTGCGATAACCTCATCCACAGCCTCGCTCTCCACCGCGGTCATCAGAAAAGCCTGCCTCCTTGGCGGAACAGCCTGCTGAAAAGCCTGTTTCTGTGGAACAAGAGCTGTTCCACGTCCAGCAGGAACAGACGCTCGCTGCTGCAACGGCTGCGCTGCAACAGGTGCCCTCCGCAGTGGACCCGCATGCCGACAATCCCTCGCGACATGGGAAGCATCACCACAAACCAGACACTGGACCAAAAACTTCTGACACTGATCCTTGATGTGGCCAGGCTTGCCGCAGAAATGGCAAGTCTTCAAAATAGGCCCTCCTGGCCTCTTAAACTGAGCGGGCTGATTAGGCTTGAATCCAGGCCTAACCACCGCTCTGGCCTGCTCCATAGGCCTCTTCCCAGCACCAACAATAGACCCCCTCCTCTGACTCAGGTTCAGCTCCTGCCTCCTGGCAGCGACCAAAACCTTCTGATAAGAGTCCAGATCGGAGGAAGACACAAAACTCTGGAGCTCCAAAGCAAGTCCCTGCAGGAACCTCTGAGCCCTCTCATCAGCATCCTGCACCATCTTCGGTGCGAACCGACTCAGCCTAGTGAACTCTTGGTGGTACTGGTCCACCGTCAAGCTCCCTTGCTTCAGATCAATGAAGCACTGCAGCATCCCCTTCTTCGCAGCCTTCGAAAAGAATTCCTCATCAAACCTGGACTTAAAGGTAGCCCAAGCTATCGGCTCCACCAACATCTTCTCTTCCGCATCCCACCAGTTCTGAGCATTATCCTTGAGTTGCCTCTTCACCAAATCAACCCATCCAGCCGGGGTGATCTTGGCCATCTTCAGATTATCCTCAATGTTCCGAATCCACTCATCGGCAGCCAGATGACCCTCAGACCCATCAAAATATGCGGGACCCAGCTCCCGAAATTGCTTCGCTCCCGGCTCAGAGCGAGGGGCATCCGGAAGAGCCCGGGCAGCTCGAGCAAGTGGAGCATTCTGGACTTGCAGGAGCACGCCCAGCTGCACTTGCATCATCTGGAGCATCATCCGCATCATCTCACCGTTGGTGGGTTCCCGCTCAGGCTCCTCATCATGAGGGAGCACACCACTACCCCCACCACGGTGAAACGTCTTCCTGCCATCTAGTGACACAGAAAACGAATCAGATTAGACTCATAGCTTATGACTCGGACGTCGAACTTAGTTTATTGGACATTCTAATATTATTATCGTCATTCCAAAAATCGCAGTTACAGAAGGACCTGCATGGGTCACCAACAAAACCTGTCACGCCCCGCTTCCCTAAAATGGAGGCGAGACGTGAAAAGGCCCGCATGAGAGTGGAGCTGTGAAGCCCCAAACCCGATAAGCATCAATAAAACATAAGCAGGTCCATGTAACTACAACGGAACGACAATAATAACACAAGGAGAGACTGAAATAAAATCTCATATCTCACAAATTGTCCAACATGAAAATAAGTTCAACATCCAGAAAAGCCACCAGGCTAAAAGGAAGAGTCTAAAGGCCCAGAACAAGGCCAACAAAACAACACCGCAACAAGTATTAGGTGCTACGCACCGACAACAAAATAGCAGTCTAAACAAAAGGGAAAACACAACGGAGACACTAGGACTGGTCCCCAGTGTCCACGTACTCCCCGTCAAACACAAGCTCGGGCTCGGCGTCAGCAAACACCTCGTCCTCAACAAGGTACTCAGGCTCAGGATCTAACATGTGTCACCCAAAAGAGTAAAGGGGCACATGTCAGCAAGTCTAAAGGACTTGGGCAAGGAAACTGGAAGTAAGGCAACTAGCAACCTAGCAGTTATAGTATGCATGACATGGCAGTTATAACATGAGTGCACAATTAAGACGTGGTGAACAGTAAGTACAAGAGAACAAGTATCGGGACAAGACAAGAGTAGCCAAGCTACTAACAATCTCAATCAATTCACTATTCACGTTTCACGTTGTTTGTAGATGTTTACGCCCTTCAGCCGAATGGTACAACATTCACGCCGATCGGCACTAAACACTACCCCACCCCAGAGTTTACGCCTTACAACTGCAGTTGCTGATCAGGCAGACTCCCAGTTGAATGGCCGCTTAACCCTTACCCCATCCCACACGTAAACAAGCCAGGGTCCATGTACATGAGCCCAGCAAGTGAGCCAGGGTTGCCCCGCACGGGAGCTTGTTTTCCTAGTTCACAATTCAATATCGAGCGTTGGGGTTAGCAACTCATTATGCTCGCTTCTGGTCACGAGCCAGGAAACACAAGTATTGTAGCGATGCTACGCAATCACGGGATCACTTAAAGAATGCAAGGACATGACAATTAATTTGCGTACCGTTAATGGAATTTAAACATGACATGGTAATTGTGCAACATGATATATGTCGGATCTAGCTTCGTTGTCAAGCTAGTTCCTAAATTTGCGCCTAGGCGAGTATCATTTCGTCGCCTAGCCTCTTTTACGCCTACACCGAGCAAAATGGCCTAAAACATGGCCTAAACCCTAAGTGGCAAGTTTCACTTGCCTAGCACCGGGGATGACGATCACGAAGGTTCATCTCGCGGATGCTAACTATGGGGAAATCGCTGTTATAGGGAAAACAATCATCAAAATAACATTCATTTATTAGGGTTTCATAAAAATACCAATAGTTTATGAAAACATCAAGAGATCGATTTCTTACCGAGAGGAGGCGGAAGAAACACTCTGGAGAACCTAGGAACCAGATCTGGAAACGAAAGGAGAAGTTTGGAGAACTAGGGTTTTGGGGGGATTTTGGGGATTTGATGAGATTTTGGGGAAGATGAGAGGTAGAATGAGTTGATGGATGGTTTGGATGATGGATTTAGGGCTTGGAATGAAGGAAAAAAGGTTTGAGGAAGATGGGGGCTCAATGGGGGAGAAACTAGGGTTTTGGGTCAAGCGGAGGAAGAAGAAAACGTTTGGGAGGGGTATAAATAGGTTGGGCTGGCGGCTGCCCAGAAATTAGGGTTTTAACACAGACTAGTCGGTTAAAGAGCAACCACTGACCGACTAGTTTGGCAACTAGTCGGTCGGTCGACCAACGCAGACCGACTAAGTGTAAACAGTAACTCCTGAACGAAAATAGGATTTGGATTTAGTCGGTCGATGAACAACTACTGACCGACTAGTTTAACAACTAGTCGGTCGAAAGATGAACTTAGACCGACTAAGAATGAACTGTACTGATACCAAAATTTAGATGATGTGTTAGTCGGTTAAAGAAGCATTGTCGACCGACTAGTTTGCAACCTAGTCGGTCAACCAACGTTCTTAGACCGACTAACACTAAACAGTAACTCCTGAAAAATTTAGAAAGCTAACTAGTCGGTCCAAGAAGGATTGCCGACCGACTGGATCGTCATCTAGTTGGTCGGTGCCCCTTCTTACACCGGCTAATAAGCACCAAAAGTTCCGATACGGAGCATGGAGCTCCGGGATCGATTCCTAAGACTCCTAGGCTTGATCTAATAGTAAGATACGACCGTTATGAAGCCCGTCACGAATGACTTGCTCTGAAATCGACGATCCTAAAGAAGAAACGAGAAAACACGACGAAACGATCGAAAATGAAAGTTACGGAGACGAAAACCACATATGAGAAGAAAATCCACCAAGACATATATTATATTATAATAAATCCAGATACATGAAAACCAGTCGTTACACATGTAGATGTCACTTTGTGTTTGCGACTATCTCATGCATATCCTATGTTTGCATATTGTGTGTCTTGTATGTCATTCATGTCTATGTATTTCACGTGTGTCAAATTCTTGACTCATGTGCATTGTGTATTCATAATCCTTACTCTTAGGTTTATTCAAGGTTATTTATAACATGTGGCTTAAAAAATTTCATGTTAGAATTAATGCTCATTTGCATGTCTCTTGCACGGGACACGCTAATATTTATGTTCTACTTCACAAGCGTGCATCCCAACTTCCTACTCATGCCACTACACAACCTCTTCTTAAAAATCCCAAATCACTATCTTTTGGATTCCTAAGATTGTTTCTAGGCATGGTATGAACACTCATATAGAATCGTATATTAGGAATGACATATTCTCTTGCGACTATATATAAAAATCAAACTCAGTCTTTATTTGATTTCCACCTTGCTTACTCATTCATATTGCACTTCATTGCTTAGGTACCATGCTTGTATGATTACTTTATGTACCCATATATATATATATACTAGTCATAACCCGTGCCCTAAGGGCACGGTTCATTTAAATTATTCCCCACTCAAAATCGTGGATCTCCTAATTTTAAACAAAAAATGAATAATTAAAGTGTAATAATTGCTATTGAGTTCCCCAAAAATTGTAGGTTCACACAAAATGTAGTTCCGAGAATTTAGTCGTCCCAAAAATTTTGTTTCTCTATAAAATTTAGTTCACTCCAGATATGACACGTGCCATAAGGGCACGATTCATTTAAAATATTCACCCCCTCAAAATCTTGGATCCCCTAATTTTAAACGAACAACAATAATTGTTCTTTAGTTCCCCGAAAAAAATATAGTTCTCTCAAAATATAGTTCGCATGTTCATTTAAAATATTTCTCCCTTAAAATCATGGATCCCCTAATTTTAAACGAAAAACAATAATTAAAACGCAATATTGTTATCTAGTTCCACCAAAAAAATTTAGTTTCACCCAAAATTTAGTTTCCTCTAGAAAATTTAGTTCTTCTCAAAAATGTAGTTTCCCTCAAAATTCATTTCCCAACAAAATTTTAAGATTTCCACCCCAAAAATTTTCACAAAGTCTCATTCTAACCATTGGTTCCTTAAAATACAAACCCAACCATCCTTTTAACAATCCTGTTGTCCAAATCGATTTTAAAACATCCCTCAAATATATAATAGTTTTTAACACTTTTTTCAATGCAAAAATGTGGATATATGTTGGAGTTTTGATGTCGTACTTAATGCAAAAATGCAAAAATCTCGGTATGCAGCAATGCTGGTTGCCCATCAGGTAAAATATACGGGAGCTCCACTTAATTTTAGATCACAAATATTCTTTTTTGATATAAAGAATGGAATAGCATGGAAAACAATATCTAAGTAACATGATAACAACGACATACCCTTCTTTATCACAAATGGACGATAATGATATTAAAATCAAACTCCATATAGAATTATTGAAAGCAAAATTCATACTTCCTTCATGGTCAGTATGTTAATAAAGAAGTAACATATGGTAGTATTTGTATTTCATAGATTTATAGGCTCTTAATTATGGCTGAATACATTATTTCATTTAGATGAACTATTTAGCATATCTTGTATGGTGAAATTTCTGGTAGATTAGCATGGGAATGGGCATTGTGTTCAATCCTAAGACCATGCAATTGTTTGTTATGAGCAAGGCCTTCACTGTTTATTCATGGTTGAAGCAACAACACAATGGCCAGGACGAAAGACATGGCCAGGATTCTTGGTTTTGGCTTGGGAGATGAATTGTTCAGCTTGATTCAAAAGCAAAGTGTGAATCCTTCATAATAGCCTAACATGATGAGAAAGTGGATCTTCTGGAGTTGTAAGATGGCATCGACATTTTTCCTGGCATTTGGTCTCTGATCACTATGGATTTCATTTTGAGATCATGTGAGTTTGAAAGCTGGAATGATACGCTCTCTATAGGAAATCTGGGTGTCTTTAATGCAAAATGTACTCAAGGGATCTAGGTCCTTTAGTCTTGCTTATATCCAGGCACCAAACCTGCAAACCCTGAAGATACACTTGGTATTTGTTGGAAATATGGAGAAAAAGAGTAGTTTTTCATAAACATTGTAGTGTAATAATAAATTGTCGACGCTTGAAAACTTTCTCCTTTGGTATCAATTTGTTTTGTATTTTGTGTTACTTCCATATAGTTTTTGTTGTTCATGTCCATACTAATTAAAATAAATGGTTGCATTAAGCTAGATTTTGGATTATGCTGATATAAAGTATTCTGAGATCTTATTTGCTCTTTTTATTTCTTCTGCTTGGAAATGCCAAAAAGAAAAAAGTTGTTTGTAAGCCATTTTTTATCAATGTTAATATTGTCATTGCCTCAAATTTCATACATCTTTAAACCTTGCTTTTTATAATCCATTATATGACGAAGAACAATATTATGAAATGAATTGTCATAAAAAATGAAAGTATTTTCAATTTCATGGTACTGTTATCAGTAACCTGTTTTCAGTATCCTGTAAGCTATAACATTATCATGAAATAAACGATTTATCATAAAACTAACAAATAACCTACAATCAACCTCCTGGGAAATGTCTACACCTAACAACTATCAACAAACCTATAAACCCTGAAGATACACATGGTATTTGTTGGAAAGAGGGAGAAAAGGAGTATTTTCATACTACAAAGTAAACAACCATTACTCAGCAACCCTATTCAAAATAATCTTATTTTTTTTCTTTTTCCCCTGTTAAGGCCTGCTACATATATCCGAAGAACTAACGGCCGCATGTGCCCAACTATTAATCATTAAAACTACTAATAATAAAATCTTATGGGATTGGCACATTGACACCCTAAGCTAGCCTAATCAATAGACTACAAAGAGGAATTGGGGACAGTTTTGTGGGAGGGGAAGATTCAATCTTTCTTCTCCCAATCGTATAACAACAAAACCCCCATAAATAAAACAAATCTAAGCCAATATCTAATCTTTCTTCTCTCAACAGTATAACAACGAAAAACCCACGAATAAAACACATGAAAGAGTAACATTGGCCATGGAGACGACCTTGAAGAGGTAACCATCATCGTCGTCCGATCTATACACCATTAATCATATAGAGCTCTATTGAATGAGCAGTTAACTTGATGCCAGCATGTTGTATTCAGTCAGGTTAGTTTGTTTAAGGATTCTACTTCACATTTCCAAGTTTATCATGAGAGTTTGTAAATAAAGAACTTGTCTTTAAATCTGTTCAAATCACATATATCTTAGCAATACTGTTCGAATCTGTAAAGCGGGACTCAATTTGTCTTTAAGAATATAAAGGCACATTCTTCCAAGCTGCATGCATCAAAATTAAAACTTGAGAATGAATAATTTCTATGAAGCAATACTGAAAAGGATGGACAGAGTACTTGAGAAACAAAACTTGTTTAAGTGTATAATAAAAGGACAAATCAATTGCAATGTAAAAAAAATTTGAGCACCAGAAGGGACCAAAGCAAGTCAAAAGTTCAATTCATAGCTAAGATCGATAACACATACAAATGAAATAAAATAATTAGGATAATTGTGACACTTTTTATTTAAATAAGCAAAAGAAAAACAAAATTATAAAAGGCATAGCAACATAAATCAAGAACACATGAATAAAAACACAATATTAGTGAAATACCAACTGCAGCTTCGATTAATTCAGTAACAAATCAGTAACACAACAAAATTCAATATCCCAAATATGCATCAGAAATCAATAGCGCATAGAGAATTAAGTATATCTTAGTGATCTACAATTAAACATTTAATCCCTTAAGCATGAAAAAATGCCACAGTCTCACATTTGCTTCATAAATCAAAGACTACCGTGATCTCGAGCTTCCCAATTTTGGTGCTGACCACATCCAAAACCACCCTTAGCCCCATGCTTGCATGCAAAACATCTCTATTCAAATCTACAAAATTTCAATCAAAACAACAAAATTAGCTAATAACCCGCGAAAAGAGCAAAATTTTTATAGAATCGCAAATATGTACATGAAGCATTTGCAAACTAATTAGAGGATACATGAAACAAAGGACATGTTTACATTTGTTTGTCAATATGTCTTGAAATTCATTAACTTCAACAGTAACAAAATCATTTTACAATTATTAAATGATTTAACAAAATCTTGTTCGTTGATATACACTTCATGCTGAAGAATCCTTCCTCTTTCACTAATACATTGGATGTAGAATAGAAAAAAACATATATATCACCTTAACAATTTTGTTCGAATCTGCAAGCTGGACTCAACTTGTCTTTAAGAATCTCAAGGCATATTCTTCAAAGCTGCACACATCAAAATTAAAACTTGAGAAGGAATAATTTCTATGAAGCAATACTGAGAAAAATAATTTCTAGGACAAATGGAATGAGAATAGAGACTTGTTTGTGAAAAAGATATGAAACACATTTTTTCTGCACACAAAGGAAAAGTTGAGACATGATTTCTCTACTTGCATTGCGACAGAGACCCTCCGCCCATTGTCCAATTCAAGTCAAGTTACACATTCATTTACACCACAAATCACCACTGGTATCTACAAATTAGATCAATAGTTTTAAAATTTTGAATGAAAATTATAATGTCGAATTGGCACTTCTACTAACATATCATATAAAGCGTTGGATATGAATTTTGTATAAGCATACTGCTATGAAGTCTAGGCGGTAACCATATACTGGATTAAGGTAATATGCTGCAACATAGAGTGGGTGTAGAAAAATAGAGCTCCAGTAACTATCAATCACACTCCAATATAGACCATACATCTCCTCATCATCACCGTGGACATCTTTTATAGACAGCGTAACCCGGTACATGTCCTGGTAAATAGATGACATAGGTAAACCATCATCGTTGTCTACCTTTTTAAGCACATCAACAATTGGGCACACAGATTTATTTACATATTGTATCTTCTTCAAGAATGTAGCATTCAAAATAATCATTTCAGCGTTTTTGCCTCATCTAGCTTCGCTAGCTGTGAAGTATGTCATTTGCTTGATTGGAGCATTTTCCAAAGAACATTCATGTGATCTTATCAAGCTCTGTATAGTGCAAAATTTTGAATTTTTTTTGAAATTTATGGTTTGAAAAGCCAGACCTTTTGCTCATCATGAGGAATGGAAAAGCCAGATATTTTGCTCATCAAGAGGAAAGGAAGTTAGTGAAAAGATCTGAAATTTGAGCATCAAATAAAAAAAGATTGGCTAACTAAACAAATTAGCAAGTTCTTATATAAAAAAGGAAAAAAAATTTTAACCTGTGGTGAAATCGATCATTTTTTTCACTTTAGAAAATTTCCCTTTAAAAATTTCCAAAATTTGACCATCTCGTGAAGATTTTGGCTCAAAAAGTTTCCCTCTTTAAAATAGACAGTTTGGGCCACACCGTCCTCTTCAGCCGTCGCCTCCTCACTACGGTGCCTAATGGCACGGTTCATTTAAAATAGCCACTCAAAAATCTTGGATCCCCTAATCATTTTACCCCAAAATACTACATAATCTTCCCAATTCTAAAATCATTTATCTACTACCAGTTTAACGTTAAAATTTGGCGGTTTAGCAGAAATTTAAGTGCAAAGATCGCAAAATTCCCAACTTCTTCTATTACCTTTGACAACTAAAAAGAAATTTCCTTTAAAATATTCCAAACCTTCAACATTTTAATTTTTAAAACATATAGCTGGGGAATATAAGTTTTATAGCAAATTTCCAAAAGGGCGAAATGCTTTGATCATAGAAGGTCCAATTTTAAAATCAAAATTATAAGACTAAGATTGTAAAGATCAAATCTTTAGCAATTAGACTGGAACATTTACTTATTTGTGTCCAAAACAATTCTACAAATGACCCCAGTAATTCCAGCAGATAATAAACCGCAATTTCCCAACAAAAGAACTTCATATTCTGCTATAAAAATGCAATCTTTAACATACAAATCCCCATTTTTTACAACTAAATCAAGTTTTTAGGCTATAGAATTTCCAAGCGGAGATAAATTAGAAGACAAAAATTACCAATTTGGGATCTCCATCAACATCGAGGTCAGCTTTAAATCGGTACTCCATCTCGACCCCCTTCCTCCCTCTCTTACAATAGACCGAGCAGCTCACGCTTTACATCTCCACCTCCTTCCAGCCGTCTGATCCCACCGGGGGAAAAAACCAAATTAGTGCTGATTGAGCAAAAAATGAAAACCCTCGAATGAAGAGGAAAGCTTAGAGAGAGATGCGTGCTGATTGGAGAGCAAAAGAAGGGGTCAGTTGCAGGGATCCGCGGCGGCGCGTGCTGGATATCGATTTCACCTTGGGGCTGAGAGGAAGAAGTAGCAGCCGAAATAAAGGGGAAGGAGAAAAGTGAGAGAAGAAAATCCAAAAACATCAGCCATCAGATCTGCACCAATTTCTCGTCAAATCATCCCTAGTAAAACACACCCAAACTGAGGAAAACCCACCCTTAACCCTCTCTATTTCTACATGGCCCCACCACAGTTTAGTCCACTTCAGAATGTGGGGCTGAGCATTTAAAGTATCTGAATTCAGACTTTTGGTTTTTCCCCAATTTCAGTCCCCGAAAAGTTCCCTCAAAAAAATTAAAGCACACAAACTAAGGAAACCCCACCATTAACCCTATCTATTTCTACATGGACCCACATTAGGTTCGCCTACTTCACACTTTGGGGCCGAGCATTTAAAGCCCCCCCCCCCACTTCAGACTTTTAGTTTTTTCCATCATGTTTCAAAATTTCAGTCCCCGAACTCCCCCCCCCAAATTAAAGTTTACTCCCAAAACTTTTTCAAACCCTCATCCAAACCGTTCATTCCCCAAGATTAAATCTGAGCCGTCTTTCTATCAACCCCTTTGTCCTAGTCAGCTTGTCCTAGTCAGCCCTAGGATTCAAAAATCGTTGTCAAATGTATAATAGATATATATATATATATATATATATATCTATCTATCTATCTATCTACCTCGGGGAAAATTGAACTGGTGAGATCCGTGATATACGGTATGGTCGCTTTCTGGATGCAAGCTTAATGTTTCTCATCCTCTGTTATTAGAGCTATTAACACTATGTGCAGAAAGTTTATTTGGGGTGGGAGGAATCTATGGGCCTGGCAAGATATGTGTATCCCTAAAAATGAGGGTGGCGTGGGGTTGAGGCATCTGGCGGACTTGAATAAATCATCAGGAGTTCGCCTGACTTGGAGAATGCTATCAAATAAAGGCATCTGGGTGACCTATATGAGAAGACACTATACTGCTGTGGATGGTGGTTTTTATATGGCCAGAGCTATCCCTACAAACTCGGGCTCTTGGAAATTCATGCTGAAGAGCCGCCATCTATCACATCAACTCATTAAGCGCACTATTAAAGATGGGAAATCAACTTCATACTGGTATGATAACTGGCATCCTATGGGGCCTCTATATCTCCTGCAGGAACCTCTTGTTGGCACTGAAAGAATGCAGGTAGGGGATTTTTGGACCGGTACTGGCTGGGAAAATGTACCGGTCATTCCTGGCTTGGGAAACCCACTTCAGCATATCACTCTTTGTGAGGAGAGCGATGAATGGACATGGGCGTCTGGGCGCATCTGCTCCTTAAGGGAAATCTGGGAGAAGACCCAAACTTTGAGGTCGGCCTTCCCATTCTTTGACTCGGTTTGGTTTGTCCACCATGTGCCCAAATTCTCACTTGCATTACTTCGGGCACTACGTGGTAAATTATTAACCAAAGACATTCTACATAATTGGGGCAGCATTTCAGACCATTCTTGTGTCTTATGCTCAGGGAATGCATTGGAGAGCATCAATCATATCTTTTTTGAGTGCGATTATTCTAAATATATTCTTGCTAGGTGCCTCCTCAAGCTCGGAATTGCAAATCTCGTTCCATCATCAGTTTCTGAAGTTTGTGATCTCCTTCAAAATAGGTTTAAGAAGAAGGATCCGTTGAGCGTATTGGCTAAAATGGCCTTATCTTCTATGGTTTGGCACATATGGAAGCAGCGCAATAGTCGCATCTTTGAGGATAAGTCTACTGCAAAAACGGCATTGTTTGAGGAAATTGAGTCCGATGTCAAGATTGCTCTTAGCCGCTTGGATTTGGATGATGTGTCAGACACAACCCCTTTTACATATTGGGGTCTTGTAGTTGACTAATGACTTTGATTTTACTTTTTAAGCTTGCATTTTTGTATTATACTTTGAATACTCATTTCTAACAGATGGTAGTAGTGTCTAATAGATGGTTGAGGGTGACGGCGCTTGTGCCCTATCCCCTCTCCGTTTATTAGAATTACTGCTTTCTGGTTTAGGGATGTTGTATATTTTTGTTATTAATAAAGACTAACTATTACCTGTCAAATATATATATATATATATATATATATATATATATATATATTTGAAAAGTAGAAATCTATATATAAAAAATAGTACAATGTTACAACGAGGTGCCCATCTATGGAAGAGAGGGGAGCGGACACAAGCGTCGTCACCCTTTACTAACATAAATAGGACCTACAAAAATAGTACAATACCGAACCACAGGTAATACAAGAGGGCACAAGCACAAGAGAAATTTTCCCCATCTAACCATTATCCCAAATCCCCCAATTGTCCATAGCCGTAGCCGTCTCTCCATCCTCAGGTTCATCAAGATGCCTCATAGCGATTCGCACATCAGATGCAATATTGTCGAAGACCAAAGTCTTTAGCTTCTTAGATTTGTTGAAGATGCGTCCGTTTCGTTCACGCCAAATGTGCCACACCCCTGCCGCAAGTGCAGCCTTTGCGAGCTGATGGAGAGATCTCTTGCCGCCATATTCGGCCAAGAAGTAGTTCCCCACAGAATCAAGAGCAAGATCACTAGGGCCGGCCTTCCCAAGTTTTAACAGAGTCCTACTTATGATGTATCTCGAGAAAGGACAAGCAAAGAACAGATGGCTTAGAGTCTCATCTCCATCGTCACATAGTACACAAGTAGCGGCAGTAGTATAACCCCTGCGAATAAGAGTGTCCCTAGTCAAGAGCTTCCCTTTGAAAGCCCGAAGAAGATTTAGGGACCATTTAGGAACACAATTCGGGTACCAAACAAGTTTGTAATAAGGGAACACACTGCCATGTACTCGAGCACCCTCCCAGGCGGATTTAAAGTGAAAATCCAGACCTGGAATCCAGTCCCATTGGTCAGGGCCCGTAGTAGGCTTGCATTGCTGCAGCAAAGGTTTGATGTCCTGGGGTATGATTTCCTCCTTCCAACTAGATCCATTCCAGTAATCACAGACCTTCAGACTACTAGCACCAGCAGGTATATCAAATTGGTTCTTGAGGGGTCCACATGGAAGCCAGTTATCATGCCAAAACAGGGTGGCCTCACCATTCCGGACTTTTCTTTTAATCAACCTTTGAGAAAATTTCCTACAGTTTAGAAGGAATTTCCAAGTACCTGATTCAGTTGGGCTACCTTTAGTTTCAAAGAAGCAATCTACATTTTTGTATTTCCGTCGCATGTAATCTGGCCATAAACCCTTCCCCTGAAGCAGTCTCCATGTAAGCTTAATTCCAGAGGCCAGATTGAGCTCAGAGAGTAACCTGAGACCAATGCCTCCCTCACATTTTGGTTTGCATGAATCCTGCCAAGCCCACGAAATTGACGACCCCCAAATAAATCTTCTGCACAACGAGGTTAGAGATCGAATAATAGTAGCAGGAATTTTGTAGACCTGGGACCAGAAGGTAATCATGCCATATATTACTGTTCTTACCAACTCAATCTTCCCAGCAATGGAGAGCATGGAAGAGGACCAACCAAGAAGTCTGTTTTTGCACCTGTCTAGAAGCCTGGAGTGTAAACTAGCCCTTGGGTATTTAGAAGAAAGGGGCAACCCTAAGTAGGTAGTGAAACTAGATACCTGCTTAACTCCAATATGAGTAGAAAGAGCACTTGCATTTTTGGTACCTTTACTAAAAATCGCGGAACGTTTATTCCAATTAACCCTGAGGCCTGTGAGATTAGCGAAGTTTCCCAGGAGATCTTTAAGCCCATCCATAGATTTGAAGGAAGCACGACAGAACAGTAGCAAGTCATCCGCAAAAAGGAGGTGAGAGATAGAACCAGCACGTCGCATTGGTTGAATAGTACCCTTGGCGATAGATTTTTCAAGCAACAGGGAGAAAGATTCCATAATGATAACAAATAAATAAGGGGAGAGAGGGTCGCCTTGCCTAATACCTCTGTTCCCATGAAAGTAGCCAGCAGGCAAGCCATTAACCATCACAGAGAAAGTAGGCGTTGAGATACATTCCCTTATCCAGGAGATGAAGGTGCTCCCGAAGCCCATCTGATGAAGAATAAAGTAAATAAATTCCCTGTTAACACTATCGAAGGCCTTCTGGAGGTCCAGTTTTAAGCACACCCTGGAGCCCATATATATATATATATCTGTGTGTGTGTGTGTGTGTGTGTGTTCATCCACTACTCCCAAGTTTGCATAGTTTGTATGATTTTGTGGGAGTATGACATGTTTTGATTGCTATCATGTTATTTTCATCTATATGTCATTGCATTTCATTCGTATTATGTTTGTGCATATAGATTAGTTGATTTCTCTAACCCTTGGTGATTTATTATCAATTTGCACCTTCCTATCTTGTTGATATGCCAAAGGAAAAAGAAATTTGGTTTTGAAGAAATTTGGTTTTGAAAATTAATACTTTATGCTTTTCATGCACACTCTTTGTGGTATTACTTTTCATGCCTTCCTTCAATATGTGTTGTGCCGTGAATGTTTATTTTGTGCACATGTGCATATTGAACGGGAAATCTTTCTAGCACACACTATTGTATTAGATGTGTGTATTCATAATGATGATTGCTTGTATAATGTATTGTGACTAAATCATATGCATAGGAATTATTAGTATAGTCGTATCTAATTTCTAATGATTGAGAATTGTCAATTCCTGATATGTATGATTTTCATGATCATAATAACTCATATTAATGGATGTCATGCATTTCTATTGATGCGTGGTATTTACATTGGTAAATGATTGGTTATTGGACTACTTGATTTTGTTCCTTAACCTATTTGATCCAAAAAGTTTTTGGATACCACCAATTGTTGAATTGTCAGATTGTTGTGCAAGATGCCTACCCTACACACACCTTGGTTTACAAATGATGGATCAATTCAAAGGAAAGGATGGTGCATTGGAGATGCACACATATAGGGAGAGTAAATGGTTGTAAGTATGTGTTTTGTACAATTGGTATTTTAATATATTGGTTTTGACTATCATGTTCACAATTGGTATTTTAATATATTCGATTTGTGTAATATAGCATACTTCTTCATTAGCGCATTCTTGTCACACCCTCATGAAGATTGTTTGTTTATGTGACTACCTTGTTCATGTATGTCATATATGTCTTATTACGACTCATGTACCATGGTAGCTATAACATTCGTATAATGAATTGGTTAGTTGCTTATTGATGTTCATATCTTTTTCATGCCATGAATAAGATTAATGATTTAGGATCTTTATGCATATTTGTTCATTATTGTATCACCACACATTTCATACTTTTCTTATAGTTTGTATATTATCTTTATGAGACGTATTGATATGATTTGGGGTGATCAATGTATATTACTTGTCATTTTAATTACTTCATGACTGATGTTTAGCTATAATTTTATTCAAGAGATCTTTCATGTCTATAGCTAAATCTTTCATGTATGATATTTTCACAAGTGACATAACACTCATGCATATTTCTTAGTGATCTTCATGCTATATTTTTCGCATTGATTATCTCTCATCTCAAGCTCATTTTTTATGATATGCTAGAGATAATTTTTGCTATACAAGATCATATAAGTTGTGTTTGATGATATGTATATTCTTTCATAGATATTATTCCATGAATATATCTTGATGCACTATGACTTCTTTGATGCTACCTCCGATTATATTGTGCTTACACAAGTTTTTTATTCTATTCGCACAATTGGTATGCATGCATGCGATGTTCATGATAACATTATTCGTTTAAGTCCTACCTTGTGAATTTGAACGTAGACTATCTTCATGCCTTTGCTCAAAAGATGTTTTATCACATTATGCCTCATGTTGAATCCTTTGTGATAATTGAGCTAGGATGAGATCATGTCTTTATTTGTTCACTTCGTTTCCTTCTCAAGTGATGTCATGATCTTGACATTATTTGCCGGCTTTGCACACTGTGTTAGACTATTTATATCGGATATCATCTTTACATGCTCTTCCTTGATGCTAGTTTTGATCTTGTGATATAGTGCTTATCTTCCTTATGCTCATGGCATTCCATGCTTATCATTGACTCATTATGTGAGTATCTATTCTGGAATGCATGCTAGTACTATGGTTCTTTTGAACATTGTTTCAATTAGTATCCTAGTGTGCTAGAATTGTGTATGCCATACGTTTTATGATGTTTCTATCTCTATTTGGCATAACACTTTTGCATGATATAGATATTTGTGTATGCCCACATCGCACATTTCACTTAGATTTGATATGCTTCCTTTTGGAGATGTTTTGTGGAGTTCAGCACATGCCGATAGAATTTATTTTGAGTTATTATTTCATAACATGACTTTGTACACATGGTTATAAATTTCCATAGTGATGTTTGTTGCATTTTTTATGTTTGACTTAGATCTCAGTTTATTGATATTATTTGTTGATCTATGTCATTGTGATGATTTTGATTCCACCATTATGTATTTAATCATGTTCATGTCATATGTCATGCCCTTGCTCAAAGCCAGTCTATCACATTATGCTTAATGTTATAAATTTTGTGATAATTGAGTTTGTTTGTGTACTTGACACTATTTGATCACTTGTTTTTCTTTCACAAGTGAAGTCATGATTTTTGCATTGTTATCCGTATTCTTATCATATTTATAGCTAGTAGCTACTGCTAATTATGCTATTGTCTCTTTTCTAACACTGCTCACACTACTCTTTACAATTAGTATCATTGTAATCTTTTATCATATATACTTATTGCTTATCTTCTTTTGATAATTGAGGGTAGTTGAGTTGTTGTTGGATATTTGCTCTTGCAATTGATATCTTTATTTTGATATCTTGTTTTAAATTGGTAGCTTATCTAGTTTACATTAGATATCCCTTTTAGTTTTCCACTCTATTTTTGCTTTTGTTGTTTCTATACCCCCATGTCTTTTGGATAATGCCAAAGGGGGGAGAGAAATAAACAAAGGATGTGCTTATTAAATGTTGAGTGTTAAACAATAACTTGAATCATATAGACTTTATGTATGATCGTTCATGTATATGATTCAGGGGGAGCATTGGTGATTACCTTGGTTTATATTGATTACATTATATATATATATATATATATATATATATATATATATATATATATATATATATATATATATATATATATATATATATATGTAATCGTGCTCATGTTTATGATGTGTATCACCTATATGATTTGTATTGTGTACGCATATTATTTCTGGTCATTCATGGATATATACACAACCTCATGTGATACACACACTATTAACTGCTGAATGATGCTATTGATTATTGATATTAACTTGATTGGCATCATTGCATGGGGAGTAAGTATATTTAATGCACAATAATTTATTTTGTTTATATTTGGTTTGTCATCATCAAAAAGGGGGAGAATGTTGAGTATTGGACTCTCCACCTTGATTTTGATGATGATCAAACACAAATCATTTTGATTAACTCATGTGTTTGCAGTTAGCTAAAAAGTCACCAATAAGATTCAAGAAGATCTAAAGTGACAACATGTGTTGATTCAAGTGGAGGACTTGGTAGATCAACAAAGGTGAAGCATTGGCTTGAAGAACTCAAAGGCTACCTCAAACCTCAAGCTAATGGCATCAACAAATGAATGGAGATTCAATCCAAAGAGAAGATAGGAATGGATGATTCAAAACCTTCAAAGAACACCTTGAGGATCAAAGACTTTGTGCTTGGAGACATTCAAGACATACAACTAAAAGACTCAAGGCCATGAAGAATTATGGAGATCGTCGTCAAATTACTTTGTACATCTCAAGCGACGTCCCAAGACTTCCCCAGAACGCGTGATCGTTGTGCCTGGAGCTTCTTTGAAGCTCAAGGAGTTATTCATGAAGTCAAGGATTTCGGATTCTCCATGTTGAAGCTTTGAAGACGGTTCGTCATGTTATTTATATTGTCTTCTAGCTTCATCTCATAAAATGTTAAGACTTGAGTAGTACTCGCCTAGAAATCTTCATAACTATCATATCTTATCTCTAGGATTGCTGTAGAAGCCATTAGAAAGTTTCTCGTAGCTTATCGCTTTTTTCATGGCTTCATATGCATCTTAGTTGGTTCAAGTAGAAGAACCAACCGATTAGATAACGATCTAGTCGGTTGGAAATCCTTCTTGAACCGACTAGCCATCCTTGCTAGTTTCAGCCCATTCACTGTTTATCAACTAGTCGGTCCAAGAAGATTCACCGACCGACTAGATGACGATATAATCGGTCAGAGATCCTTCTTAGACCGACTAGCCATACTTTTTAATTCAGCCTTTGTACTGTTGACCAGTTAGTTGGTTTAAGAAGGATGGTTAATCGATTAAAAGTCAACCTAGTCGGTCCAAGAAGGTTCACCGACCGACTAGTTGTCAAACTAGTCGGTTGATGATCCTTCTTAGACCGACTAGTTTCAAAACTAATCGGTCAGTGATCCTTCTTAGACTGACTAGTGCTTACCCATTATTTCACTATATTCTCTGTCAACCATCTAGTCGGTCCAAGAAGGTTTACCGACCGACTAGTTGCAAAACTAATCGGTCAGTGATCCTTCTTAGACCGATTAAGCAGCTTCAGAAATAGATCCGTTGGGCATTTATTGCCACGATTCTTGTGACCTTTTTGTCTCTTCCTATATAAGTTTGAGTTGCTTCAAACCAAAAAATCAAGGATGAAATTAGAGACATTTTCACATCCAAGAGAAGAGCCATTCAACTCCATTTCTAAGCTCTCTCATTCTACAAGAATCTCTTCCTTACTCTTTGAGCCCTAATTCCTCAAGAGAGATTCTCATTCTTTGTGAGCTACTCAAGCTAAGAGCTTGAATCAAAGTCACAACTTCACCCTAGCCATCTATTGTTGTTCATCTTGGTGGAGCTAGGGTTTGGCGCTAACTACTTCCTCAAAATCCATTCTTGCCCTAAATCAGTAAGTATTTCTCAAGGCATAGGATTTTGTAGTAAGAGCTTTACATTTCATTCTCTATACATATAAATTGTTGTATACTCTCGGTTGTTGAGAGGGTTGGTTTGATCCCAAGTTGTGGGAGTCAAGATTAGAGTTTGCTCTCGGTTTGTGAGAGTGTGCTTAGTCCCTAGTTGTGGGATTAAGGTATTTGCGTGTTCCCGGGTTGTGGGATACACGGAAATCGATTGTAGGTCGATTGCACTTGTGGGGTTTTCGCAAGTGGGCTAAAGGAAAACTCTAGTGGTTTTACTAGAGTATCCAGAGGGGATCCGGGTGTTGCTGGATTAGGGCACCAGGAACAAGTCGGTGAGACTTGGGTGGCACCGAACCATGGTACCTTGCATATTTGCTTTGCTTTGTTCCTTGTGTTGTTGATCATTTCTTTCATTCCTCATTTGTTGGTTAATTATGGTTTTATTTGGCGTAAATTCCTTATAATTCTATTAAACACTATTCACACCCCCTCTAGTGTTTATTCCTCATAGCACCGGGTCACTACAATTATTAGGAGATGGCATTATTGTGGGTGTGGTGGAAGGTGAATCCGCTCTCTCCCAATTCTTGGTAGGCTCATCCGTAGCCTCTTCCCTATCACTGCCAATAGTGGCCTCCTCGGTTATGACTTGTTCTTTGTTCATGACTGGGACCATAACAGGGTCGGTCATCGGTCCTCCACGCGTGGTAACGGAAACCACAGCATTGGCTTGAGCCCTCGGATTCGTCTCCGGTTGCAAAGGCAACCTCCCTTGGTTCTTGAGTAGTTGGGACATCTGGCCCCTCAGCTCATCGAGCGATGTGTTTATATTTTTGAACTAAGTGGATGTGTCCTGGTTGAACCTGACATGTCCACTGATGAATGTCTCTAATGTGGTCTCCAAATTGGACCGTGTCGGAGTTGGTGCATAGCCTTGTTGAGGTGGACGCTTATATTGGTACCCCGGTGGTCGATACGGCCCAGCTGGCCTAAATCCGCTATGTTGTTAATGTGGTGGTTGTCCTTATTATTTTTGAGGAGGGGGTGGCAGCCTCTAAAATTATGGAGGTTGCAGCCCTCCACTTGGGTTCCCGTAAGATAATCCGGGCTGGTTCCTTGCGACCGGATGTTACCATTGATTTCACCCATCCCTTTGGACATACTATACCGACTCAGATGATTCAGCCCCGTCATAATGTCCCTCATTGGGAACGTAACCATGCTCTCCATACTCCTCCGAAGGATGATAAGCCGAGGTGCTGGTAGTTATTGGGATGGAGTCCAACCGTTGGTCAATCCTAGCCACCTGTTTACATAAAGTCTCAATGTGAGAATCAAGGTGGCTGACAGCTTTTACCTCAGGGGTTCTGGCGACAATGGTGCGCTCTTCTCTCCACTGTTGATTATTCGTCGACATATGCTCAAGTAGATCGATGGCTTCCTCAGGCGATTTGTCCAGCAGGGCACCTTGTGCGGCAGCATCAATTATCATATTCATGCTGGACTGTAGCCTATTATAGAAACTTTGAACCAAATCCCAGGACTGGATTCCATGATGATGACACTAATGTTGAAGGTCTTTAAACCTCTCACATGCCTCGTAGAGAGATTCTTGCAGAAGTTGCTTGAAATTGGAGATGGCTCCTCTGATCCGCACCGTCTTTGAGGGTGGATAAATTTGTCTACGAAGGCGAGCGCCAGTTTCTCTTATGTAGTAAAGTGGTTGGACGGGTGGGCTCTTTGCCAATATGAAGCTTTATCCCTCAAGGTGAATGGAAAGAGCCTTAGCTTGATGGCATCATCACTCACATCTTTGGCTTTGAATGTATTGCACTTCGCCAGAAAAGTGTCGATATGATGGTTTGGATTCTCGTACGGATGTCCATGGAAGGGATCCTGTTGCATCAGATTTATGAGCCCGGTCTTTAACTCGAAGCTAGTTGTCGCCAGTTGCGGTCTTAGGATGGAAGAATTGTTTCCGAAGCTCGGTTTCATGTGGTCTTGGATGGACCCAGTGCGAGGTGGAGCGGTGGTATTGTCTACCATTTGATCAGAGGGTGCTTGATTTCTATTCGAGGCCCTCAGAGCTCTTGCTGTTTTCTCGATCTCAGGGTCGAATAACAATTCTTTATCAAAAGCCCCAAAGCGAGTGATCATGCACAAGACAGCTCATAAAAATACCATTAGTAGCAAGGTAATAATTAAAACAATGAAAAGGGTGGAGAGATAAATAATGATAAGATCAGCTAGCAAACTCTTCAAAATAAAAAGAAACTGAGATACACCGTAACCGTCCCCAGCAACGGTGCCAAAAACTTGACGCACCCCGAACTTACACCTAAATTCCACCTAGCGGTGTCAAGTGGCTAGGCGTAGTATGGCTCCTAGGTGTTAGCTCTGGGCTCTATCCGCAAGCGGACGGTGTCAAATTGTAGTATAAAAGATTGTCGAATCCCACAGGGACAGTACAGTGTATTTGAGGTCTAAGACTATTTTTGGATCTCATAGCGAGATAGCAGTCGGTTTGGAAAGATTGGTTGTGATGGTGTTGTTGGCTCGATAATAAAGGAAACTAGGGTCTTAGGTATCGCTGCTAAGATTGTCGGAGGTTGATGTTAGAATGGGATCCTTACGTTGCATTAGGTTTAGGGGATTGATCTCCCCTTCATACCACTCTCGTGGGTTAGAATTTCGAGGTATTTCGGTGGCTCTCATTGACGCAATGGCGGTAGCCATCAATGTAGCGATATAGTTCGTCGGTGGATCCCCTCAAGGCATGAGCTGTGCATGGACACGAGCCTTGGTTGGATCCACTAATTTCCCTATTTAAATCCCAAGGATACTCCTTAAGCTCATCAATTCCACCGACCATGGGCATGATCTCAGTACGAGTTATCCTATGGATTCGGATGGATCGACCGAAATACTCCACTTTATTCCCAATACAACCTAGAGATCCAGATCTACATCTCTTTCCTAATGTCTCAGGGCTAACTCGTCAACCCTAGAGGAGACTACTCACACATAGTGATTACGACTAATAAAAATACGATTTTTATCAAAGAAAACATTGTAGCAATTAGACCAAGCAAGAAATGAATAACTTACTTACCAAAAACGAGAAAGAACAATAACCAATAGAAATCCCAAGAGATTTCGCAGATTCCAAAATGCAAAGAACAATAGAACGTCAACTTTCTCCCAAAAATAATTCGATTCTCCAAGAAAACTAGGTTTAGATCTACAAACGTCTTTCCAGTCTCCTCTCCCTCTCAAACATAATTCAAAAACATACAAAAATGAGCTCTCTAATTGTGTCTCCCAGATCCGCACTTCACTCTCTCTCGCACATCCGTCTGGGGCCCACCGCTAAATTTCCAAAATTAGCCCGCATTATCGTCGACCGAGTCAGTGACTTGGTCGAGCAGACGGTTGCTCGGTTGAAAGGATCCGGGCTGCTTGGTCGAGCAACCCGCTTGCTCGGTCGAGTCTGTCAGTGGATCGGGCTCCTTCAAAAAGTGTCATTCTGTCTACTCGGCCCGAGTAAGCCTTGCTTGGTCGAGTTGCCAGCTGACTTGGTTGCATAAGCACTGATCGGTCGAGCAGGATGTTGATGGTGGACCTTTGAAAATAGAATTTGCTCGACCGAGTCACCACACTGCTCGGTCGAGCAGGATGTTGATGGTGGACCTTCGAAAATAGAATTTGCTCGACCGAATCACCACACTGATCGGTCAAGCAGGATGCGTATCAGCTGTGTCTCGTGTATCATCTCGACCGAGTAGCTTACTATGCTCGGTCGAGTCGCTTAGGATAATTTCAGAAAAACTCCTGACAGCTTCTCCTCCACTCCTGGAAATCTCCTCCACTCCTCCCATGGGCTTCCAAAACTTGGCGAACTCCTATAGAGCTTGCCAACGGGCTCACGGGTATGCTGGATGTGTCCGTATCCAAAAGTGGTCCCGAGTCGCTCCAAAATTCCTAAAAATCAACAAAACTCTACGAAACTCGAATATGGCGTTAGAATTGCAGTATCGTAGGAAAATGTGGGATTTGGATGCGGATATGGCATGAAATGCAATGAAATGATGCTATGAAAAGATAGAAAATATGGACACATCAGTAACCCTTGTCACAAAGTTGACTAATGGAGATAAGGTTATAACATAAACCACTAACTAAATGAACATCTGTAATAAGTGGTTTGGAAGGATTACCAACTTTGCCGATTCCATTGATGGTTCCCTTTTGATTACCTCTAAAAGTGATCGTTGCACGATCCTTGATGCTAATCACTTCGGAGAGGACTGTGGGATCTGTCGTCATGTGTTTGGAGCAACCACTATCGAGTATCCATCGTTTCCTTTTAGAGCCAATATGACTTTTATTGCTCTCTTTCTTTTTCTTGGGTACCTACATAGTATACCATAAGCTCATGGTACCCAATTTTTGTTCGGTCCTGTAGGATTAGCCCTTTGGAAGCCAAGTCCAAGGGGACTTTCGCTTTCCAACATAATTACCACTATTTATTACATCATTAAAATAGGAATCAATACAAGCATTCCTATCAATTATGTTAGTGTTCTTAGGACCCCAAATTGTGTATGTTTTGGGTGTCTTTTTCCGAGTTGCATGCACAATTGATTGATTTCTATGTGGTGTGTGCTTCATATGAGCATGAGTTCTAGCATATGAAGATGGAGGTGGATAAGCATTGGACATATATGGGTTGTATGCAAACTTAGGAACATGCATGGTATATGCAACATATGGAGTATGCATAACATGAGGTGGATAAACATACCTGGAAGAATGATGCGTATGAGCATATGAACGAGAAGGGGCAGTGGAGGACCAGGTCTTTTTTTGGAAGCGCACGTGCATGAGTATTTCTCATGTGTGGGTTTACACATGTTCGTGGGTTTGGAGCATAAAAAATGTCATTAGTGTCCACTTGTAAAGTAGGAGATTTCCTACGTGGATGAAGGTTGGTGTACATATAAGCATGACCTCTCTTTTGGTTTCCACCCTTAGTGGGTTTCTTGCCAAAAGGAAGAGATTGTGAAGTGGTAGCCTTCTTGGTAGGTTTGCTACCAATAGTGTTTTTGACACCACTTGTGCATGCACCGGAGGATGGCCTCACAAAATCCATAGTTACACCACTATAGGATGTGCGAGCATTGGATACATTTGCTTCCACATAACCAAGTCCAACACGATGTGTGGCCAGAAATTGGTTTGCGAGCAATTCATCCAATTGTCCTTTCCCTTTGTTAAATCTCTTAACTCGGGAGGACATGAGCTCGTATTTCTCCTTAAGAGAAGAAATATTTGTATCCAAGGTGGACACCCGTGTTTTGAGCTCCTGCACTTGGGTTTTAAGAGAATCATTCTCAATACCCAATTGTGTGTTATGTGAAGCTAGATCAATACTATCCTTAGGATAAGTTTGATCTAGTTGAGATTTGAGGGAATTCACCTCATTTCTCAAGATGTCATTTTGAGACACCAAAGTGGCTTTCTCAAGTGTAAGTGTATCAACAATGGTGTGATTGTTGATAATGCATTGCATAGATGATTTGCTAACATTTAATTTCTTTAAACTAGTATATCTAAGCATAAGAGAATGATACTTAGAAAATAATTCTTCGTTAGCAATACGAAGTTCATCCATGGTTATCTCGGGTTCATCGATTGTTGAGTATTGGTGTTTCATACCAATGTTATTTTGATGATGATCACAACATTATGTTGTTGCTAATGACTCTCTTGTTTTAGTTTCATAGTTAACACGTCTAGAATATCATTTTTGGAGACTAAACACTTGGTGCAAGGATGGACATCAAGAGGATAAATGCCAAAGCTTGGACTCAAGGGGTGCCAAAGCTTGGAGATGATGGGGAGCATCAAGGCATCAAAATTAAAGCCATATACTCTAAGGAAAGCAAGGTAATCCATGTATTATTTCATTTATTGCTTTTCTCTTTTTGAGTCTATGTTTAATGTAATGCCTTGATAGATGGTCTACTCATTCATGCATATGCATTAAACCATCTTAGTGAGCCTTAGGATTATCATAGAATCCAACCCAATAGGTTCATCTTGCCCAAAGAATCAATTGGAGTCTCTGGCTCTCCAACAGTCGCCTGATGAAAGTTTTACAGTCGACTGAGTGATTCCAGGCGCCTGTCGAGCCTCCTACAGTCGACTGTAGTGCAGTACTCAAGTCAACCATTTATTGAATCTTACTTAGGCATATGGTTCAGTTGACTGACGGTCAATTTACAGTCGTATGTCTTCCAACAGTCGCCTGTGAATTGTTCTACAGTAGACTGTGCGCAAATTACATTTTCTGGGCTTCATCCCAATTTTCAAGTCAGTCGACTGTTGCAGTTTTTACAGTCACTTGGGAAAGTTGCATTTCTCTGTTTTATTTCCATCCCTGCAGCAGTCACCTGCTGAAGGATTTACAGGCGCATGTCCTGTATACAGTCGACTGTGTAATCTTCTACAGTCGACTGTCCTGGCTCAGATTATAGCCGTTGGGATTCATTTAGCCGTTGGACAGTCGATGGTCATATGATCATCAGTCGACTGTCGATGACGTTTCAGCCTAGATTCTAGCCGTTACTGCCTTTTGTTTTGGCTATTTCCTTGGGTTTTGAGAGTTCATATAGGGTTCCTATATATATAAGAGGGTTGAGTTCATTAGAACTTCTTGATGCTATTGCAAATCTTTAGAGATTGATTAAGCTATTCTCAAACTCTCTCATTTCTCTCTTAGAGCTCTAAATCTCCTTTATGCATTGAAGTCAAGCTCAAGGGAAATCATCCAAGTGCATTTCTAGCAAATCTCATCAATTAGAGATCCTCTTCCATGCCTTGCATTCATTAATGAGTAAGTTCATCTCAAGGCATAGGTAAGAGTATTTGTTTTACTTTGTTATTTCCTTCAACCCCTAGCTTTCTGTGTGAGAGTTAGTTACTCTCTGTGTGAGAGTATAACCTTCTGTGTGAGGGTTGGTTGAGATCTCTCTGTGAGAGTTTGAGTCTCTCTGTGTGAGAGCATAAGTCTTTCTGTGTGAAAGCAAGGATATCTCTGTATGAGAATCCAAATCCTTTGTGTGAGGTATCTCTGTGTGAGATTGTATTCACTTCTCTGTGTGAGAATTATAGTGGATATTGGTGTGGATGGACGTACCCAAGTTTAAGGAACCAGGGTAATATCTTGTGTTTGCGTTTGGATTTTTGTGATGTTTAAATTCCTCTTCCATTTATAATTCCGCATTTCCAAGTTTAATTTTTAAATACGCAATTTGTGCCATTACACTATTCAACCCCCCTCTGGTGTGTTATTATTAGTATTGCAAGGGTAAGATGATCCTTACAATTGGTATCAGAGCGAGGTTATAGCATACAACAATGATGGCATTCAACGCTATATCCGCGTCTCATGAAGAAGGCCTATCAACCGTTCGACCCCCGCTTTTGAAGGGAACCAACAACCCAAGTTGGAAGATCAAGATGATGATCTACTTGGAGGGTCAAGACCTTTGGGACATCACGAAGTCGCCCATTGAGAAGCCTACTACACCCGCGGCCTCAAGGACAAAGGCGGAGAAGGACTCTATCAAATTCAATGCGAGGTCTATGAATGCATTCCATTACGCCCACAATCCGAATGAGTTCAATCGCATCTCCATATGCAAATCGGCCAACGAAATTTGGCATATCTTGGAGATTACTTTTGAATGGACATCCAAGGTAAAGAAATCTAAACAAAGCGTGTTTAGATCTAAATATGAAATGTTTAAGATGCACAAAGGAGAAAGCATCTCTGAAATGTTCACAAGGTTCACAGACATCGTGAACGCTTTGGAAGGACTTGGGAAGGTGATTTCCCAAGAGGATCGAGTGGAGAAGATCCTTGACTCTCTTACACCCAAATGGGAGTCAAAGGTCAACGGGATTTTGGAGTACAACGACATGTCCAAATATACCGTTGAGGAGTGCGGTGGGAATCTCATGGCATACGAAGCGAAGCTTCAACACAAGAATGAGATTCAACCAACCAAGCCCAAAAAGCAAAAGGGGGTTGCATTCCATGCCAAGGAGGAGCCAATCAAATGGAGGAAGAAATTCCATCGAGAAACTCCTAGTGAAGAAGATGAAGAAGATGATGCTAGCACTGGTGGAAAAAGTGTCTTCAGCCACGACAATTTGGCCACAGACAAATCCGTGGCTGATAGTAGGCTATCAGCCACGAATTTGTCCGTGGCCAAATTTCCGTAGCTGGGGAAAAAATTGGCCCACGGAGTATTGCCCATGGACATTTCCGTGGGCGTTAGTTGACCTTCAGCCACGGAATTGTCCGTTGCTGATAACTATCAGCCATGGAAAAGTGGTGAAGAAATATGTCGTAGCTGTTACGTATTAGCCAGGGATATTATCGTGGCCAATAATAGTTGCAGCCACGGATAAGTCCATGGCTAAAAGTCCTTTGCCAATAAAAAACTTTACCCAAATTGGGGGAGCCCGCGCCCCCAATTTGAGTAAAACTTTCCAATTTTCATCCGCCGAGAGAGAGAGAGAGGGATGACAAAGGAGCCGAAGCTGACGCCAGTCGTCGTGCACGGTATGCTTGTCGCCCTAATTTCGCTAGAATGGGTGGAGGGGGCGTCAGAGGGGGCGTCAGCTACCTTCGTTGCCCCGGCTCCCCTTGCCTCCTACTCCTCCAATCCCGGACACCTGACTCCGCTCCGACACACCCCTCACCGGTGACCCCCCCCCCCCCCCCCCCCCCCCCCCCCCCCCCCCGCTCGAGAAACATGTTAATTGTTAGGGTTACGGTTAGGGCTACGGTTAGGTTTAGGGTTAGGGTTAGGTTTAGGGTTTTTGTTTGTGTTTGTGTTTGTGTTTGTGTTTGGTTTAGGGTTAGGGTTAGGGTTAAGGTTTGGGTTAGGGTTTGTGTTTGTGTTTGTGTTTGTGTTTGTGTTTGGGTTTGGGTTTGGGTTTGGGTTTGGGTTGAGTCTAGGGAAGGGGTTGGGGCTTGGGTTAAGGGTATGGGAAGGGGTTTGGTTGGGTGAGGGTTTAAGGTAGGGGTTCTGTTTAGGTATTGGGGGTAGGGTAGGGTTTAAAAATATGGTTTTGGGTTAGGGTTCGGTTAGTGTTAGGGTTAGAGTCAGGGCTAGGATTAGGGTTGAGTGTAGGGTTGAGGTTAGGGTAAAAAGGGTTAGGTGTCGGATTGGGGTTGGGGGAAGGTTTAGGGATGTGGTTAGGGTTAGGGTTAGGGTTATGGTTAGGGAGTTGAGTTTAGGGTAAAGGGTTAGGTATCGGATTGGGATGGGGGAAGTTTAGGGTTTAGGAATAATAGAATTTATTTTTATTTTAGATTATATTGTCGATATCAAGGAAAAATAGAATTTATTTTAATTTTAGATTAATGAGAATCTATCCATGCATGTTAAAAACATACACTCTTGGTATAAAATTTAGTTTAGTCATATTGTCGATATCAAGGAAAAATGGAATTTATTTTAATTTTAGATTAATGAGAACCTAGCCATGTTAAAACATATACTCTTAGTATCACAATGATAGCCGCATACTTTTATGAAAGAGTCGAATATCATTTAAAGTTTCTCAAAATAGTTAATTTAGAAATATATAAATGGTTGATTCACAATTACATGTAAATTTCATCATCAATTACAGATGCCGGAGGTTCCTGACAAGTCGGTCATGAAAATATCAGATCTAAACATGACTGGAAACCGAAGATACTTAGAGGGGATAGATGCATTCTTAGCGTACGCTGATGCCAACCCTCTAAGCATGTCCAGGGGAAAAATCTGCTGCCCTTGCAAAGAGGTGCCAGAATAATGAGATCCTTCAGAAGTATATTGTACGTGTCCATTTGGTGTCTCACAGGTTCGACCCCAATTATAAATTTTGGAGTTACCATGGAGAAGGTGCCATAACAGAGGAGATACTCAGGGCAGAAGAGCGTATTGTGCATGGAGATCAAAGGGCAGATGACATAGATACAATGCTGGAAGATATTGGTGTGCTTAGCGGAAACATGTCAGATGATGATCTTCACACCGTTGACTATGATCGAATAATGAAATTAGTGGAGGATAATGAGTCTGATTTATACGAAAGATGCACAGAGTTCACGAGGCTATCATTCATGATTAGACTGCTGCATATCCAAACACTAAGCGAAATGGCGATTACACATTTTTAGATGTTGTTGGATTTGTTGAGAAGGGTATTTCCCGGTGGGCAGGACAGCATTCCAGCTACTCATTATGAAGCGAGCAAAATCTTTAATATGTTAGAGCTCGATTACAAGAAAATTGACGCATGCCCTAACTATTGCATTCTATACTACAAAGACAACAAGGAACTACACGAATGTCCAACATGTCATATTCCATGTGATGGGTTTTCTGGTACCCTTAGGGCACAAAAACTCTAGTCCCGTCCTAAGTCGGACGGAACATAGACAGAAATGCAGCGGAAAAAGTTTTATGTTAATCTAATTAACATGCAACCCTAAGGAACCAGACCCTATTAGCCAGGATCTCTGCCAACTTGGGGTGGATCTGACCACCCTAAGAGGGATCTAACTATTGCGAATAATTAAATGAAAACTTAAACACATACCCGGAATCTCAGCCCTGGGGCAGGCGAGATGTTCTGCGCCGTCTTCTGAGCTGCTCCCGTCCCACGCCGAGCCGCTCCTTGAACCGCTCCCCGCACCGCTCCTCGAACCGCTCCGCATCCCGAGGCGATCAATCCCCGTGTCGCCGAGCCACCCACCGCCGAAGAAAGTTTCACGCGAGTGAAACCTCCGCCTAGATTTCGGATCCAGAATCCGAACTCCTTTGCGGCTTTGCTAGAGCCCGCAGGAGTAAGGCATATATTTATAGGGAGAGGAGGAATATTAATTTAGCTTAGATCCGAGCGTGCTCCAACATTTACGAGAGCCGCTCAGATCTAGAGCTTGGGACGAGTTTTGAGGAGGAGAGCAGACCCCTATTTATATAGGCGGCGGACTCTCCCCTTTTCTCAAAATCTGATGTGGGACTAAAATAGAGTTTAATCAAATTCAATTTAGTTTGCACTTCACAAAGTGCAAACTTCCGTGAATTTTAACTCCCTCACCGTTGAACTTCAGGATTGATACAACCTATCAATACGACGAGCGTTCAACGGTGAACGCATAGGAAAAAACCGTTCGTCAATCGGAGTTCGTTTGACCCTCCAATTGAGTGTCCAAAGATCAGCCCAAGGCTTGATTTTCGACTAAAATCAGCCGTCAAATCTGTCCAATAGATCTAGGGTTCTGCACCCATTAATGGGGCCCAGCAAGTGGGCCCCACAGCCTCCAAAACATGACTGGGCGCCCAAACCCAGACCTGGGCACGGGCGCCCAAGTCTGGACGCGGGCGCCCAGGCGCCTGGTGCCTGGCGCCAGGCGCCCAGGCGGGCGCCTGGGCCGGGCCAGGCGCCCAGCCCAGAACGCCTGGGCGCCCAGCGCTCAGGCGTCCTAGGCCGCCTGGGCCTGCGCCCAGGCGCCCGGGGCCAGGGCCTGGGCCGGGCGCCCAGGCCCAGGCGGGTCTGGGTGCCCAGGCCCAGGCCGGTTTGGCCTTATTAGGTCTGGCCATCAGGCCAGACCAGGTCCAGCCTTAGCTGGTCTGTCTGGTCTGGCCTGATCTGACCCTTTGGGCTGTTTTGGACATAACTTGATCATCTGGCGTCCGATTTAGACGCCGTTCGAACCTGGGTCTAGACCGGGACATTCCCGTCTTATCCGTGTACTTTTCCTTGCATTTATTTTATTAAATATTTTTTTTAAACAATTTAAAACACATTTAATCTCTTTTGCATCAAATGCAAATTAGTCCCTATCTAAGCTTAAATAATCATTTGCATCAAATACAAATGATCCGAGGGCATATTCCTCTACATCTACCACTTGCACTAAGGATCATTTATCCCGAATGCTGGATATTTTTGCAAACATCTTTTGCAATACTTTATCCCTTGCATCAAATGCAAATTATTCTCCCTAACTAATTTCTACCTATTACTAGACGAAGATCGCACTCTGTGTGAGACCCTACAGCCTGACCCTTACAACAGGTTGGGCTCGAAGCCATATACGGCAGTGACCATGAGTAGTGGTTGCCGTCCCTGCTTCAGGAATCATCATTATGTGGTTAACTCATTGACATGAGTATTGTCGGAACCACCCTGACTGTTTCCGTGATGAATTCCGCAGTTATAGTCTTTTCGTCTAAACTATGTCATGTAGATCAAGTCTAGGGTACGGTCAAACTGTCAACCCCAATAACTTGACTCCGGTTAGTTTCTATCGATCTTTTAGTCAAAAAATGTTGGACTTCTTCCAACATACTCTGGCCAGAGTTTTTACTAAAGACCGAACTAACCCTACGACACTAACTCCCATTGACCGGGAGAGACGAATCCTCTCTTGGTCATTACTCTCCTCATACGCTTCAAGTGTCACCCAATCAAAGACCTTTCGACAGGCCTTGCCTCGAAGCTAGGTCATTTGATCTAAGTGGCACCGTTCACGCACAGGTTCGTCAAAATGACCTCAAGTCAAAAGACCAACTAGCCTATCATCACTCAGAGTCATCATTGACAGATTGGTCAATATAACCATATGATAACTCTTGTGGATCGTTCAGTGAACTCATTCTCTAATGAGCACCTGTGTCTCGTCTACGACTTCACCAAGTCAAGCGATCATGAGATCATCGCCACCGCTAAACGGTGAAGACTAAGACACAATGGTCTATCCGATGTTTCGATATCCTTGTCTCGAAACATCTACGACCACGAACCCTTTTAGACTTATGCTACAGAGGGTCAAACATTTCTCCATGATCGAGATACTCATCTCGATATCTGTTTGACCTCGCATAAAGTCTTAGGACTTTACCTAAGTTAATATCTAATTATAACATAACTTAGATAAATTATTACCAAACAGCTTACTGTTATTTCGAACAAGATGTTTGTGCTATGCACACATGAAAATAGATAGCCTCGAGGGTATCATCTCTCAACATCTCCCACTTGCACTCAGGCCCATTTATCTCGGTATCTCATACCGTTTTTACACATAAGTTTTCCCGACTTCATGTGGTAGAGCCTTCATGAGTGGATCTGCTAAAACCGTCTACATTATAGACTTAAGGGTTTCTATGTTTAGACCAACCATTTGAATCTCATTCAAATAATTCATTTGGTCTTTCAGAATCCATAATATTTTAATTTACTTGGATCTTATCCAATTCATCGTACCTTACGATAATCATTTAAATCAGTTACTGGTCATTTCAAATGGCTCATATTTATTTCTGATAAAGAATCAAACTCTTTTGATCACTTTGTCAAAATATATGTTCCATCCCTTTGATGCCTCACATGTAATTTACACGCTCCCACTGACCTTGAAAATTATCTGGTTAATTCATATAAGTTGGTCCGTCTAAATCATATTTAGAAAAACGAACTTGTAAGTGAATACTCCAATTTTCATGGTCAACTTAAGCGTTTACATCGAGTTTGGTCCGAGTAGTTCTGTACACATCTGCTGGTGGAAAACGGTTTCATTATAATCCGTTTTATAGGAATTAGTATGGAAAAAACCGTTCTCGACCAACATGATTGCACTTCACTATTTTTCTTTTCTGCACCAATCTCTCAACTTAAAGATTTACTTGCAGTAAGTGAGGAAACATTTTCCTTGGGCACGTAAACTAAATTCCAAAATTTAATTACGCACACGGACCTATTCTGGTTGCATCAAGTTTTTAAAATCAGAGTTACTTCTCCGAATTTCATCCCGGAAGTTGACTAAGTCATCATCAGTTATGATGTCTAACTCGACTCTTCGTCTCACGAGATTCGAGTAATTATACAAATTCCTAATGCTTGATTTAATGAATACCTTATTGATAATGTCTTCATAGAACATTATCAAAACCTAGGCATTACTATCTGGGACTTAACCCAGAGGAAGGACTTAACTCAGAGTCACTTGTTATGGATCGCACCGAGTCTAACTAAGTGTGATTCATACCTTTTAACACGCTGATGTGTTAACAGACTTGACCTGAGAGAAAATCACATTTTCTTTTAATTACACAAGATTTTATGTAGCTAAGTATTTAGCCATTCGATCTAATCGAATCAGTTTAAATACTTTTGTCTTTTCGTTCTTTATTATTTCAGACTTGTGTTTCATCAAGAACACGTGTCTTAATAAAATATACGAATAACTTATTTTGGTTGATCTAGACTCGGGTACATCAGTATGTACTAGACTGAGTTCGACAACTCATTCTCCCACTGTCTCACAGATGGGTTTCGGCCATTTTATCTAAGAGGATAAGACTCACAAGTGTCCGTAGACTTCATAATATGAGAGTTCAGACCCCTCTTTATGTGACTTGTGAAGCTTAGTCTCTCGATACGGCCTAGTCTATTTTACCATATAAGTTTGCTACTATCTTGTGTATTTATATATTAACATTTAATATATATATATATAGTTATTACAAATTACTTAACACAAAACATTGCTTCCAAAGCAAGGTGATGACATTCGTCAAAAAATGTGTTAGACGTTTTTGTATAACTATTTATTCTGAAATCGTGACATCAAAATATATCACATTTTCATTTCCTCCTACTTATGCCTTTACTAATGATAAATTAAACTAACTTTCTCAATTGACTTTCCGGAGTGCCTTCTTCCTTTTCTAAATCACATTTAGATATTAATTTACCCAACATAAATAGCTATGCAAGCATCTTATGTATCCAAACGCTTGAGCTTTGCAATCTCGAGTTTAGCTCAAGAAGTTGCTTGTCTCAAGATCCGGTTGGGATACATAGTCTTGCACCGCTCATGCACTCGTATTCGACTCAAACGGTTTGATCGAATTCTCAAACTTTGCGGATCGGAATTGTTTGTCCATACAACCTTGAGGGTAGCTCGACAAGTTGTAGAGAGAAACATACTACGAATATCCTATATGTTCAAGCTGCCTCATATAGAGAAGAGTGACATGTAGCTTTAATTTATTTGTTGGACCCAGAACTTAATGAAATCATATTTCTTAAGTCTGTTCTTTAGAAGGTCATTTAATGTCAACGAGAATATAGTTTAATTCCATCAATTAGAATTTAACTTGATATTCAATTAATCAACTATTTGACCAGTCAGCTTATTCCAATATTATATTTTGATTCCTTCGGTAAACATAGTCTTGCCCTAGTTTTGGCATATGTTCAAAATTAAATATAGGTAGAATGGCTTTCATCTATCTATATCCTCCCACTAATTTTACGATCGTTTTAAAGCTTAATAACGAATGATTTAATCGAATTTAAAAATTAGTGAAAGAGGGATCCAATCATCCCGAACCTCACAACCTTGAGGAGACTCAACAAGTTGATTGGTTCCATGACTGGTAGACTAACTCTTGGTCAATCACATCACATGTGATTCCCTGTCGATTTTACCCACAGTCACTTATGATCTTGAGGAGACTCAACAAATCATAATGACTGGTCTAGTCAGACCCTTGATTTCGTGTCCAGATTTGACTTAGATCGATACTCGAGGAGACCCGACGCATCGATTTGGGTCAAGTCTAGACTACATCACATGTATGTTGGAGTTTGTTCCTTAAAGAAAAACAAGTCACAGCTTGAGGAGACTCAGCAACTATGATTGTCTTCTTTGAGTTACCAAGCTCCAAAATCAAGGAGGGATACGAATTAATCTTTAATAAGATTTATAACGCATTGACTAGATATAGTCCAGGGTGTCATACAATAATGATTCGCGACATTGCGGTCCAGCGGAACACAGCCAGGGAATTGACTAAGCCAGGATCACTGCCCCTTGTACTAGCAAGGGTTGACCCAGAACTCTTAGCCAAGCACATTGACTGGATCATGGTCCATTGAATGAAGCTTGTCATTTTTGTATGTGTGCCATAGACTAAACAGCTTTTATTAACAACTAATTAATCCTATCAACTAGTTGCATCCTTAAATTCAAAATTTTAGGATTTGTTTAATAACTTTTATTAAGTCCTTATCAACTATAAGGTTCAGGTGCTATCCTAATCTTTATTAGGATTTTAATAAATTATTAACCAACGCTAAAAGCGAAGTCCTTTAATGATTTAATAATATCAATTAAAATTAAAAATTTCATTAAAAGGACTACCCTAATCAGGAATTAGGTCTTGAAGCATTGTTAATGTTTTATTAAAACATAGCATGTCATTAAAATTCAAGTAATAAATTTTAATCATTTTTAATGGCTAACCTAAAGGGTTGTCTTGTGTTATCAAATAAGGACAAGATGACATAGCCATTAAAAAAATGTTACACTAATTTTATCGCATAAAAAGGTGTACAAATATTTAACAATTTAAATAGACTAAAGTTTATCGCATAAACAGTTTTGGCATGCATTCTTAAATTTAACATTTAAATTTAAAATATGATTTTAAAAAACATTTATTTCATCTCATAAAGTAAAAGCTTGTTTTAAAATCATAACATTTGCATGTTCCTTTAAAATATTTATCGCATAAAAATTTTAAACTTTTAAAATCAGCTTTTAAAAATATCTTATAAATTTAAAACATCATTTAAAAAATTCCATGCTTAAAATTTATCACATAAAATTTTAAACAACCTTTTAAACTTATCGCATAAAGTTTTAAAGCTTTAAAACAATTTTAAAATTTATCACATAAATTTAAAATTCCATTTTAAAACTTTCATGTTTAAAATTTATCATATAAAAATTTTAAACATTTAAAAAATAATTTAAATTAATCGCATAAATTTAAAGAAAACATTTTTTTAAAAAAAAATTAAATTTATCGCATAAATTTAAAGAAAACATTTTTCTGTAAAAGCATTCAAATAATAAATTCGCAGTCCTAGATCAGCATACAGAGATGGCTCTGATACCAATGATGGGTTTTCTGGGACCCTTAGGGCACAAAAACTCTAGTCCCGTCCTAAGTCGGACGGAACATAGACAGAAATGCAGCGGAAAAAGTTTTATGTTAATCTAATTAACATGCAACCCTAAGGAACCAGACCCTATTAGCCAGGATCTCTGCCAACTTGGGGTGGATCTGACCACCCCAAGAGGGATCTAACTATTGCGAATAATTAAATGAAAACTTAAACACATACCCGGAATCTCAGCCCTGGGGCAGGCGAGATGTTCCGCGCCGTCTTCCGAGCTGCTCCCGTCCCACGCCGAGCCGCTCCTTGAACCGCTCCCCGCACCGCTCCTCGAACCGCTCCGCATCCCGAGGCGATCAATCCCCGTGTCGCCGAGCCACCCACCGCCGAATAAAGTTTCACGCGAGTGAAACCTCCGCCTAGATTTCGGATCCAGAATCCGAACTCCTTTGCGGCTTTGCTAGAGCCCGCAGAAGTAAGGCAGATATGTATAGGGAGAGGCGGAATATTAATTTAGCTTAGATCCGAGCGTGCTCCAACATTTACGAGAGCCGCTCAGATCTAGAGCTTGGGACGAGTTTTAAGGAGGAGAGCAGACCCCTATTTATATAGGCGGCGGACTCTCCCCTTTTCTCAAAATCCGATGTGGGACTAAAATAGAGTTTAATCAAATTAAATTTAGTTTGCACTTCACAAAGTGCAAACTTCCGTGAATTTTAACTCCCTCACCGTTGAACTTCAGGATTGATACAACCTATCAATACGACGAGCGTTCAACGGTGAACGCATAGGAAAAAACCGTTCGTCAATCGGAGTTCGTTTGACCCTCCAATTGAGTGTCCAAAGATCAGCCCAAGGCTTGATTTTCGACTAAAATCAGCCGTCAAATCTGTCCAATAGATCTAGGGTTCTGCACCCATTAATGGGGCCCAGCAAGTGGGCCCCACAGCCTCCAAAACATGACTGGGCGCCCAAACCCAGACCTGGGCACGGGCGCCCAAGTCTGGGCGCGGGCGCCCAGGCGCCTGGCGCCTGGCGCCCGGCCCAGAACGCCTGCGCGCCCAGCACCCAGGCGTCCTGGGCCGCCTGGGCCGAGGCCCAGGCGCACAGCGCCTGGGCCTGCGCCCAGGCGCCCGGGGCCAGGGCCTGGGCCGGGCGCCCAGGCCCAGGCGGGCCTGGGTGCCCAAGCCCAGGCCGGTTTGGCCTTATTGGGTCTGGCCATCATGCCAGACCAGGTCCAGCCTTAGCTGGTCTGTCTGGTCTGGCCTGATCTGACCCTTTGGGCTGTTTTGGACATAACTTGATCATCTGGCGTCCGATTTAGACGCCGTTCGAACCTGGGTCTAGACCGGGACATTCCCGTCTTACCCGTGTACTTTTTCTTGCATTTATTTTATTAAATATTTTTTTTAAACAATTTAAAACACATTTAATCTCTTTTGCATCAAATGCAAATTAGTCACTATCTAAGCTTAAATAATCATTTGCATCAAATACAAATGATCCGAGGGCATATTCCTCTACACCATGGTGGCAAGTTGAACAAAGAATAGGTGTGACGAGGGATGGTCCTACAGTCCAAAAGAAGAAGCAGACTCCGAAGGTTCTCCGATATTTCCCAATTATACCAAGGCTGCAGAGGTTGTTCATGTCTGCTGAATTGGCCGGGAAAATGCGGTGGCACGCCACCGACCGCATAGAGGACGGAAAATTGAGGCATCTTGCCGATGGGGAAGCATGGAAGCATATCGACCATATTTATCCCGACTTTGCAAGGGAGACGAGGAATCTTAGACTTGGTCTCGAAAAGTGATGGGTTTAATCCGTTTGGAGTTATGAGCTATGGTTGGTCCACTTGGCCCATGTTGCTGACCCCGTATAACCTCCCGCCTCATATGTGAATGAAGCAGCCATACTTGATACTGTCACTATTGATTCCTGGGAAATACTCGCCTGGAAATGATATCGATATTTTCATGCATCCCTTAATTAATGATCCGAAGATTTTATGGGAACAAGGTGTGGGCACTTTCGACGCCGTGACAAAGCAAAGTTTCCGCATGCATGCTATTGGTTTGTGGACGATAAACAACTTCCCGGCGTATGCTAATCTATCTGGTTAGTCGACGAAAGGTAGGACGGCTTGCCCGGTTTGCACGACGGGTTATACGGGCACATTCCTGAAATATAGCCGTAAGTTTTGCTTTTGGCAAAACAAAAGATGGTTGCAAGCGGGTCATAGTTATAGGAGACAGGGACAGATGTTCGACGGCAAAACCAAACGCCGAGAAGCCCCAGAGAAACTAACCGGAGAGGACATATTTGAAGCACTTCACCCTTTGAAGAGAGTGACATTTGGAAAGAACAAATATAGCAAAGAGCACCCTCTTGGTGTCAGAAGGTGGATTGCAAAGGGAAAAGGAAAGAGCAAGGGCACGGGCATGGGCAAAACTAAAAGAAGAACGCCTCGAGTGTCGCGCACAGATTCTAACACAGCAGATGTTCGAATACTACCAAGTGGTTGGTCAAAGTTTAGTATTTTCTTCCTATTGCCATATTGGAGGAATTTGAAAATATGTCATAACCTAGACGTCATGCACATTGAAAAGAACATGATACGTCTATTTTACGGAGGCCCAAATAAAGAGGGCCCAGAGACCCGACCATCGATCGAGAGCCCACTAGCGAGTCCAAGCCCACCTGACGAGGCCCACAAGGAAGCCCTGAACACCGATCCAGCCCGACCCCGGGAGCGTGTGATCCGCTCGACCACTCCGGGGATAACCGCTCCCACAGACCTGCTACCCCTTAATGGCCATTACGGGGAGGTGCTGGCAAGACGTGATTGACGACACGGAGAGGGGCGAGTGGGAGGCGGATTGAGGGGCCACGAATGGGGGCGGACGAGAGACGTGAGTCATGGGCAATCATGACGAGAAGCCTATAAAAGGGATAGAAGGACGACTGGACAGCGGACCGCATCTCAGGTAACAAAACCTAAGGTACTCCATCAACGACCTAGTTCCCCCCACTTCATCTCCTCCCCCCCCCCCCCCCCCCGCTCGCACCGGTGGACGTCGTTCCGATCTCCTCTTGAGTCGAACCGTCCCCGCCGAGCCTCCTCTTTTAGATCATCTTCTGACTTAGGCATCGGAGGGGATTTGGCCGGAACCAAGGTCCGGCCCCCCTGACGAGTGTTCTCGTCTGTCCAGGGAGACGTTTGATCCAAGTGCTGAGGCTTCCCCTTGGCTCCACACCGGCCGCACATCAACTGGGGCGACCGAGGCTACCACTCGTCGTCCGACCGTCCGAGGCCGAGTACCCCACACCGGGCCGAGGCTTCCCCTCGGCTCCACACCGGCCGCACATCAACTGAGGCGACCGAGGCTACCCCTCGTCGTCCGACCGTCCGAGGCCGAGTACCCCACACCGGGCCGAGGCTTCCCCTCAGCTCCGTGTCGATCGTACGCCAAGTCAAGACGCCGAGGCTCCCCCTCGTCGTCCGACCGTCCGAGGCAGAGCATCTTGTAGGAATATGATGCCCTCAAGGCCATTTATTCCTGTGTGAATAGCACAAACATCTTGTTCGAAATAACAGTAAGCTGTTTGGTAATAATTTATCTAAGTTATATTGTAATGTAGTTAACATTAGATATCGACTTAGGTAAAGTCCTGAGACTTTATGCAAGGTCAAACGGGTATCGAGATGAGTATCTCGATCATGGAGAAACGTTTGACCGTCTGTAGCATAAGTCTGAAATGGTTCGGGGTCATAGATGTTTCGAGACAAGGATATCGAAACATCGGATAGACCATTGTGTCTTAGTCTTCACCGTTTAACGGTGGCGATGATCTCATGATCGCTTGACTTGGCGAAGTCAAAGACGAGACACAGGTGCTCATTAGAATGAGTTCACTGAACGATCCACTAGAGTTATCATATGGTTATATTGACCAATCTGTCAGTGATAACTCTGAGTGATGATAGGATAGTTGGTCTTTTGACTTGAGGTCATTTTGACAGACCTGTGCGTGAACGGTGCCACTTAGATCAACTGACCTAGCTTCGAGGCAAGGCCTGTCGAAAGGTCTTTTGATTGGGTGTCACTTGAAACGTACGAGGCGAGTAATGACCAAGAGAGGATTCGTCTCTCCCGGTCAATGGGAGTTAGTGTCATAGAGTTAGTTCGGTCTTTAGTAAAAACTCTGCGCAGAGTATGTTGGAAGAAGTCCAACATTAGTTGACTAAAGATCGATAGAAACTAACCGGAGTCAAGTTATTGGGGTTGACAGTTTAACCGTACCCCAGACTTGATCTACACGACATAGTTAAGACGAAAAGACTATAACTACGGAATTCATCACAGAAACAGTCAGGTGGTCCCGACAATACTCATGTCAATGAGTCAACCACATAATGATGATTCCTGAAGCAGGGACGGCAACCACTGCTCGTGGTCACTGCCGTATAGGGCTTCGAGCCTAACCTGTTGTAAGGGTCAGGCTGTAGGGTCTCACACAGAGTGCTGACGCTTCGTCTAGTAATAGGTAGAAATTAGTTAGGGAGAATAATTGCATTTTTGATGCAAGGGATGAAATAATTGCATTTGATGCAATATGATAATTTAAGCTTAGATAGGGACTATTTTGCATTTGATGCAAAAGCGATTAAATGTGTATTAAATTGTTTAATACAATATTTAATAAAATAAACGCAAGGAAAAGTTCACGGGTAAGACGGGAATGTCCCGGTCTAGACCCAGGTTCGAACGGCGTCCAAATCGGACACCAAATGATCAAGTTAGAGCCAAAACAGTCCAAAGAATCAGACCAGGACAAGCCCAGGCAGAACAGGCTGCCTGGGCTAACCCAGGCGCTGCCTGGGCTAAGCCCAGGCTCGGCCTGGGCTAGCCAGGCACAAGCCTGGGCTAAGCCCAGGTTCGGCCTGGGCAAGCCCAGGCGCAAGCCTGGGCTAAGCCCAGGTTCGGCCTGGGCAAGCCCAGGCGCAAGCCTGGGCTAAGCCCAGGCCGCCTGGGCTCTGCCCAGGCGCGGGCCTGGGCGCGCCCAGGTGCCTGGGCGAGCCCAGGCCATTTTGCGCGCGCGATTGATGCAGCGGGGCCCACTGGTGGGCCCCAAGCCTAGGGTTTCGAACCCTAATCACAGATTTGCATGACAGCTGATTTCTTTGGCGAAAATCTGATTTTTGTCAATCTTTGGACACTCAATTGGAGAGCCAAACGAACTCCGATTGACGAACGGTTTTTTCCTATGCGTTCACCGTTGAACGCTTGTCGTATTGATAGGTTGTATCAATCTTGAAGCTCAACGGTGAGTGAGTTAAAATTCACGGAAGTTTGCACTTTGTGAAGTGCAAACTAACTTGATTTAATTAACTCTAAATTTTAGTCCCACATCGGATTTTGAGAAAGGGGGAGAGTCCGCCGCCTATATAAATAGGGGTCTCCCCCCTTCCTCAAAACTCGTCCCAAGCTCTAGATCTGAGCGGCTCTCGTAAATGTTGGAGCACGCTCGGATCTTAGCTTAAATTAAATATTTCTCTATCTCCCTAAAATTTCTGCCTTACTCCTGCGGGCTCTAGCAAAGCCTCAAAGGAGTTCGGATTCTGGATCCGAAATCTTGGCGGAGGTTTCACTCGCGTGAAACTTTCTTCGGCGGTTGGTTGGCTCGGCGGCACGGGTATTGATCGCCTCGGGATGCGGAGCGGTTCGAGGAGCGGTTCGGGGAGCGGTTCAAGGAGCGGCTCGGCGTGGGACGGGAGCAGCTCGGAAGACGGCGCGGAACATCTCGCCTGCTCCAGGGCTGAGATTCCGGGTATGTGGTTAAAGTATTTTTTTAGCATTAGTTTAGTTTAATCGCAGTAGGCTAGATCCTTCTTGGGATGGTCAGACCCATCCCAAGTCGGCATAGATCTTGGCATAGGGTCTTGGACCTTAGGGCCAAGTTAAAAATGTTTTAACTTGCATGTTAATTTAGATTAACTGTTTTTCTTCCGCTGCAATTCTCTTTTATGTCTATGTTCCGTCCGACTTAGGACGGGACTAGAGTTTATGTGCCCTATGGGAACCGCCCAATTCCCCTACAGTGGTATCAGAGCCTAGGTTTGCGTAGCGATCTAGGTACTGCGATTTATTAAACTTGTTAATGCTTTTAAATGCTTTTCAAATATTTTTAAAGTTATGAGATAAAATTTTTTTAAAAATGTTTTAGATGTTCAAAAATTTTATTTTGATATTTTTGAACATGAAAATTTTAAAATGACGTTTTAAAATTTATGTGATAATTTTAAAACTAATTTTAAATCTTTAAAAGTTTAAAATTTATTTTGGATGCCTAAAAATTTTTATTTGATAAATTTTTTTTAAGCATGAAAATTTTAAAATAGTGTTTTTAAATTTATGTGATAAATTTTAAAAAATTGATTTTAAGGTTTTAAATTTATGCGACAAGTTTAAAATATTTTAGATGTTTAAAAATTGTATATGATAAGTTTTTGAACATGGAAAATTTTTAAAAAGGAAATATTTTAAATTTATAAGATAATTTTAAAACTGATTTTAAAAGTCTAAAAATGTTTATGCGATAAACTTAGTATATTTAAATGTTGAATAGTTGTGCACTATCTTTATGCGATAAATTAGTGTAGCTTTATTTTAATGGCTTGTTTATCTTGTCCCTTATTTGATAACACAAGACAACCCTTTAGGTTAGCCATTAAAAGTGATTAAAATTTATTACTTAAATTTTAATGACATGCTATGTTTTAATAAATCATTAACAACAATATTAAGACCTAATTCCTGATTAGGGTAGTCCTTTAAATGATTTTTAAATTCTAATTGTTATAATTAATTTTCATTAAAGGACTTCGCTTCTAGCGTTGTTAATAAAATTTATTAAAATCCTAATAACGATTAGGGTAGCACGTGAACCTTATAGTTGATAAGGACCTTAATAAAAGTTATTAAACAAATCCTAAAAATTTTGAATTTAAGGATTCAACTAGTTGATAGGATTAATTAGTTGTTAATAAAAGCTATTTAGTCTATGGCATACATACAAAAATGACAAGCTTCATTCAATGGACCATGATCCGGTCAATGTGCTTGGCTAAGAGTTCTGGGTCAACCCTTGCTAGTCCAAGGGGTAGTGATCCTGGCTTAGTCAATTCCCTGGCTGAGTTCCGCTGGACCGCAATGTCGCGAATCATGATTGTATGACACCCTGGACTATATCTAAGTCAAATACGTTAATGATCTTTTTCAAGATTAGCCGTAGCCCTCCTTGTTTTAGGGGTTAGCAACTATAGGGCCCATGTTATAGTTGTTGAGATACACTCAAGCTGTGACATGGCAACCTTGTAGAAACCAACTCCTTAAATACATAAGATGAAATCTTGACTAACCCTAACCGTCGTCTCGTACCCCGAGCGCTGGCGTAAGTTAAGTCAACGATGTAGTCTGCCTAGATGTAGTCTAAGACCTGACCCAAACCGACGTGTCGTGCATACACCGAGCTGAGGGGTAAGTCAGGCTAGACATGAAAACAAGGGTCCGACTAGACTAGACATTGTGATTTGGATGAGCACACTCATGATCACGAATGACTAGGGGCAAAAACCGATTAAGAGAGTCATATCCGATATGATCGATGAAGAGTCATCTTCCGATCACAGAGTCAATCAACTTGTTGAGCTACACTCAAGGTTGTTTAGACTCAAGGTGATTGGAACTCTTACCCATTAATTTTAATTCGATTAAATCGTTCGTTATTAAGCTTTAAAACGTTCGTAAAATTAGTGGGAGGATATAGATAGATAAAAGCCAATCTACCTATATTTAATATTGAACATATGCTAAAACTAGGGCAAGACTATGTTTACCGAAAGAATCAATTGATAATATTGGAATTAGTTAACTGGTCAATAAGTTGATTAATTGAATATCAAGTTAAATTCCAATTGATAGAATTAAAACTATATTCTCGTTGACATTAAATGACCTTCTAAAGAACAGACTTAAGAAATATGATTTCATTAAGTTCTGGGTCCAACAAATAAATTAAAGCTACATGTCACTCGTCTCTATATGAGGCAGCTTGAACATATATGACATTCAAAGTATGTTTCTCCCTACAACTTTTCGAGCTACCCTCAAGGTTGTATGGACAAACAATTTTGATCCGTAAAGTTCGAAAATTCGATCAAACCGTTTGAGTCGAATACGAGTGCATGAGCGATGCAAGACTATGTATCCCAACCAGATCTTGAGACAAGCAACTTCTTGAGCTACACTCAAGATTGCAAATCTCAAGCGTTTGGATACATAAGTTGCTTGCATATCTATTTATTTATGTTGATATCTAAATGTGATTTAGAAAAGGAAGAAGGCACTTCGGAAAGTCAATTGAGAAAGTTAGTTTAATTTATCATTAGTACAGGCATAATTAGGAGGAAATGAAAATGTGACATATTTTGATGTCACGATTTCAGAATGAATTGTTATACAAAAGACGTTTAACACATTTTGACGAATGTCGTCACATTGCTTCTGAAGTAATATTTTGCGTTAAGAAATTTGTTCGAAATAACTAAATATATATTAAATGTTAATATATAAATACACAAGATAGTAGCAAACTTATATGGTTAAATTAGACTAGGCCGTATCTAGAGATTAAGCTTCACAAGTCACATAAAGAGGGGTCTGACCTCTCGTATTATGAAGTCTACGGACACTTGTGAGTCTTAGCCTCTTAGATACAATGGCCGAAACCCATCTGTGAGACAGTGGGAGAATGAGTTGTCGAACTCAGTCTCGTACATACTGATGTACCCGAGTCTACTTTTAACAAAATAAGTTATTCGTATATTTTATTAAGACACGTGTTCTTGATGAAACACAAGTCTGATAAAATAAAGAACGAAATGACTAAAGTATTTAAACTGATTCGATTAGATCGAATGGTCAAATACTTAGCTAAATAAAATCTTGTGTAATTAAAAGAAAATGTGATTTTCTCTCAGATCAAGTCTGTTAACACATCGGTGTGTTAAAAGGTATGAATCACACTTAATTAGATTTAGTGTGATCCATTATAAGTGACTCTGAGTTAAGTCCTCCCTCTGGGTTAAGTCCCAGATAGTAATGCCTAGGTTTTGATAGTGTTCTATAAGGACATTATCAATAATATATTCAATAAATCAATCATGAGGAAGTTGTAAAATTACTCGAATCTCGTGAGACGGATTGTCGAGTTAGACATCATAACTGATGATGACTTAGTCAACTTCTAGGATGAAATTCGGAGTAGTAACTCCGATTTAAAACTTGATGCAATCAGAATAGGTCCGTGTGCGTAAATAAATTGAGAATTTAGTTTACGTGCCCAAGGAAAATGTTTCCTCACTTTCTGCAAGTAAATCTTTAAGTTGAAAGATTGGTGCAGAAAAGAAAATAGTGAAGTACAATAATGTTGGACGGGAACGGCTTTCATCCTAATTTCTTTAAAACGGATTATGATGAAACCGGTTTCGCCAACAGATGTGTACAGATCTACTCGGACCAAAGCCAGTGTAAAACGCTTAGGTTGACCATGAAAATTTGCGGATTCACTTATAAGTTCGTTTTTTCTAAATATGATTTAGACGAACCAACTTATATGAATTAGCCAGATAGTTTTCAAGGTCAGTGGGAGCGTGTAAATTACATGCGAGACATCAAAGAGATGGAACATATATTTTGATTAAGTAATCAAAGAGTTTGATACTTTATCAGAAATGGATATGAACCATTTGAAATGACCAATAACTAATTTGTAATTATTATCGTAAGATACGATGAACTGGATAAGATCCAGGGAAATAAAGTATTATAGATTCCGACAGACCAAATGAATTATTTGAATGAGATTCAAAAGGTTGGTCTAACATAAACATAGAAACCCCTTAAGTCTATAGTGTAGACGGTTTCAGCAGATCCACTCACGAAGGCTCTACCACATGAAGTCGAGAAAACTTATGTGTAAAAATGGTATTAGATATCGAGATAAATGGGCCTGAGTGCAAGTGGGAGATGTAGGAGTATGATGCCCTCAAGGCCATTTATTCCTGTGTGAATAGCACAAACATCTTGTTCGAAATAACAGTAAGCTGTTTGGTAATAATTTATCTAAGTTATATTGTAATGAAGTTAACATTAGATATCGACTTAGGTAAAGTCCTGAGACTTTATGCAAGGTCAAACGGGTATCGAGATGAGTATCTCGATCATGGAGAAACGTTTGACCGTCTGTAGCATAAGTCTGAAATGGTTCGTGGTCATAGATGTTTCGAGACAAGGATATCGAAACATCGGATAGACCATTGTGTCTTAGTCTTCACCGTTTAACGGTGGCGATGATCTCATGATCGCTTGACTTGGCGAAGTCGAAGACGAGACACAGGTGCTCATTAGAATGAGTTCACTGAACGATCCACTAGAGTTATCATATGGTTATATTGACCAATCTGTCAGTGATAACTCTGAGTGATGATAGGATAGTTGGTCTTTTGACTTGAGGTCATTTTGACAGACCTGTGCGTGAACGGTGCCACTTAGATCAACTGACCTAGCTTCGAGGCAAGGCCTGTCGAAAGGTCTTTTGATTGGGTGTCACTTGAAACGTACGATGCGAGTAATGACCAAGAGAGGATTCGTCTCTCCCGGTCAATGGGAGTTAGTGTCATAGAGTTAGTTCGGTCTTTAGTAAAAACTCTGCGCAGAGTATGTTGGAAGAAGTCCAACATTAGTTGACTAAAGATCGATAGAAACTAACCGGAGTCAAGTTATTGGGGTTGACAGTTTGACCGTACCCCAGACTTGATCTACACGACATAGTTAAGACGAAAAGACTATAACTACGGAATTCATCACAGAAACAGTCAGGTGGTCCCGACAATACTCATGTCAATGAGTCAACCACATAATGATGATTCCTGAAGCAGGGACGGCAACCACTGCTCGTGGTCACTGCCGTATAGGGCTTCGAGCCCAACCTGTTGTAAGGGTCAGGCTGTAGGGTCTCACACAGAGTGCTGACGCTTCGTCTAGTAATAGGTAGAAATTAGTTAGGGAGAATAATTGCATTTTTGATGCAAGGGATGAAATAATTGCATTTGATGCAATATGATAATTTAAGCTTAGATAGGGACTATTTTGCATTTGATGCAAAAGCGATTAAATGTGTATTAAATTGTTTAATACAATATTTAATAAAATAAACGCAAGGAAAAGTTCACGGGTAAGACGGGAATGTCCCGGTCTAGACCCAGGTTCGAACGGCGTCCAAATCGGACACCAAATGATCAAGTTAGAGCCAAAACAGTCCAAAGAATCAGACCAGGACAAGCCCAGGCAGAACAGGCTGCCTGGGCTAACCCAGGCGCTGCCTGGGCTAAGCCCAGGCTCGGCCTGGGCTAGCCAGGCACAAGCCTGGGCTAAGCCCAGGTTCGGCCTGGGCAAGCCCAGGCGCAAGCCTGGGCTAAGCCCAGGCCGCCTGGGCTCTGCCCAGGCCATTTTGCGCGCGCGATTGATGCAGCGGGGCCCACTGGTGGGCCCCAAGCCTAGGGTTTCGAACCCTAATCACAGATTTGCATGACGGCTGATTTCTTTGGCGAAAATCTGATTTTTGTCAATCTTTGGACACTCAATTGGAGGGCCAAACGAACTCCGATTGACGAACGGTTTTTTCCTATGCGTTCACCGTTGAACGCTTGTCGTATTGATAGGTTGTATCAATCTTGAAGCTCAACGGTGAGTGAGTTAAAATTCACGGAAGTTTGCACTTTGTGAAGTGCAAACTAACTTGATTTAATTAACTCTAAATTTTAGACCCACATCGGATTTTGAGAAAGGGGGAGAGTCCGCCGCCTATATAAATAGGGGTCTCCCCCCTTCCTCAAAACTCGTCCCAAGCTCTAGATCTGAGCGGCTCTCGTAAATGTTGGAGCACGCTCGGATCTTAGCTTAAATTAAATATTTCTCTATCTCCCTAAAATTTCTGCCTTACTCCTGCGGGCTCTAGTAAAGCCTCAAAGGAGTTCGGATTCTGGATCCGAAATCTTGGCGGAGGTTTCACTCGCGTGAAACTTTCTTCGGCGGTTGGTTGGCTCGGCGGCACGGGGATTGATCGCCTCGGGATGCGGAGCGGTTCGAGGAGCGGTTCGGGGAGCGGTTCAAGGAGCGGCTCGGCGTGGGACGGGAGCAGCTCGGAAGACGGCGCGGAACATCTCGCCTGCTCCAGGGCTGAGATTCCGGGTATGTGGTTAAAGTATTTTTTTAGCATTAGTTTAGTTTAATCGCAGTAGGCTAGATCCTTCTTGGGATGGTCAGACCCATCCCAAGTCGGCATAGATCTTGGCATAGGGTCTTGGACCTTAGGGCCAAGTTAAAAATGTTTTAACTTGCATGTTAATTTAGATTAACTGTTTTTCTTCCGCTGCAATTCTCTTTTATGTCTATGTTCCGTCCGACTTAGGACGGGACTAGAGTTTTTGTGCCCTAAGGGACCGAGCAATCCCCAACACATCTCACACCGGGCCGAGGCTTCCCCTCAGCCCCCTCGAGGCCGAGGATCCAGACCCGACCCTGCTGACGTTCTCCACGTCGTCTGCATCTCCGACTCGCTTCGCGTCCGTACGTGCTCGACACACCCAAGGGACCCAAGTCGGCCCCTTGACCACGTTGACCGGGCAGTCCACGGTCAACGCTTCTGTAGTGAGAAAACACTCTGAAACATCTGGCGCCGTCTGTGGAAACAAACTGTCCCACGAAGAAATAAACCGCACTCGCAATGGCACGTGCCTGCAACGGGAAGAGACGCATGCCCCCCATCCCGGAGGAGGGGAATGGCGCACCCAACAGCAACCTTGAGGGCGCACCCGACGGCAATCACCCCGCCCCCTCAGCCGAAGAGACTGGTGGGTCTGAGCTGGCCATGCAGGGGCAGCTCCACGCCCTGGCCCAAGAGACCAACGTGAACATCCAGACGTTGGTCGCGACGGTACAGCAGCTCATCGGCACCGCGCCGGCCAACGGAGATGTGTTGGGCGACGGCCATCGTTGGGAGGGGGGCCCCCGCTCCTACGGTCCGCTGTGGTCGATGACCACGGAAACCGAAGACCGAACACGGAGCGTCGGTTCACACTACCTGGCTTCCACCAGGCGAGATCACGCGCATCCTCCCCATATCGTGAAAGGAGCCGGAGGGGAACTGAATGCACGGGGGACGAATCGGTGACCGTGTCGTCTCGTCGGCCACGATCACCCCACCGCAGAAGAAGCGATCGGCACCACTCGAGGGACCGATCACGGCGAAGCGGAAGCTCCCGCCGGAGGAGCCGGGAACGCCGGGTCAGCCCCACCCCCAGTGTGGCGAGGGCCGTGGAGCCAACCCAGCCAGCGCCTGTACCACCTCCACAACCGAACGAGCCTGAGGTAGGCGGGTGTCGGACCCCCGGAGGCATCCACGGAGACTGGTGCCCCCTTTCGCAGAGAATAACCGACCCACGGGTCCCCTCTCGATTCAAGATCCCAGCACTGGGGAAGTACGACGGGATAGGAGATCCAGGGAACCACGTGATGGACTATGAGGGAGACATGTCCTTCCAGGGAGCCGATGATACCCTGCTCTACAGGGGCTTTTATTCGACCCTCAGGGGAGCAGCAAGAACTTGGTACCGCAGCCTGCCCAGCCGCTCCATTGACAGCTTCGAGGAACTCACCCAGCTGTTCTGCAAACAGTTCATGGCAGGGCGACAGGTAATGCCTGATGCTGAACATTTGTTTAACATAGTGCAGGGCCCGACTGAGCCGCTCCGACAATTTATGCGTCGCTTCAACGTGCAACGACTGAACGTAAACAGCCCTCCCGACCTCGTTGTCCAGACGGCCCTAAAGAAAGGGTTGCGTCATAGAGGCTTGAAGAAATCTCTGCATAATGATCCCCCGAAAGACCTCCCGGGGATCATGGCGAGGGCCGAGCGCTTCATGTTGACCGAGGAGACCTTGGCCATCGAGGCAGGAAAGGCCAGACGAGGGACCAAATGCAGCGATAGCGAGCGCCGCAGCCCCGAAGGGTACCGGACGGAGAAGAGGGCGAGAAACAGGCAGCGGAGAGAGGGTACGAGAGACGCCACCCCAGATGTCGTCCTCGCACAAGTGCAGAAGGAGGAGCGCGCTGATCGCCCCCCGCCGAAGACAAAAAGAGGGAAAAATGGGGAAAAGTATTGCAAATACCACAAGGACAACGGCCACGACACTGAAGACTGCTGGCACCTAAGAAGGACATTGAGAAGTTGATGAGCCGAGGGCACGCGAGGAACTTAGCTGATGAGCCGGCCCACGGAGAAGGAACCTCCATGCAGTTAGACAAAGGGAAGAAGGTCAACACCGTCCAGGGACCCCTCCGCATCATAGAGTGAACAGGCGAGGCCCCTCCCCCCAGTCGCAGCCTAGTCAGGAGGAGATTATCTAGGTTTACATCCCTCCGTCTGGCTTTATTTCTTTTTTTCCTCCAAATGTACTAGTCCAATAGGACCATTAAGAGTATAAATGCATTCCTTTTACCATCTCTGACGGAATCAACATTTCGCTAAGGTTGCATAAGGGTGAAGATCGCCACCTCACCGGACGGGGGGTCAATCAAAACCGGTCCTAAGCCGAGGAGCTTCCCCCTCGCTGACCGACTCCACCGCTCGTAAGTCTGGGGGCAATTCCCCCAGCCAGCGCGGACGCTGACCGGTCCTAAGCCGAGGAGCTTCACCCTCGCTGACCGACTCCACCGCTCGTAAGTCTGGGGGCAATTCCCCCAGCCAGCGCGGACGCCGACCGGTCCTAAGCCGAGGAGCTTCGCCATCGCTGACCGACTCCACCGCTCGTAAGTCTGGGGGCAATCCCCCTAGCCAGCGCAGACGCCGACTGGTCCTAAGCTGAGGAGCTTCGCCCTTGCTGACCGACTCCACCGCTTATAAGTTTGGGGGCAATTCTCCCAGCCAGCGCAGACGCCGACCGGTCCTAAGCCGAGGAGCTTCGCCCTCGCTGACCGACTCCTTCACCCGTAAGTCTGGGGGCAATCTCCCAGCCAGCGCAGTCACCGACCGGTCCTAAGCCGAGGAGCTTCGCCCTCGCGGACCGACTCCGTTGCTCATAAGACTGGGGGCAGCCCCCCCAGCCACTAAGGACGTCAACCGACTAGTCCACTCGGGGGGCAAGGGGCGACCCCCCGAAGAAAGGAGGCGAGCGACCACCATCAGCAGAGGAGCCGAGGTCGCAGCAACAAAGCAAAATGCGCGGGAAATTCAAGTAGGTCAATTTCATTTCCAGCAATTAACCGAGGTACAAAAGTGTCTTATTTACAGGAAATCGAAGTGGAGAGACCTCCTTACAAATAATCCGCTCTTGGCGGACAACAAATTTCATCACCTATGAAAACTAGGCAGAGCAAAACTTGTCGACCAAAAACACAAAGTTACTGGCTCAAACGAACATCCTTGCAATCAGCAATTGTTTGCTCCGAAGCAGAGAGCCGGTAAAGAAGCCAATGGAGATTGCGAGGTCAGGGATCCATTTCAAGTAGGCCGGGCCAAAGCGAAGCGGATGCTAAAAAATTTGAGGATAAAAACAGGGATGACAGGTCGGGAAGGACGACCTAGGGAACCCGGGCTCTGGAGGATGCATCGTCAGGCGCCTCGCCCTGCTCGGAGCGAGGGGGATCGACAGGCGGAGGGGCTTGTCGGACGCGCTCCGCACAATCCCGGAAGGAGGACTGGACGACTTCGACGATCCGAGGGGCGATAAGGTCTTCATACTTACCAACGGCCTCCGATAAGGTCTTCATACTTACCAAAGGCCTCCCTGAGGACCTCGAAGATCCTCTCCCCCAGAGTCCCGACGACACCCCTCTCCACCTCATCCGCAAACCGCGCCACCCGACGCCGATCCGACAGTTCCCTCTGAAACTCCTCCCTCTCCAGGCAGAACGACTCCGCCGCTTCCTCGGCCGACCGCCGAGCATCCTCCAACTCTCCCTGGAGATCTGCCACTCGTCCCTCTAGCGTGGCCACCTGGAGCTTGAGTTGCCGAGACTCCATCTGGGCCACCACCGCAGCTACCTCCGCCGCCCCGGCCCGCTCGTGGTCCTTCGCAGAGGACTCCTCCAGCTCCCTCAAATGGACAGCTCGACGCTGCGACTCGACAGCGAGTGTTGAACCCTGAACGATAAGACATGAGCTAAGAAGAGAACGAAGGAAAGGAAGGGACAGCGGGATAGCCAGACCTGCTGAAGGACCCAGACCAAGGTGTCTGACACCTTGTCGGTGGGGGCCCTCTCAAGGATACTACGGTCCCGGGAAAGGACGGAGCCCTCAGCCAACCGCTGAGCCAAGGCTCGGTCGACAAACACCGAATCCCCGGGGGCGACCTCGAGGGGGGCCGAGCTGCTCACCAACAGGGCACCGATTCCCGATAATGGAGGCGGAGACGCTGCGACGGGGGTGACCGTCAGGGTTACTGGAAGATCCTCGGTGACCACCGCCGGGGGCACAGAGCACACCGGACTGGAGGGATCCACGCCTTCCTTCCTCCTCTTCCCTCCGCGAGGCTCGGCAGGCGCCGAAGGGGAGCGCTTCTGCCCCGTGCCACCTCCACCCTCGGGGACAAGAGGGGGCACGCCAAGCGCAAGAGGAACTGCACCGGACCCGTCGTTACCCCCCACCGCTTGGGCTGGCGGGACGGGTCCGGCCCTTGTAACCCCCCCGGGGAGACTACCAGAAGAAGAGGCGGGAGGCGCGGCCACCACCTTGCCCACGGTGGGCTCGGCTCGGCGCACCTCCTCCTCAACGGTCCGCCGAGGTGCCCTTTCCGAGGTGCTACCTCGGCTCCGAGCGGCTCCACGCCAAATCAGCTCATCAACGTTGCGGGTGAACTCGCGACCAGCCATTCCTGCAAGCGAGACCGAAATCAGGGTAAGCCACGGGGCAATCCAGGACTGAAAAAGCGACCTACCCGGAGACCACAAGACGCCTTCAGGAGTAGGTCATCCAGCAAAGGCCAGATAGACTTCACCTCCAAGGGGAGGGCCGACAGCAGCGCGACGGCTGCCTGATCAGCCTCGGAGAGGGTTAGCATTGGGCAAGGCCGACCTGACCCACCCCAACCTGTCAAAATCTGAGCATTCTCAAGGAAGACCATGAAGACATAGTCCGAGCTCCAATCCCCCGCCCAGTGGGGTAGCCCGATCAGGCATTCTCTCCCTGCGCGGGCTCGGAGGTGCAGCCATGGCCCTAGACCGACCGTCTAGATCTGGTAAAAATAGAAGAGGAGGGGGAGAGATGGCTCCAGACCGCGAGTGCAGCAGAGCATCGCAAAGCCTGTCAGAACCGCAACCGAACAAGGGGTAAACTGGCAATGGGGCACCATGAGGTACTCCATGACTTGGATAAAGAAGGGATTGAGCGGGAAACAAAGACCCAGACGGAACATCTCGACGTAAACGCCGACTTCGTTGCTCCTCAGAAGACAGATCTGTTCGTCGATGAAAGGGACTCGAACATCATACGGGTGACAGAGATACCTTCCCCGAATCTCCGCAGCCGCCAGAAAAGGAGTCCTCGACGGTGTTCTGAGGACAACCGGAGGAACATTAAGCCGCACGGCAGCCAACGCCACATCACCGCCAGCATAGTCTGGGAAGAGCTTCCCCTTCCCTTTATCTCGGAGGGAACGGTTCCCCGAGAAGGAACCGGATCCCGCAAATCGGGGCCCACCACGCCTGGGCTCGGGAGGATCCCTCGCCCCTTGGCCTGAGCCACCTATCCTTAGAGCAGCCATAATATGAGAGGGGAAAGGAGTTACCTTTTTGTCTATTTGGAGAAGGCAAGAGAGCGAAGACAGCGGAAGACTCCGAGTTTGTGGGAGGCCTGGAACGAAGAGAGGAGCGAGGAAGAAGTTGGGATCAAATCAGCCGGTGCGCTTATATACCAGACCCAGGGGCGAATTCAAAACGCCTGACAGGAACGCGTGGCAAGCGTCAAAGAGCCGGCGGCATTTCGAAATCGATGCCAAGGGAAGTCTTATCGATCCGCCTCATCATGACCTTCATTTATGATCGTGCCTCAACTGACGCGCCAATCGGAACGCTAGGAGTCACATCGGTCGAACCGAGCCGGCCAAGGCCGATCGGCCCCACCGATGGGGGCAATTGATACATCTATTTTACGGAGGCCCAAATAAAGAGGGCCCAGAGACCCGACCATCGATCGAGAGCCCACTAGCGAGTCCAAGCCCACCTGACGAGGCCCACAAGGAAGCCCTGAACACCGATCCAGCCCGACCCCGGGAGCGTGTGATCCGCTTGACCACTCCGGGGATAACCGCTCCCCCAGACCCGCTACCCCTTAATGGCCATTACGGGGAGGTGCTGGCAAGACGTGATTGACGACCTGGAGAGGGGCGAGTGGGAGGCGGATTGAGTGGCCACGAATGGGGGCGGACGAGAGACGTGAGTCGTGGGAAATCACGATGAGAAGCCTATAAAAGGGCTAGAAGGACGACTGGACAGGGGACCGCATCTCAGGTAACAAAACCTAAGGTACTCCATCAACGACCTAGTTCCCCCCACTTCATCTCCTCCCCCCCCCCCCCCCCCCCGCTCGCACCGGTGGACGTCGTTCCGATCTCCTCTCGAGTCGAACCGTCCCCGCCGAGCCTCCTCTTTCAGATCATCTTCTGACTTAGGCATCGGAGGAGATTTGGCCGGAACCAAGGTCCGGCCCCCCTGACGAGTGTTCTCGTCTGTCCAGGGAGACGTCTGATCCAAGTGCCGAGGCTTCCCCTCGGCTCCACACCGGCCGCACATCAACTGGGGCGACCGAGGCTACCCCTCGTCGTCCGACCGTCCGAGGCCGAGTACCCCACACCGGGCCGAGGCTTCCCCTCGGCTCCACACCGGCCGCACATCAACTGAGGCGACCGAGGCTACCCCTCGTCGTCCGACCGTCCGAGGCCGAGTACCCCACACCGGGCCGAGGCTTCCCCTCAGCTCCGTGTCGATCACACGCCAAGTCAAGACGCCGAGGGTTCCCCTCCTCGTCCGACCGTCCGAGGCCGAGCATCTCACACCGGGCCGAGGCTTCCCCTCAGCCCCCTCGAGGCCGAGGATCCAGACCCGACCCTGCTGACGTTCTCCACGTCGTCTGCATCTCCGACTCGCGTCGCGTCCGTACGTGCTCGACACACCTAAGGGACCCAAGTCGGCCCATTGACCACGTTGACCGGGCAGTCCACGGTCAACGCTTCTGTAGTGAGAAAACACTCTGAAACAGAACATATGTGAAAATCTATTGTATACATTGATGCAAGACACCAACAAGTCAAAAGACGGAGTAAAGGCTTGGCTTGACTTAAAAGAATTGAATATACATCCTGAATTGCATGCTGTACAAAAGGAAAATTACAAGTACGACCTGCCAGCTTATCGGGTCACCTTGTCAAGAGATCAAATTCATAATCTGTATGTGTTTCTCAAGTCATTGAAGACATCGGATGGATATGCTTCGAATATATCAAGATGTGTGTACATAGACCAGATGAAGATATTTGGATTGAAGACACATGATTATCATATCTTGTACATCAGTTGCTTCCGGTTGCATTACGTCACGTCGATAAGAAGCTTGCAAAAGTCCTGATATAGTTCTGTGGGTTCTTCACGTTGGATATGGACGACATGAATACACCCATGAGGGGATGTATAAGGGTATACGGACCTCAGATGTCACGTGCACGAAGGCGTGCACGAAGGGAACCTTTTCTTGTGTAAAAAGAACCACTCGATAAGTGGAAAAAGCCACTCGATAAGTGGAAAAAGTCATTTTATAAGTGCATAAAGGCACTTGATAAGTGAATGAAGAAGAGGATAACTGAATGTGCTTTTATAGGCTAATAAGCTTATAATTGGTTATTTCCTACAATAACCACCCCTAAAGCCTATAAATAGGACCCAAGGGTAAGGCATTCATTCCACACTTTCCATGCCATAAGTTTGCATAAGGCATCTTATGTTCTTCTTCTCCCTTCTATTAAAATCCTCTTCTAGATAGAGATTTAGGCGGTGAAACTCTGCTTCGATCCTCTGTGACGAAGTATCAACCGTTGTGGCGAATCCGAGGGCAAAGTTCAGATATTACGGTGCTGCATACGCAAACGTAAGTCTCTACTTTATTTTGATCCTAACGTCGCTGTTTTGACAGGATCCTACATTGGTATCAGAGCCATATGGGTTCGCCCCGGTCAAACCGCCGCCCCGTCGAACCGATGAATGAGGCGTTGTCTTTTTCACGAATGGGTCTCCTACCATTATGGATATGGTAGGAACGCTTCGTGACGGGGAGAACACAGCGGTTGTTCTTTTCACGTTAGGGTCTTCTGTCATTACGAATATGGCAGGAACTCTCCGTGACGGGAAGAACCGACCGTTCATATCGTCAAGCTCGCACTCTTCATGGATGCTGAGTCTCCATTCATAGGGAATGTGAACTCTCTTCATGTGGAGCGTGTAGTTTGTGAACTTTAGAGTATGCTATTTCTTCATTTTGGCACACGGCCATTAGAGAATAACTACTTTCTCGACGAACGGGTGCTTCATCGACGAACGGGTGCTTCATCGAGGAAGAAGATGGTAGTTATTCCCATCGGGGAATATGACTTTTGGTGCATGATCACCATGGCCAAATGGGATATGGAGGCAATGCATCCCCCCTCCCCATGTGGAGGGGGTTGGTTACGGCCAAATGACAACGAAAACCACCCCGCCGGGGGGAAAGTATGTGCGGCAACCCCATGCAAGGGGGTGGCCATATGGGCCATGGCCATATGGGCCATGGCCATATGGGCCATGGCCATGGCCAAAGGACCATGGCCCAGCCGTGGCCGGACCTGGCCGGCCTTGGCCGTGGCCAGGGGGCCTTGGCCATGGCCAAAGCCAGGCCTGGCCGAGGCCAGGCCTGAGCCAGGGGGCCATGGCCGACCTCGCCACGGCCAGGGGCCGGCCCTGGCAGTGGCCAGGGCCGGTGCCCTGGCCTCTGCCAGGGCCAGGGCCGGCCCTGGCAGAGGCCAGGGCCTGGGCCTGGCCGGCCCTGGCTGGCCTCGGCCAGGGCAGAGGCCCTGGCCGAGGGGCCAGGGCCCCTGGCCGGCCCGTGGCCGGCCCCGGCCAGGGCAGAGGCCCTGGCCGAGGGGCCAGGGCCCCTGGCCGGCCAGGGCAGAGGCCCTTGGCCAGCCCCAGCCAGGGCAGAGGCCCTGGACAAGGGGGTGCAAAATTGGTTAGTATTGGTCGACCAATCTGGGATTTTTGGTCGACCAATTCCAAAAAGGCCTTGCCAGTGGTTTTGGCCCCGGCAACCTGTAAGACTAGCCCATACGGGGCGTACGGCAGTCGTCTGCGGCAAAATTCTCCAATAAGGGGGAAGCGCCTGGATCCATACGGGAGTCGGCAACGATAGCTTGCAGAAAAATTCCCAAAGGGGGGGTCCGACCTTGGCACGGCTACGACTCATCCCGGCAAATGGCCAGGAAGTGCCGAATATTTCACTAGTATCATAAGGGTACTAAGTTGAAATATACATTTTTTTTGAAAAATACGTTTTCATACGTTTTGAAAAATACGTTTTCAAAAACGCTTTTCCGCTGCGAAGTACTATAAGAGTACTTTTATTTGATAAAGTGATGGGGAAATACTGAAAGTTACTCTAGATGGTGATTGGAAACGTAGTGACCTTTCCGATTCTAGGGTAACATCTTCAGTATTTTTCGAAAGTAACTTATCAAAGCATGATAAAGAACATCCCTAACAAGTTTTAGGGTTATAAGTGATATTTGGATTTAGATTATAAGTCACTGAGTATGAATTCGTTTATCTCCCCAGATAAGTTCTTAAGAGGGCAATGCAAATGTGGTTTTAGATTAAATTGAAATATACGCAGAGTTTAGACTATATGGTTTACTGTTATAGGCGAGATATGTGTGTGTGTGTGTGTGTGTGTGTGTGTGTGTGTGTGTGTGTGTGTAAATACCATATAGATGATATATGAGTGTGTGGGGGAGGGTTGAGTAAAGATAGATAGTGCCCTGTATATCTTAATCTTAATTTATCCAAACACCTCAAAGTGTGGATATAATTAAGTTGTATACTGGTATCATACATGAAGTCTCTATGGGCAGATAAACGAATTCATACTCAAATAGCGACTATCCGTCAGTTGCATAACGGCTGTTCTCTGTAATGCAGTGCTGATCCAACAAAGTAATCAACAAATCTAGAATACAACAAAAATCTATATCTAAATTAGATAGCCGTGTATGCATTAAGTAAGTTATATTGCTTAAATACTACACTGGGATACAAATCAGAATATGGGCTTGTTGCGTATGATATTAGTCAAGACAGTTGTACGAAGCATAAAGCTATGGCAACTATTGATACCAAGCCCAACACCCTCAGTAGAATGTTGGATTGCGGTTGTAGGTGCAGTAGCAATAGCTTTGGGGTCGAAAACATCTAGTAGTTGGAGGTGGTTGGCGGTTAATGACATGGTAGTAGTGCAGTGATTGTTAAAGTACTAGTGGTTCCTCCACCACACTCTCAGATGATGAAGGTAGAGCCTTAGGGTTAAGGTTAGAGTAATCCATGGATAATATGTCGGCACAAGAATGAGTGCATTAAGGGTTTTCATGGTAGATGTAGCCCGAGGAAGAACCAGGCGAAACGTATTTAGTCTTGGGTCCCGCTTCATCGCATCCGATACCGTGACTAAGGTTCTAGCCCTTCAACACTTCAACACTTGCTTCCTTGGCCTTCTTGCAGAGCGACGTCAGGGAACTATCTTGATTAACATAACGATATCGCCGATGATACATACGAGAAGGACAAAACCATATCAACTTTGGTAGAAATGGGTTTCCTTACCGAGGAGGCATCTGCAGCCATTGATAGGTGCAGTATGTTACACAAAAATTGAAGGATCAATTTTTGTGTAACATACTGCACCTATCAATGGCTGCAGATGCCTCCTCGGCAAGGAAACCCATTTCTACCAAAGTTGATATGGTTTTCTCCTTCTCGTATGTATCATCGGGGATATCGTTATGTTAATCAAGATAGTTCCCTGACGTCGCTCTGCAGGAAGGCCGAGGAAGCAAGTGTTGAAGTGTTGATGGGCTAGAACCTTAGTCACGGTACCGGATGCGATGAAGCGGGACCCAAGACTACATATGTTTCGCCTGGTTCTTCCTCGGGCTACATCTGCCATGAAAACCAGTAACGCACTCATTCTTGTGCCGACATATTATCCATTCATTACTCTAATCTTAACCCTAAGGCTCCACCTTCATCATTCGAGAGTGTGGTGGAGGAACCACTAGTACTTTAACAACCACTGCACTACTACCATGTCATTCACCGCCCACCACCTCCAACTACTACCTGTTTGTGACCCCAAAATTATTGCTATTGCACCTACATCCGTAATCCAACTTTCTACTGAGGGGATTGGGCTTGGTATCAGTAGTTGTTGCCATAACTTTATGCTTCGTACAATTGTCTTGACTAATATCATACCCAACAAGCCCATATTCTGATTTATAACCCTGTGTAGTCTTTAACCAATATATCTTACTTAATGCATGCATGTATATCTAATTTAGATCTAGATTTTGTTGTATTCTAGATTTGTTGATTACTTTGTTGGATCAGCACTGCACTACGAAGAACAGCCGTTCTGCAACTGAAGGATAACAGCTCTTTGAGTTTGACTTCATTTATCTGTACATGGACTTCAAGTATGATACAATTCTACAACTTTATTATATCCGCATTTTGATGTGTTTGGATAAATTAAGATTATGATATATATATATGTATGTATGTATGTATGTATGTATGTATGTATGTATGTATGTATGTATGTATGTATGTATGTATGTATGTATGTATGTATGTATGTATGTATATGGGCAAATGTGCCTGCGCACGTGCGCAGGCAGAGATACCAACGAACACCCCCTCTATTCGGGGTTTACAGGTATTTTTTTGAATTTTTTTGCAGTAGGTAGATATACTTGTTTTGAAGCTCCCCACAAAATTTCAGGTCAATCCAACACCGTTTGAGCCTCCGTTCATCGATTTCAAAAACATTGCGCAAAACTGTCCAGAATTCTAGACAGTTTTGCGTAACGTTTTTTGAAATCGATGAACGGTGGCTCAAACGGGGTTGGATTGACCTGAAATTTTATGGGGAGCTTCATAACAATTATATCTAGCTACTGCAAAAAAAATTCAAAAAAATACTTAAAAACACCGAACAGAGGGGGCGTGCACATGTAATACTACATGCGCACGTTCTTAGGTACATTTTTTGCATATATATATGGGATTAATGTAGAACAGGTGGCACCTGATCCAATGAATCAGGTGCAAGACACAAAAAGGTGGGACCCAGCGAGTACAAGCCCATGTGGAGGCTTGTACTTCCCACCTTTTTTGTGTCTTAGCACATCATATATCTATTATACATTTGACAACGTTTTTTGAATTCTAGGGCTGACTAGGACAAGATAAAGAGTGGCTGAGATTTGATCTTGGTAAATCAATGGTTGAGATTGGATTTTGTGAAAATTTTAGTGGGAAAACTTAAATTTTGGTGGGAAAAATGCCTTGGGAACCAAAACTTTGAAATTAGGAGTGTCTTGGGAAAGATTTCGGAGATTAATTTTGGGAGTAAAAGTGCATTGGAAACCTAAACTTTGAAATTTGGAGTGCATTGGGAAAGATTGTGGAGATTAAATTTGGGTGGAAAAGTGCCTTGGGAACCTAAATTTTGAAAATAGGGGTGCATTGGAAAAGATTGTGGAGAAGCATGATCCATAAAATAAAATAAAATAAAAAATTTAGCGTAAAACAATTTAGCGGAACAACAAATTAGCGTAAAAATCCCTGAGATTTGTTGTTCCGCGCCGAAGGCGCCCGCGCCGTATTTTTACGCTAATTTGTTGTTCCGTGCCGAAGGCGCCCGCTAAATTTTTTTACGTTAATTTGTTGTTTCGCGCCGAAGACGCGAGCGCCAAATTTGTTGTTCGACGCCGATTTTGTTGTTCCACGCCTAAGGCGCATGCGCCGAATTTGTTGTTCCTCGCCTAAGGTGCCCGCGCCGCTAAATATTTTTAAGCTAATTTATTGTTCTGTTAAATTTTGACTGTGGAAATAATTTTTCGGGGAACAAAGATTTCGTGGGGGAAATCTTAAATGAACCGTGCCCGCGGGCACAGGTTATGACTAGTATATATATATATATATATATATATATATATATATTGAAAAGTTAGTGGGTCTCTTTATTAATATATCAGAAAAGAAGTGTACATAAGAGTATGGGTAGTATGAGGGGTGTTAAGACACAGAGAGGGGAGGGGGCACAAGCGACGTCACCCTACTGGCAGACACCCATCTCTACCAAAATGTACAAGTGTAGGAAAGTAGACGAAGCTATCCCATATCCAGGCATTCCCAGTTATCCATCGCCTGTTTATCCTCTTGCGTAGTAGCGTGAAGGTCGCTTAGTATAATTCTGATATCTGCGGCAATTTCTGCAAACAGGACCGTCTTTGGTTTTGCAATTTTTTCGAAGATTCTTCTATTACGTTCCTTCCATATATGCCATACCATAGCGGAAAGCACCATTTTTTCCAGTTTACTTAAGGCATCTTTCTTTACAAAATGAAGCAAAAAATAGTCTCCCACCTAGAGAAGGTGCGGTTCAATAGGGTCAGAAACGCCCAATTTCAGTAGGCTTCACTGAAGAATATAGTTTGAGTACTCGCATTTGAAGTATAAGTGGTCTTTATCTTCAGTCAATCCCAAACTGCACAAAACACATTGAACATCAGCAGCAAAATGCCAATGTTGTAACTTATCTTTAGTTAGTAGCTTCCCAAGGAATGCTCTTAACAGAGATAGAGACATTTTCGGCACATTCCCATTGAACCAAATGAGCTTTGTGTAGGGGAAAGGATCTCCTCTGTTTCTTGCCCCTTCCCAAACCGCAGAGAAGCTGAAGGAATCACCTTTTCCCTCCCAAGTCCAGGTATCATGTCCTGCGCCCAGCTGAACTTGCAAGAGCAGGGGTCTAATGTTGGTGATGGCCAGATCATGAACCCAGCTACCCGAACTCCAATACTCTGCAACAGTTTTAGAGCTAGCCTCAGTAGGTAACTCATACGAGTCAATTAGTGGTCTGATTAGCAACCAATTATCATGCCAGAAGAGAGTCGTAGTGTCGTCTCGTACTTGTCTCTTGATCAAGTATTTAGAAAATCTCTTGCAATACAACATGAATTTCCAAGTGCCCGAGTGAGTAATCTTTCCTTTAGCTGTAAAAAATCTGGATGTGTCAATGTAGTTCTTTCTCACATAATTAGCCTATAGCCCATCTCCCGATAACATGCGTCATGTTAATCTCACTCCAGCTGCCATATTAGGAGAAGGCGAAGGCACATGCCCCCCTCCTCTTTTGGTGCACAAATGTCCTTGCAGGCCCAAATGTGGGACGCTCCCCAGATAAATTTCCTACAGGCAGATATATATATATATACATATATATATATATATACATACATACATATATATATATATATACATACATACATACATATATATATATTTATATATCACCTATAACCATATAGCATATCACCTATAACCATACATATCATATATATATCACACACATATCAAATATGATGGGGCACTGTTCACCCCTTCATTTGAGATTGCCACCATAAATTACAACTTTGCCCCTCTATTTAATTAAGAATGATTAGTTAAACGTTTAATATCTTTCATTTCACAAAACCAAATTTAATAATTTTAGTACCATTGGAAAGATAGTCATAATACCTATAATATGCGACCAATATTGAATATTTTTCACTAAAATTATTATAGTTATAAAATAACAATAATTTTCTATTATTTATAAATTTCTTTAATAAATAAATAATTTATTAGATTAACTCATTTTCAAAAGTAATATTTTATTATTATGTAAAGAAAACTAAATATGATAAAATAAGATTTGAAGGGGGATGGTTGCAGTTGCTCATTCTTCAAAATGGAATCTTTGAGGAATTTTCATTTTGAAGGGGCATTTTGAAGGGGGCGGTTGGAGATGCTCTAATACAATTCCAAGTTGTAAACTTTAGGAAATTAGGGTTAGGGTTACGTCTCCTCCTCCGATCGTTTTGAACCCTAGGGTTAGGGTTTGAGAGAGCTTGAGAGGAAGGGATGGAGGGGGGATGGGGAGCGATGTAGGGAGTGAACTGGGCAGACTTCTGTCCAGAAAACTGAGAAAACTGGGCAGAAGTCTGCCCAGAACTGGACACACTTTCTGCCCAGTTTTCTGGGCATACTTTGCCCATAAACTGTGCAGAATTCAGCCCAGTTTTCTGGGCAGAGTCTGCCCAGAGTTCTGGGTAGAATATGCCCAAAGCGCGTGCGCGACCTTCACTTTCGGTCGGGTCACACGTGCACTCAATTGTACGCTTGGTTTATGGGAAACTCAAATTATGAAGAGTTTCTTTTAAAACTTTAATTTTATAAGTGTTTCTTTTTATTCTCGTTTATTATTTTATTTGTTTTACATTCGAACTTAATATTTTTTGGTAAGGTTATCCTGGTGAGGGCGGGAATGGCGATGACGGTCCTTCAGGACCTGAGGGTGGTGATGGCAATGGTAATGGGAGAGGGATTGGGGGCGATGGTGGTGGCGATCGATAGCGGTGATGGCGGCGATGGCGATGGCAAGGAGATCGATGGCGATGGTGCGGGCATGTAGATGTGGATGCGGTGACGGCGATGGATATGTATAATTTATTTTTTAATAATGTCATAAACGTACTTTTAAACTGCGGCCATTCGATATGTATAATATATTGATACATTTTTTACATTAAATGTTTGCATTTCCTTTTTAATATTTATTTGCTTTATTTTGTTGTATATACAGGTACATATTTGTTTGTTATAAAATATTGTATATTACATGCAGATAATACTGCATTTTTTTAAAAAACAATTTATACTATCAGCCACAGACAAATTCGTGGTTGATAGCACGATATGGCCACGGAAAAGTCCGTGGCCATTACGTATTGGCCACGGATTAAGTGCACAAAATTGACAATTCGTGCACTAAATCTGTGGCCCATACATAATGGCCACAGACAAATCCGTGGCTGATACATATTTAAGGCCATGGAAAAGTCCGTGGCCGATAGTTTTCGCCCACGGTTTGTGTGCACGGATTACGTCAGCTTCGTGTCCAGTATCCGTGGCCTATCATATCGCCCACGGACTCTGCCGTTGCCTTAAATAGGTATCCGCCGTGGATTTGTCCGTGGCGGATAATTTTATATTGTTTTTATTCGGATTATTTGCCACGGACATCCGTGGGCGTTAACCCATGGCAGCTTATCGGCCACGAAAAAGTCTGTGGGCAAAGGGGGTATTAGCGACTACGGTATCTGCAACGGATTTTCAGCCACATAATTTTTTTTCGTTGCCGTAAAGTTTCAGCCACGGAATCCCGGCTTTCAGCCACGGATTTGTTCGTGGTTGAAAGCTGGTTATGTAGTAGTATAGTGGAGATGAAATCGTGGAGCTTGCCAAGCAACTAAGAGCATTCCTAAAAAGCAAGCAAGGTAAAACTTCTTCAAAGTTTGCCTCTAATTGTAACAATCCGATTTGTTTCAATTGTAGAGGAAAAGGTCATCTCTCCACCGAATTCTCTTCGAAACTCACCAAAGAGACTTATAAGGGTAAAGGGAAGATGCATTGGAAAGGTAAGTCCAAGTTCAAGAACCAAAAATGGGGACTTGTTGGCACATTTGATGACTCTGATGCGGACACATCAAGTGATGAAGAAGAGGATGACAAGGAGCGAGCTCACATGTGTTTCCCGGCTTTTGATGATTCTTCATCAATCTCTTCGAGTTCAAGCGATGAAGAGGTGGAGACGTGGCTCAACCCCAACGAGGAAATATGCTTCATGGCAAAGGGGGAAGAGTCTTCGTCTAGCTCTAGCGAGGAGGAAAGCAATGAGGAAGTTGAGGAGGAAAAGCTATCCTACGAGGAGCTCGAATACCGCTTCAACGTGGTTTCCAATGGGGCAAATAAGTGTATCGACTCATATGCTAAATTGAAAGCTAAATTTAAAAATGATATGAGTAGGTTGAATGCCTTAGAATCTACTAGTGCTAATAATAATGATGCTTTGCATGTTTGTGACACTAGTGAGAGAGACACACTTTTCTCTCAAGTTATGGATTTGAGCATAACCAATGAAAAATTAGTAGCTTAAAACCTTAGCTTAGAAACTCGCATTCAACAACTTACTTTGAAATGCAAATAGGAATCTCAAAAGTTCATAAGCTTTGTTCATGTTAGGGATTTACTCCACGGTTTGCTTGAAAAACAACATCCGGTAAACCATAAAGTAGGTTTAGGGTATATTCAAAATGTGGTATCCAAACCTACCTCTAATTCCTCTTATGGTGCAAATACAAGAAATATTGTAAAAGCACTTAAGAAGAATCACCATGCTTTCTTGTATAACAATAACACCAACAAGAAGCATGTAAATCACAAGGTGGTGAGGAAAAATGAAAATCCTTCATTTTTTGCTAAGAAGCAAAATCCTCATTGTATGCATGCCAAGAAATTATTTTCTACACCTAAGTATACCACATCCATCCCTCTTGCAAAGGCACCCTCTTGCAAAGGCAAAACCCTTGCCTAGGAAATCCTTGAGTTTATGGATTCCCACTAGGTGTAGTGTGCAAGAGAGGGATAGTTACATCAACTCTCTAGTTAGAGATGTGATCACCTCATGTGATTACATTAGGAAATCAAACTCCTCATGGGGTTGGTTCCCTAATGTTTATGTTCCTCACACATATGCATGTTGCATGGGTATTGTGCTTAAATGTTTATTTTTAGCATACTTAAATGTTGCATTGTTTGTGTGTGTTTCATTATTTTGAAAATATTTTCAAATTTATTTTTCATGAAAATGGTGACCTTGGAGAATACATAGTTATACATGCAAGTTTTTTAATTATGTATATGACAATGTAGGAGTTATTATATCTAATATGTTTAAAATACTTCAAAACGTATTTTAACTCTCATTTCAGGTTATTTTTGTTTGGGATCCTTGTTTCACAATTGGTGTCATTTTACAATTGGTTATGATGGGTCTCAAACTTAACCCCTTGGATATTGCCAACATGTTTCATGTTATATTTTGTTTTGGCAATGCCATTATGTATCAATGAAGCTTGATTTTTCCATATCTATTACTTTGATACACTTTAGGCCCATGGCTCCAATTATGATTAACAATTGGTAAAGAAGATTATCTTTCAAGATTGTTTTTCTACAATTGGTATTATTTCAATTGTTAAAGATCGTTTTTCTATTTCTTTACAATTGGTATTAGATCCTAGAAGTTAAAAATTTGATCATTTCTATGATCTAGGGGAAGCATGGGATAGTGATTGATACCCACTAAATTTAAACAAATTTGGTATCATACATCTCTTTAACTCTTGCATATTGTCACATCTTTTATTAGGATGTCAATGGGGATAATATTGATGTCCACCTTTTTGACAATGACAAGGGGGAGAGATATATGCATTATGTAAATCTTGTATTTCATACATATGCATTTGGGGAGATAGATATATCTATGGGGAGAGATATGTGGGCTTATGTAAACCATTCTTGTGTGCATGTTATATACTTATTGCAATTGGTTTATGTAATCCATGCCTATTTTAAGTCACCATGGTTTCTCATTATTTTATTTAGTATAATGAGTATTTTCATTTGCGTATCTCATTTTACAATTGGTGTATATAAGTAGGGGGAGCACATTTGCATTGTGCTTTATTTTCTTTATGTTTACATAATGTGTGGCATCATCAAAAAGGTGGACATTGTTGAGTATTGGTGTTTCATAACAATGTTATTTTGATGATGATCACAACATTATGTTGTTGCTAATGACTATCTTATTTTAGTTTCATAGTTAACACTTCTGGAATATCAATTTTGGAGACTAAACACTTGGTGCAAGGATGGACATCAAGAGGAGAAATGCCAAATCTTGGACTCATGGGGTGCCAAAGCTTGGAGATGATGGAGAGCATCAAGGCATCCAGATTGAAGCCATATACTCTAAGGAAAGCAAGGTAATCCATGTATTATTTCATTTATTTCTTTTCTCTTTTTGAGTCTAGGTTTAATGTAATGCCTTGATAGATGGTCTACTCATTCATGCATATGCATTTAACCATCTTAGTAAGCCTTAGGATTATCATAGAATCCAACCCAATATGTTCATCTTGCCCAAAGACTCAATTGGAGTCTCTGGCTCTCCAACAGTCGCCTGATGAAGGTTTTACAGTCGACTGGGTGATTCCATGCGCCTGTCAAGCCTTCTACAGTCGACTGTAGTGCACTGCTCAAGTCAACCTTTTATTGAATCTTACTTGAGCATATGGTTCAGTCGACTGACGGTCAATTTACAGTCGCCTGTCTTCCAACAATCGCCTGTGAATTGTTCTACAGTCGACTGTGCGCAACTTGCATTTTCTGGGCTTCATCCCAATTTGCAAATCAGTCGACTGTTACAGTTTTTACAGTCGCCTGTATATTTCAGTCGCCTGTGAAATGGCCATCAGTCGTCTGAAAGGCATAAGTGCGAAAGTTGTATCTCTCTGTTTTATTTCCATCCCTGCAGTAGTCGCCTGCTGAAGGATTTACAGGTGCCTGTCCGGTATACAGTCGACTGTGTAGTCTTCTACAGTCGACTGTCCTGGCTAAGATTATAGCTGCTGGGATTTATTTAGTCATTGGACAGTCGACAGTCATATGATCATCAGTCGACTGTCGATGCCATTTCAGCCCAAATTCTAGTCGTTACTGATTTTTGTTTTTGGATATTTCCTTCGATTTTGAGAGTTCATATAGGGTTCCTATATATATAAGAGGGTTGAGTTCATTAGAAATTCTTGATGCTATTGCAAATCTTTAGAGATTGATTAAGCAACTCTCAAACTCTCTTATTTCCCTCTTAGAGCTCTAAATCTCCTTCATGCATTGAAGTCAAGCTCAAGGGAAATCATCCAAGTGCATTTCTAGCAAATCTCATCACTTGGAGATCCTCTTCCATGCCTTGCATTCATTAATGAGTAAGTTCATCTCAAGGCATAGGTAAGAGTATTTGTTTTATTTTGTTATTTCCTTCAACCCCTAGCTTTCTGTGTGAGAGTTAGTTACTCTCTGTGTGAGAGTATAACCTTCTGTGTGAGTGTTGGTTGAGATCTCTCTGTGTGAGAGTTTGAGTCTCTCTGTGTGAGATCATAAGTCTTTTTGTGTGAAAGAATGATATCTCTGTATGAGAATCCAAATCCTCTGTGTGAGGTATCTCTGTGTGAGATTGTATTCACTTCTCGGTGTGAGAATTATAATGGATATTGGTGTGGCAGGACGTACCCAAGTTTGGGGAACCATGGTAATATCTTGTGTTTGCGTTTGGATTTTTGTTGTGTTTAAATTCCTCTTGCATTTATAAATCCGCATTTGCAAGTTTAATTTTTAAATACGCAATTTGTGCCATTACACTATTCAACCTCCCTCTAGTGTGTTGTTGTTAGTATTGCAAGGGTAAGACGATCCTTATAATTGGTATCAGAGCGAGGTTATAGCATACAACAACGATGGCATTCAACGCTATATCCGCGTCTCATGAAGAAGGCCTATCAACCGTTCGACCCCCACTCTTCAACGGAACCAACTACCCACATTGGAAGATCAGGATGATGATCTACTTGGAGGGTCAAGACCTTTGGGACATCACGAAGTCGCCCTTTGAGAAGCCTACTTCACCCATGGCATCAAGGATAAAGGCGGAGAAGGATTCTATCAAATTCAATGCAAGAGCTATGAATGCATTCCATTGTGCCCTCACTCCAAATGAGTTCAACCGCATCTCCATATGCAAATCTGCCAACGAAATTTGGCATATCTTGGAGATTACTTTTGAAGGGATATCCAATGTAAAGAAATCTAAACAAAGCGTGTTTAGATCTAAATATGAAATGTTTAAGATGCAGGAAGGAGAAAGCATCTCTGAAATGTTCACAAGGTTCACAGACATCATGAACGCTTTGGAAGGACTTGGAAAGGTGATTACCTAAGAGGATCGAGTTGAGAAGATCCTTGACTCTCTTACACCCAAATAGGAGTCAAATGCCAACGGGATTTTGGAGTCTAACGACATGTCCAAATATAACGTTGATGAGTGCATTGGAAATCTCATGGCATACGAAGTGAAGCTTCAACACAAGAATGAGATTCAACCAACCAAGCACGAAAAGCAAACGGGGGTTGCATTACATGCCAAGGAGGAGCCAATCAAATCGAGGAAGAAATTCCATCGAGAAACTCCTAGTGAAGAAGATGAAGAAGATGAGGCTAGTGGAGATGAAATCGTGGAGCTTGCTAAGCAACTAAGAGCATTCCTCAAAAGCAGGCAAGGTAAAACTTCTTCAAAGTTTGCCTCTAATTCTAACAATCCGATTTGTTTCAATTATAGAGGAAAAGGTCATCTCTCCACCGAATACTCTTCCAACCCCACCAATGAGACTTATAAGGGTAAAGGGAAGAAGCATTGGAAAGGCAAGTCCAAGTTCAAGAACCAAAGGGAGGGACTTGTCGGTACATTTGATGACTCCGATGAGGACACATCAAGTGATGAAGAAGAGGATGACAAGGAGCGAGCTCACATGTACTTCGCGGCTTTTGATGATTATTCATCAATCTCCTCGAGTTTAAGCGATGAAACATATCGAAGTTTTGTATTGCAACATATAATTTAGACAACTTTACCATGTTCGTTTCGTCGAGGATAACGACTAGATGGTTCCAAATTTTATAAGCACTCTTACATGTGCATATCTTATTGAACTCATCCGGATCCAATGCACAATGAAGAGCATTCATTGCCTTGGCGTTGTTCACTTCGGCGGACTTCTCGGAGGGAGTCCATTTGTCAAAATCCTCTTCGGAGGGTTCAACGTATTCCTTGTGGAGGGTTCTTCAAAGAGCAGCACTCCTAAGAATCGTCTCCATCCAGCATTTCCAATAGCCGTAATTCGTGCCATTGAAACTCGGAGGACGAACCGTTGATTGTCCTTCAAAGACAGTAGACGCGGCATCACGGTTGTGATTGTTGTACAAAGTCGATGGAGGAACGTTGTTGTTGTTGGATGGCATAGCTATAAGCCAATGCTCTGATACCAATTGTAAGGACCTGGCTATAAGGAAAACACTAAAAGGGGGGTTGAATAGTGTTTATGCAATTTAAAACAATAGTTATACCAAATTAAATTCCTAACCAACAATTAATGCGCAATGTAAATAAACCCTTAATTGAAACAATGCAAACACTACGATGTTTCAAGGGTTCGGATTACCCAAGTCAACTCCCGACTTGTTTCCAGTAATCCTACGTCCCTTCCACCCGGATACCACCGAATACTCAAGTTAGAACTCTAACTTGAGGTTTCCTTTAAACCTACTTGTAGCAACCCTACAAGTGAAATCGAAATACACTCGATGTCCTTGACTCCCATAACTTGGGAGCAAGAAAACCACTCTAACAAACCGAGAGTTAATCTAATTATGAAAGATATGAAATACTGAAATAACAACACTTACAATCACATATGCCTTGAAGTAGAACTTGAAGGAGAAAGTGGGTTGTGTGTTGAGGTCTCTCTTGGAAGAGAGAAAAGCACTTTCTCTTGTCACCACCAATTGCCTAGAAGATATCACTTTGATTCTAGGTTCGAGAGCAAGAGAGGAAAAGATTGGAATTTTAGGGCTTTTGGATTTGATGACTTTGATCAAGAAGATTGAAAGCTAGTGTTTCTCAAGAGTTGATGATTAACCCCTCAATGGAACAGTAGAATCTCTCTTTATAGGTTCCCCAAAACCCTCAAACTAAATCCCCACAAACGTCTTTGAAATCCGTGGAGAAAAGGCCAACGGATAGAATTTACACAGTCGACAGCCGACAGTTGAACAAAACACAGCCGACTTCTTCACTGTGTCAGATGCTAGGTGAGAATTCAAACGGTAACTTACAACGTGGACAGTTGACTGATGAAGAGAAGACATGTACATGTAAAACTAACAGGCGACTGTAAATCCTTCTACAGGCGACTGGTCGCAATATGGGTACGCTAAGAAAATCTCGGGAAGTTTTGGGAAGACACGACAGGCGACTGATGTGGAACACACAGGCGCCTGTGCCATGGGCAGTCGACTGTGAAACCAACATCAGTCGACTGTCACAAAAACATGAAACTTTCAACAGAGCAGAGTCTGCAGAGAGTTCAAAGACAGACGACTGTTGAAGCATTGACAGTCGACTGTTACTTGGACAGGAGACTGTAAATACAACATCAGTCGACTGGCACTAAAACTTGAAATATTCCAGAGAGCAGATTCTGTAGAGGAATCATATACATGCGACTGTCGAAGCATTGACAGTCGACTGTGCCTTGGAAAGGCAACTGTAAATCATTCAGCAGTCACCTGTTGAAATCACAATATGCACATGCTTGATAAAAATGAATTGGAGTCTACGGAAAAGTAATCTAATGATTTCCTAAGAAAAAAGAAGATGTGTGTGTACTCCAACATAGTTCTACTTATAAGCTACATACTAGAAGAGAATAAAAAGATTACATTTTGTAGAAGTCTATCTTCTACCCAACGTATGAGCTTGAAGTCTTTTAGGAGCTTCAATCACCATCTTTGGTCATCCAATCCACTTTTCTTGCTTTCATTGATCTTTGAGTGACATACATTGCTAATTGATCTTCATGATATGCTTAGGTAATGGATTAACTACAAATAGGGGATTAGTCACAAGTATTTATGTTTGCTCATCATTAACACCAAGTAGGGAGAAGTCCAATACTCAACACAACTCCCCAGCAGGCCGACCGTTCGATTGACCGTAAGGCTAGGGGCCACTCCCCCAGCAGGCCGATCGAAAACTCGATTTGCCATTAGACTGGGGACATCTCCCCCAGCAAGCCGACTGACTGATCGACCGTAAAGCTAGGGGCCACTCCCCCAGCAGGCCGATCATAAACCCGGTTTACCGTAAGACTGGGGCCACTCCCCTAGCAGGCCGATTGAAACCTCGGTTTACCTTAAGGCTGGGGGCAACTCCCCCAGCCGGCCGACCATCTGATTGGCCGTATGGCTGGTGGCCACTCCCCCAGTAGGCCGATCAAAAACTCATTTTGCCGTAAGGCTGGGGGCAGCTCCCATAATAGATCGACCGATCGATCTATCGTAAGACTGGGGCCACTCCCCTTGCAGGCCGATCGTAAGCTCAGTTTTCCGTAAAGCTGTGGGCAACTCCCATAGCAGGCCGACCATCTGATTAGCTATAAGGATGGGACCACACCCCCCAGCAAGCTAATCGTAAACTCAGTTTGCCGTAAGACTGGGGGCACCTCTCCCTGCAGGCCTACCGACCGATCGACCGTAAGGCTAGAGGCCACTCCCCTAGCAGGCCGATCGAAAACTCGGTTCGACGTAAGGCCGGAGGCAACTTTCCATGTTGGCCGACCATCTGATTAGCTGTAAGGCTGGAAGTCACGTCCCTAGTAGACCGATTGTAAACTTGATTTGCTCCAGTGGGACTACTACCTGATCGACCTTGAGACCGGGGACCCCTCCCTCTATGGGCAGGTTATAAATTCGGACCCGCTGAAGGATTATGGGAAACCTCTATGGCAAGATGAACATCCGACCAGCTAAACGCTCTCGCACAAAATACTTTCCTCAACTCGAACTTCTGACCAACCAAGTTCAGCCCGAGCTGTGGAAAGGGGGGTAGCAAAAGCAGGATCTCACACCAAAAGCAACCATTCCACAAAAAGAGGGAAGATCACATTCAGAACGGTGTTTATAAATTTTTATAAAGAGAATAAGAAGGAAAAACAATCTACATTGCTTCTGAGGCAGGGGCCGTGCCTGGCACCACCTCGGTCTGTTCGGCCTCACCCATGCCCCCTGTCTGTGTAGGATCGTCGAGGGCGGCCGAGGGAGGAGAAAGAGCTTGTCGGGTCTGCTCATCGTACCTTTAGAACCCCTATAGGAAAGAATTTGCAATCCGCAGAGCCAGTATCTCCTCATAACCTTTCATGACTTTGATGACGAGCCGCTGTGGATCAACTAGCTTAAGGGAGGCAATCTAGGACTGAAGCTCGGCCCTCTCTTTCCTCCACCTCTCCCGGCCGAGATCCAACGCCTCATTGGCCTCCTTCTTTAAAGAAGATATGATTCAGACATTTTCTTCACTTACTGATCGAGATACATTGGCGACTGATAACGCCCCCCTTAATCTCCCGACCTCCGATGAAAGCTCGACAACCTTTATGAGTACAGACCACAACTCCACGCGAGCCTCCTCAACAGCTTTCTCGGCCGCCTCAGCCCTTCGACGCTCTCGCTCGAGGGCTGCTTCGACCTCAGCCATTCTCACTGAATGGCACCGCCTGTCAACGGCCATAAAGGACATCTGTACTATGCGAAGAAATTAAGAATGTTTGGAATCAGGGGGAAACAGACGAGAGGGGAGAACCAACCTACTGGCTTTTCCATACCATGCAATCTTTCCGGCTCTCAGGACCAGCACTCTCTAAGAGGGAACGATCCCTTGGGAGGACAGAATGCTCTGCCAAGCGGACCACCACACCGCAATCCGCAAACACAGACTCACGGAACGATGCCTCGGGGCAAAACCGACCGAGACGGGCCCGAACATCGGCAGCATCCGAGCCAGCTTAGAGGTGGTGCGCTCTACCTCGCCGAGTTTGGACGCCTCTCCATATGCCAGGAAACTCCCCCCAAAGTCAGCAAACGAGGCCCGATCCGCTGGGTCAACTTCGTCTTCCTTCACCCTCTTTTCCCGAATCTCTAAACCCGACGAAGAAAAATCTTTCCTCTTCCTCGAACCCTCGACCACTTTAGAAGGGCCCTCCTTGGAACCAGTGGGACCTCCCCCGTTTGACCCAGTGTCGTTAAAGACAGTAATCGGGCCCTTTGTGACCGAGGGAGAGCTCTCGGGGACTGGGGCTGAAGCCGGTGGGACGATGGTCGATCTCAAAGTCCCGATCGGCGGTCGTTCACTCGCATCGCCTCATCTACTAAGTGGCGAGGCGTCTGACCCGAGGTTCTGCCCTTGGACCGATGAAAACCACGGTGAATGAGTTTGTTCATGTCAAAAGGATGATTGAACTCCTGACCCGCCATTCCTGCAATAAAGAGTGAAATCAGGGTGAGCCGAAAGTAGATGAAATCTAAAGATCGCCTTTACTAGGAGACCATATGGTGCTCTTAAGGAGAAGATCGTCCAACAAAGCCCAGATCGACCTCTCCTCTTCGGGCAAGGCCATGAGGAAATCAGCGACACTGGAATCAACCTTAGAGATAGTTAACTCCAAATCTATCGTGCCTGAGCTACCCCAGCAGGTTAGAATCCTGGCATCTCTGGTAAGGTGACGAAAACAAAGTTGTTCCTCCAATCATCGATCCTACACGGTAGTCCCAGCAGGAGGACCTTGCCCCTCCTGATAGAAATGTGAAGCCACTTACCCGAAGAAGAAAGCCGCACCCGGTAAAAATAAAAGAAGATCGCTAAGGTATGCACTGCCCCTTGAAACTGACAGATCATGATAAAACCGACCAAAGATGGAATCGAGTAGGGCTCAGCTGACAGAGGGATAACTGCAAGAAGGCCAAAACCTCGAGAATGAAAGGGTGAAGAGGAAAGCGAAGCTCGAGCCAAAACATCTCGATATACACCCCGATCTCCGAACTCCCGGGGAAACAAATCCGCTCATCATAAAAGGCGGCACGAACCCCATACGGATGAGAGAGATACTTAGCCTCAATCCTTTCAGCCTCGGAATAAGAAATCTAGGAAGCAGCATCTCGGACTGTCGAATGGATGCAAGGCCCCTTTTCCCCGGAGAGACCCCTTCGCTAGGTCAAAACGTCAACTAGCAAGCCTTTTCCCGTTACCCTTCAAGCTCAGGAAGTGGAGAAACTACCCGAGTTGCATTGAGATCATCAGGTTCAGGAACAGCCCCGATCCTCAATACGATCTTCATCAACCGGAACCAAAATGCTGTCATGGGAAGAAGATTACCTTGCAAAGTCCAAGAAGAAGTACCGAAGGCGAACTGAGCACAAGGTTCTCCAATGACGAAACGGGACATGCGTGGAGTTACAGGACGCGAAGAAGGATCCTCCTAAGAGATCCACCGTCTTATATGGGAAGTGACATCGAAGCCAAACCTTTCGAAAGGAGACATGTGTCAACATCGCAAGGTGGACGACCTCCAAATTTCGTGCCCAAGGGGCAGGAGAATTTTCTTGGCGCCCAGTGCCTTGATGACTTTCATTAAATGCGTCGTCTCGACTGCCGCGCCAGTCAAATCCCCACATGTCACATCCCCCGATCCGAACCACCACGGCAGATCGGCTCAGATGATGGGGTCATTGATACAACCCTCAAATGGGCCGAAAGAAAAGTTGATCGACCGCTTGGCCAGACGTCGCCCGCAGACCATGGGCCGAATGCCTCAAGAGCAGAGCGAGACCCCTCGGCCCAAGACCAAAGCCCAATGTACCGCGGGCGCTCCGCGATTGAAGAAATCCCTCCCAAAACCGAGCCCGCATTGATGGGCATTCAAGCCACCATCAATGCAGGCGGGCGCGACGGGAGGAGCCATGAACATCATGAACGCAAAGGCGTATCGAGAGGAGGCATTGCCGTGACACTCTCATATAAGTAAACCGACATGCCAAAGGCCAAAAGGACCCGAATTCTGGATATCTGATACCCAGGTATACTTCTCCTTGGACCTTTTTCCATCGTATATTTCTCCTCCATAGCTCGACCTGAGAACTCGTGCATTGTCTCTCCGTGAGCCGGTATCGATTCCACTGAGCACTTCTTAGTCAAGATCTGACTTAGGCATCGGAGGGGACTTGGTCGGAACCAAGGGCCGACCCCCTCTGACGAGTTCCTCGTTTTGCAGATCGAAGGAGACATCATCCCACCGAAGCTCAACTTCGGCGTCCCATCGCTCGGCTCCGAGCATCCTCGCACCGGAGTCCGCTTGGCCGACCGATCCCAGAAGTTATCATCCAGCCGAAGCCCAGCGTCGACGTAGAGTCGCTCGGTTCCGAGCATCCTTGCATCATAATCTGCGCGGCCGACCGGCCTCGAAGGTCCTCTTTGTCTTCCAATGTCAACAACGACCTTTGGACCTCCGTACTATCAACATGTGGTGAGAAAATACCCCGAAACACTTACCATATCCAAACTAAAGAGTGCTAGGTTTGGGCCCAACGAAATGATACTGGGCTGGACCCGGTTGTGGCAGCGAAAGCTCAGTTTCGAGCGTATATAAATTTTATGTTGTTCTAACATGCAACGCAACGCAACTCCAACTAAATCTTCGGCAACCCAAAAAATTTGAAAGAAATCAAAATCGACAGTTTTGTGCGTGGTTCGCTTTTTCACTTGTTTGCCGGGTCGCCTGCCTACACCAACACGCTGCCACGCCCGACCTCGCGGGCGATTCCTCCGCGCGACACCACTAAAAAAATCACGCAATAGCAACACAGACCAACCACCTCAGCTTTCCCCGGCCGTTGCGACAGTTCAACTACCCCTCAAAAATCAATCACTCGCTACGTTTACATATATATATATATTTCACAAAACCAATTGAGTTCTATTCCATTAGGATTCTATTTCTTCAAGCGAGCCAGAGAGATTTAAGAAAGAAATGATGCAGTGGGTGGCACTCGTGGGGGTGCTGGCCGTGTGCCTGGGGATGAGCACCATACTGGCCCTCTACGTCTGCATGCTCTGGTTCGCCGACCTCCGCGTCCAGCCGTCGGACCCCCCGGTCGACGGCAACAGTGAGGAGCAGAGGAGAGCGAAGGGGATGTCGGCGGCGGAGCTGGAGAGGCTGCCGGGGCTGAAGGACGGAGGGACGGTGGACGACGGGACGGAGTGCGCGGTGTGTCTGGACGACATAGAGACGGGGCAGAGCGCGAGGGTTCTGCCGGAGTGCATGCACGCATTCCATCGGAGATGCGCGGACGCTTGGCTGTCCAACAACGCCGTGTGTCCCCTCTGCAGGGCCGTGCCGGTCCCGAACGACTGAGTCGTGTGCCTTTGAAATTTACTTTTAACTTGTTTTTTGTTTTCCTTTGATTTGTTGGTGCGAGTTGGGAATTTTTTTTTTCTGTTTTGCTGAGTGTAAGATTGATCGGGAGCAGATGTAGGCCTTGCCAACTTCACCATTTTTTAAAATGAATGCTAGGGCAAATTAGATTAAACCATCATGTTCTTTTTTCCGATTCTTGTTTAATATTCATATATTTTCATTTTCAGAATAACATGATTCCATTTCTTTTTTTAAAATCTGGGTCTTATATTGCGATTATTTATATTCCATATGAACTTTTACATGGTTAAACCCCAAATAACTAAAAATGTACCCAAAAAAACTCCCTAAATCGTCAGACATGGGTTGTAATTCTATGTTGGGTTAGGGTCCGCGCGCCTATGACGGGTTCGACTCAGAGCTAAAAATATAAATATTGAATAATTGATGGGCCTATGTGTAAATTTCAATTAAATCATTTAATAATTGAAATTGAAATTAAGAAAAGTGTAGTGTTCCCTGTGCAAAATGTTTACACGTTTTTATTTTCTCTCCCAAAATAAGAAGAAGTTAAGATAACATAGGTTGTGAATTAGGTTTTGGTTTCCATTGGTGCTTCCAATGGTGACCCGAAGCAACATAATTTCACCTCTCGATCCTATTCCGCAATAAAGGTGATGTGTACATTACCTTTGATTTCAACATTGGTATCAGAGCCTTTACGTAGAGGAATTCGTCGTTTGATTTCGCATTGGATCTAATTAATTCTGCCAAAAGATTTTTTTTGTTTTCCATCGGGCCTAGGAAGAATTGCACTGTGCGGTGGAGGCTCATTGGAGAACGATCGTTGTGCATGGGGGTTGTCACTCGGCCAAGTGGCTTCACCATGCTACCATTGTTCGAAGAGGATTTGGTGATGGGGATGAATAAGGGTGGCAAAATGAGCCCGACCTGACCTTACTCGAAACCGGCATCCTTAACCGGGTACGGGTAGGGGCCAATCTGGGTCAAGTAGGATCCGGGTTGACCCTACCCGACCCGGATAAATTCTGGGTCGGGTATGGGTTTGGCGTGTCAACTCGGATGATCTGAATTCTACCCGATTTACTATATATATATATATATATATATATATATATATATATATATATATATATATATATATATATATATATATATATATATATATATATATATATATATATATATATATATGGGTAAAGTGTTCCTAGGGTGACTCCTTAGATTCAATCTAAGGAGTTGCCCCCATTTTCCCCGTATCCCACAATTTTTTTCGGAATTTTTTTTCATGGGGTTGTTGTTCACCTCATGGATGATCAACATACCAAAAATCAATTCATTCCAATACTTTTAGAGCCCCCATCTACCCCTTGCAACTTCATGGTTTTTTAGCACGTTTTCAGACCGTTGAAGTTGCAAGGGGTAGATGGTGGCTCTAAAATTATTGGAATGGCTTGATTTTTGGTATGTTGATCATCCATGAGGTGAACAACAACCCCATGAAAAATAAAATTCAAAAAAATTGTGGGATATGAGGGAAAATGTGGGCGACTCCTTATATTTAATCTAAGGAGTCACTCTAGGAACACTTTACCCTATATATATAGATATAGATATAGATATAGATAGATAGATATATATATATATATATTATAAAACAGGGATGTTATCATGGGTTATTGGATAAGAGAAATTGGATAAAAGATGTATTATACAAATGATGGTTGTTATAATGGGGTTTTGGATAAGAGATATTGGATAAGAGAAATTGGATAAGAGATGAGGAGATTTTGAGGGATTAGATGACTAGGACAAGATGTTATATGTAATGTGGAGGGAAGGGTTGAGGGAGGTTTTTGAATTTGAAAGTTTGTATTTTGGTGGGAAGTTTGTATTTTGGGAGGCAACTATTGGTTGGGAGAAACAAAATAATTTAAATTTTAGGGGTGAACAAATCCCAACGTGTTTCTCTCTCCCTCTCTCTTCTTTTGTTTCTCACTCATCTGAACCCAATCCCTCTCCCATGTCCTGATCCCGACCCCCTCCCCCTCGGCCACCCTGCGCAGCCACTCAGCAGGCATCCACCCTCTTCCATGAGCACCTCGCGGCCTCCCCTCTCCACCTCAGTCCCCTCGGCCACCTGGTCACCCCCCTCAGCCCCCCTTCCCTGATCACCCCCTCAGCCTTCCCTCTCCCACGCCGCACCCCCATATCTCGAGCAAGGGTATTGGCCGCAGATTTTCCTGTTGATGGGAAGCATAAGATCATGTTCGCCCTGACCTCGAGCAAGGGTATTGGCCGCATATTTGCCAACATCGTCTGCAAGAAGGCTGATGTCAATATGAACAAGAAGGCTGGTGAGCTCTCTGCTGTAGAGCTGGAGAACCTCAGGACGATTGTTGTGAACCCCTGCCAGGTCAAGATTCCAGATTGATTTCTGAACAGAAAGAAAGACTACAAGGATGGGAGGTACTCACAGGTTGTCTCGAATGCTTTAAACATGATGCTCAGAGATGATATGGAAAGACCGAAGAAGATCAAGAACCATCGTGGTCTTCTTCACTACTAGGGTCTTTGAGTTCATGGACCGAACACCAAGACCACTCGAAGGAGAGAAAAGACTGTATGTGTTTCAAAGAAGCGATAAGCTCAGTTGCTGTCTGCGGTTTTGCTTCAATGTTTGGTTTGTAGAGAGAATGCACCATTGCCCTACTTACAGTTTAAATCTTATGGTTTATTTCGCTTCTCATTTTGGATTTCACTGGTTTATGGATTAAATGCATTGGTTGAGACTGGAGTTCTCTTTAGCTTTGGTGTTGGAATATACTGTCCAGTGATGGTTTAGTTAATTGATTGTGTTAGCTTCATATTGGAAAAGAAATTAATGGAAGTTCTTGCAAGATGATGGTCTGGATTTATCAATCAGGATAGTCTGGATTGTAAGGGGATGGTCTGTGCGTTGCAATGTAGGCTTGCAAGTTGCAATCTATGAATTTAAATTGGATAACTAGCTTATAATTTGGAAGTTCAAGCATACCTTTACATGCTCACATTTCAATGTAGGTCTCCTTATTAGTTCCTGCAACAAGTTTTGGGGTAGAAGTTCATGTGCCAAACGTATGCAGGCTAACATTTCAGTTCTTAGAACAATACCTTTGCCTCAAACATACTAACAATACAAAACATGTGAGCTCTCATTTTGGTCTGATGAGTTATTTTTATAGCAATATACACTTGGATTTATAGACCGTGCCATAGATTCAAAGAAGAAAGAGGAGCCATTGGCATCTTTGCTGGTGGAGCAACTAGAGGCAGCATCTTCATCAAGTGAGTCAGTGATGACACAGCCCTTGCCTCCACTTATACCACTGCCTCCATGGCTCTCAGTGTCATAAGCACAGCCTTTGACATTGTTTTCAAGACCATTGTATGTTGTGACCCCTGCATGATTGGTAGCATTTCATTCTGATCAGTGTTCATGGAAGTGGTGGTAGTGTAAGTATCATATGGATCACAGCCAAAGAGAAGCAAGACGGGCCATGTTCAGCTGTATCGGCCCTTGCAATGGATATCCTTTGCTTCTGCCCTCCAGACTTCTGAAACCCAAAATGTCTAACCTATTGAAAGAATGACATGCTCATTAGATTAGCTCAGTAGGTTACTGACAGAATTTGGTTTGTACGAAATTTTAAAAGCACAAGTTTAGACATTATACATGAGTATCATATTCATCTGGTAGCTCAGTGATGAAATTATGGGCATTCGCATTCTTTGCAGTAATGACAACTGATCCATAGAGGCATTCATAGTCCCAAATAGAATGTTTTCTTTGATAGAAGTTGCAAAGAGTATATGTATTGTTCTGTATACAGATTGTTAATCTCCATTACATGCTTAGCAAATCTGTTATGAAATTGCGGCCTATTGTATTGTGGTGTTACAAGGAGAAGCTCAAACTTAGTATGTGGGAATTTTTTTCTCTACTTAAATTTGTTGGGTCTTTACATTTGACATTTCATAAAACAAAAATTATAGTATTTCCCCGGGGTTTTCCAGAAAATTTTGTGTTTTATGCTCTTATATGTTTCCATTTTGTTTCTTACTTCATAAATCCTCTTTGTTATGTAGTAAAATTTGTTACAAGGAATGTGGTAGTATGCAAAAACGCTTTTCAAGCTTCAGTTTAGTGTAAAGCTTTAGGCTGACTATTTACATTTCTGTATTCTATGATGCATTTGTGTCCTTTTCTTTTGCTCTTTTTAGTTTTTATTATCCACAAGGTAATTGGGAGATACTGTAGTTTGTCCATGGGATCCAGTTTCAAATTATAGGATCAATTAATCAATAAGTATTGCCAATATTTTTAAGGCGTCACTTTGTCATCAAAGAGAGTCTTGCACCAGCCAACTATTTTTCGGTTTCAGTTTTAATTTTTTTGGAGAATCAGTGTGATCATATTCTACGTACTATAGGCTGAAACAGATAGAGAGGCTAGATGGAACGCATGTGTTTCAGATAAGTATATTCGTTTGAAGATTTATCTCTAAACGTTCTTAATATCACGCAGGGTTGATTTACCTGGAATAACAAAAGTGCCAGTTGGAGACTAACCTAGCGACATTGAAGCTCGAATCAGAACAATGATTTTGTCCTATATTAAACATGAAACTTACATTATCTTGGCTGTCTCCCATGCAAATACAGATTTAGAAAATTCTAATGCACTTCAGATGGCAAGGATTGCTAATCCTGATGGTAATAATGCTAAAGACACTTGCTAATTTTTGGTTGATTATTTCTTTGATTTCATTCTCATTTTTGGTCTTCATCCAATTTTGTTGGTAGGTTCTCACACAAAGGTCGATTCTGTATTTTTCCTTTTTATGGTTGTTAAGTGATTGTGAGTGCTAAGTATCTATTCAATAATTTCATTTGGATATCATGTACAAAGGTACAGATGCATGGAAATTCATATTGTGCAATGTGATTCCTTTGTGGCTTGGATAAGTGGGGGTTATGAATCGTAGTCAATAGATACCTTTTTATCAATCATCAAAAGTCTGGCAAACACATTTTCTTATTAGCATTTGATCTGTTGATATTATGTATGTCATTTATATTAGTGCTTAAATGTTATGGGATAAGGGTTTTGGAAGTTCAACTTTGTTTGCCAAACAAGAACTTCTTAACTGACTAATTGGTAATGAGGTCATCATTTAAAAGGTTACTTCAAATTTGATGAGAACCCAAAACTTTTTATTGTCTTTTTTAGTGTAAATGATCTTTGATCTTTTTTAGGTTATTAAATGTAAGTAAGCACTTGAATGAGTTCAAAGGAAAGGGGATGCCTTCTATGTATGGTCAGTCTTGAAAGAGGTAACACGATAGTTATAACCCATTTGATAAAATTCTTGATTTTTTCGATATGGTGGGGTTTGATAGATATGATGAAATGTTGGATTTTAGGACTTATAAGAATGGATTTGTATGTCATAAACAATGTTAAGAATGGATGGAATTATGATTGATCTGTCTGATCCTTCCAGTCCATGGCAATGAATATTTCTCATGGATTTTGAGCTCTTAGATCAATTCCATCAAGGTACTTTCCACAAACAAAATCGCCAAAAGATCGATGTCTGATGTGTTAATTTTAGTAGGAAGGCAAAGAATAGTGTTGGGTTTCTATTATTTTTGTTCAGAGTGAACTAATATTGCAAGTAACAACCTAAAATCACAAAACCTAAAGCCTCCTTAGCCAGAAACACCAACCTCAAAGTCTAAAGTTAAACTACAAATAATATGTTCATTAGCCCAAATTAATGTTGGTGTCTCTGATAATTATTTCTGTGGATAATTATTTACATGTATGAGTTCTAAGTTTACATTCTTTTTTCGTTCATGATTCAATTTTTGAACCGTATTAGAATTGTAATTTCTCTTTAATTTTCTAAAATATTAAAATAATTTAATTTTAACATGTGTAATGATGAGTCTTGGAAAAGGGGAGAAACTCGAGTTATGAGCTTGAGTTTCTTTGCAAAAAAATTCATAGGTCAGGTCTAAGTGTCTTTGAAACTTCTGATCCAGGATCTTGCGGATATTTTGAATGAGGCAGAAAATTTGAATGGGGGGATTTTGAATGGGGGCGAAGAAGTTTGAATGTGGTGAGGAAAGATTTTGAATATCACATGCCTCAAGAGCATGTGTTATGAAGATTTTGAATGGGTGGAGTTTTAAATGGGGGAAGAATTTTTGAATGGAGAAAGTTTTGAAATTATTTTTATTTACATCCATAATAGATAGATTCACACACATGCATTCACAATGCCACAAATACATACCCATCGATCCACATGCACACAAACACACAGTGATCCACACACTAAATTTTTGAAGGATGAACTAAATAATAATTATTGCACTTTAATTATTGTTGTTTGTATAAAATTAGGGAATTCAAGATTTTGAGGGGGAAATATTTTAAATAAACATGGGAACTAAATTTTGGGAGGACTAAATTTTTTATATGAACTAAATAACAACTACCAAGTCCTGATGGATCCAGGACTTTTAAACTCTTAACCATGCTGGGAGAGTACTCGATGTTATTCTTTTTTGCCTTTTTAGTATTTTCTTTTAATGAGTTGATGGATTTTTATTATATGTATTTAGGTCTTATAGCAGTTGTGCACCACTGACTTATTTTCTTTGTTTGGACTGGATTGATAGGAAGCCAACATATGTATACTTACATGCTCAGACATCAAAAGAAGGCGCTTTCCAAGTCGAATATGGAATAGATATTTCCAACAAGAGAATGTTGTGGTCCTTCCATCAATTGTTATCATAATCTTTGATGTACTCTTTGAAGATGTTTTATAGTAATTAGATGGTGGTCCTGCAATAGGGGTTGTATTGGTGTTTCTAATCCGATTTAGTTTGCAAGTGTTGTTTGGCAGAATCGTGAGTGTATTCTAAAAATTTGATTCACAATGAAGGTTATTTTAATTTTTTGAGAATGTTGTTTTAACATTGCTAAATGGTGGTTAATATATTATTTTAGCTTTTATCTTTGATATGCATAAAAATCATCTTTTTTAAATGTCATCATTCAGTACTTTTTTATTTATTCATTAGACATCTTTGAACTAAATTCGAGTACATCAAGTACATCAAAAGGAATTTTGCAAAATATGATTAGACATTCCAATTGCAAGTTACAACTTTACTCAAATATTTATAAATTCATACAAAGTCGGACTATATTCATATAATTTATGATCTGAATTGGCTGAAAAAATATTTTTGAAATAAATTTAACTATCTAAAATTTTAAATATGATATACCTATAAATATACGGGAATTGCCCTTATGATCTATCGATAATTATTGTTGTTCGTTTAGAATTAGTGGATCTAATATTTTAAAGGGGAATATTTTAAATGAATCGTGCCCTTAAGGCACATGTTAAATCGAAAACTAAATTTTTGGTGGAACTAAAATTATTGAAGGAAACTAAATTCTCTGATGAAGTAAATTTTAGGGGACCTCAAATTTTTGAGAGAACTAAATAACAATTATTGTAACGGCCGCTTTCCGACCGTTCGTATTTCCTGCGTGCACGTGCTTTATCGTGCACGTATTCTATTTGGCTATTTCTGAGCTCCGGCATGAGCGATACGATATGCCGTTGCGATCGTTTGGGAGTGTAGAATTTTATAGTAATTTTTTGGGAACGTATTTCACAGCTTGTTTTCGCGCGAAACGACTTTGAATGGTAGGGGCGTTTTAGTTATTTGACTTAAAACGCTGTTTCCAATTTTACGTAAATTCTTGGTAGGCGTTACGCACGATCGGGCTCCGTAGATCTGTGCGTCTCGTCTCCACGATCGCCCCGGTATTTTCGGATTATTTTTCTGACGCCCAGATTGCGAGATATCACCCGGAATAGCCTCGACCGTCGATCTTCTCCCGCTCAGATTCTAATTTCGAAATTGATTAGCCAAATCTGGCTATATCCCAAATTATCTTCATAATATCTTTCCTAAACTGTCTTTCTATTTGTCCCATAGACTTATTCCTAATCGTACACCCCTATCTCTCCCTATCCTTCACACTTAACCTATACCCTAATACATATATCAAATCTATTATTATTTTTAAACCCTAAACCCTAACAATTCCAATCACGTGAACAATCTCTAGGGTAAAACCTTTGCCAACTGCCACCAAACTTTCTCCGCACGAGAGGAAACCTTTCCCCCCTCGTTCTTAACTCCTCCAACCCCGAGATTCCCCTGTCCCCGTCCTCGTATCCCCGACCCCAGCCTCGCCTCGTCTCCAACCACCGCGTGCACTGCTCCGGCGCCCCGTGTCCACCCGACCACCGCAGCAGGGCTTCGACGCCGCCTGCTGCTGCTCTTAGGCCGCCGCCCAGCCTCGTCGTTCACAGGAGAGCGCGAGCAAATCGACACACACGCCGCCCCGCCACCGCAAAGCTGCAGCAGCAACCTCGCCGGCGTTGCTGTCTTTCCGCAGCGCCGCCCGACTACCGGCGGTCTCCTCCGTCGCACGAACGACAGCGCAGGAGCAGCGGTTGCTGCAGCTGTTCTCCGGCGTCGTTCCACCACCTGCGGGACCCCCAACACCTCCTCTGACCGATGCGCAACATCGACAGCACCCTGCACCGGCCGTCGACCCACCGGAGAACCCCCCTCAGTCGCCCTTCATCGCCTGTAAGTCACCGGCAATGGCGGCCTCCCTCAAAGATCCGGCCGTTCTCCCCTCCACCGACAGCAGTCCGACGTCTCCATCGCGTGGCCATCTCCATCGCACGGCCATCTCCATCGCCAGGCTGTCGCCTTCTTACTCGAGCAGCCTCCCACGCCCAGGCGCTTCGACCCCGACTCGTCGTGCGTCGCCACTCCAGTCGCGACAACCACCCCGAAATCAATCCCGCGCCGCCGTCTCCACCACACGTCCACCTTCCTTCCTCGACGGCTCTGACGGACCTCAACCCTAGCTCGCACTGTTCTCCTCCCTCCAGAGCTCCTTACCGCCACTTCACCTGCGGCCCATCACGAAGGAGGAATGTGTGCAAGGACTGGGAGAGTGTATTAAAATGTAAGTGATGTGTAATTATTTATACAAGCTTGCATGATATATTGGCTGATAAATATTTATAACAGTTTAAGGGGATGATTGAAATTTTGGGTTGCTCTGTACGTGTATTAATGAATGAACAGTTAGATTTACTAATATTACCTGGTAGTGGGTTATATATATGAACACTTGCAGCTTTATACAAATCATGAGCTTACAACAGTATTTATGTTACAAACAATGTTATATTATAGAGTATGTAATAAGTTAGAGCTAATGAGTTTTAACCCTATGGTTTATATATACTCGACTTCGCAGATAGATCCGTGCTGCCACAGTCAAGAAACCAGAGTGAGGACGACGCGATCCGTTGTTTCAGATCCGACGTCAAAGCTTGCACGTGACCGACAGATCAGGTTGGTGACCCCTAACTCGTAGCGAAACCCACACTGTAGCAAACTGAACCTTAACTAAAACTGGACAACAATAATTAAATTTACTTTTCCGCATCAGTAAAACACTGCTCACTGTAGAAATCTACCATCGGACAATTTTCTGTGCACATAGGGTAGTGGTCGATTTAGGTTGATAAAACATCAAATTGTGACTTTTGATGAATAGGATAGTCCCGATAACCTAGAAACGAACCCTAATAGGATTTGATGAAATTGAGACCTGACACCGTCGCCGTGATCCCTTTTCAGACGGACTACCGTGGACGCAACGACTGGACGAGACGCCCCGGACAGACGACGCACTCGCCATACCAGGCAAGTGTACCCACTTGCGTTTTGACCGTGCCTTAGTTCTAGTTTGTAGAACTGTTAGATTGTGTGTGATGAGAACCGGATGTGAAATGATAGCGTCCGGGACGACCCGTGACGGCTCAGACTTGACGACGAAGTCTGAGCCTGACAACAATAAACTGCTGACATCATAGGACTATCTTGCGTGTGCGTGCGTGTGGACACCCTAGAATAACAACTCCCTACACTTGTCATGTCATTTCCTGTTACACAAAAAGCCTACGGGCGTTTCGGATGCTTTCCCCTGCGAAAGTGATCCCTGTTACACAAAAAAGCCTTCGGGCGTTTCGGATGCTTTCCCCCGCGAAAGTGATCCCTGTTACACAAAAAAAAGCCTTCGGGCGTTTCGGATGCTTTCCTCCGCGAAAGTGATCCCTGTTACACAAAAAGCCTTCGGGCGTTTCGGATGCTTTCCTCCGTGAAAGTGATCCCTGTTACACAAAAAAGCCTTCGGGCGTTTCGGATGCTTTCCTCCGCGAAAGTGATCCCTGTTACACAAAAAAAAGCCTTCGGGCGTTTCGGATGCTTTCCTCCGCGAAAGTGATCCCTGTTACACAAAAAAGCCTTCGGGTGTTTCGGATGCTTTCCTCCGCGAAAGTGATCCCTGTTACACAAAAAAAAGCCTTCGGGCGTTTCGGATGCTTTCCTCCGCGAAAGTGATCCCTGTTACACAAAAAGCCTTCGGGCGTTTCGGATGCTTTCCTCCGCGAAAGTGATCCCTGTTACACAAAAAGCCTTCGGACGTTTCGGATGCTTTCCTCCACGAAAGTGATCCCTGTTACACAAAAAGCCTTCGGGCGTTTCGGATGTTTCCCTAGCGGAAATGATCCCTGTAAATCTTGTCCAGAGTTCCTGGGTTTGGGGTTGGGTTGAGCGTGCGCACGACAAAAGGGTCTGATCCCCCTCGAACCGTAAGGCGTGAACCCTTTCGTGTCTCACTTGTCTTGTCTTGTCTTGTCCCGTCACGTCCCGACTTGTCATGACACCTATAGGCTAGTCCCGTAGTTGGTAGCACACGCTACGACTACTACTTGTCCCATTTACTTTCCTGCTACGTTACTTCCTGTTGTGTTACTCTGTCATAACCACAGCATGCTAATCAACCAGTAAACTGTTGTGTAATAGAACCTCAGCATGCTAATCAATAAGTAAACCGTTGTTTAAAGTTCGGTGCACTTGCAGTTTGGTCTAACCCTTTTTGTAGACCTTACCTGACGTACAATTCCTTCTTTTGGTGCTGTACGTCAGGTGCTCAGTCAGAGTTCGTGGACGAGGCAGATTCACTGGAGTACGAGGAGCCGAGGACATCGATCCAGAGTTCGTGCCTGACGAGGATCAGACCTTGAGGTCTTTTAGTCGCAACTTTCAGAGGTTACTACTTTCAGTTTTCTTTTAGATAGTTTGTTGCCACGCTTAGGCTTCTTTTTTTGACTTTGTACTTGTTGGATATTATATCTCTAATTTAATGAATGCAACTTCCTTTCTGTACTTTCTGTTGTTTCGAACTATATTAATGCAAGAACCTGAAACTTTTAAAATGGTACCCCTATAGACGCTTATTGGGTCCGAGCTTCTCAGCTCTGGCCTAAGCGGTCCTTAGTCACGCTTCGCCTCCGTCCATTTTGGGAAGCGGGGTGTGACAATTATTGCGTTTTAGTTTGCTATGTGAATTGCAATACATGATTAGTGCTACCTCATTAGCGTTCTCTTCTCCTAATACTTACATATTTCATTATTCTAGTCAGAATCAAATGTTCTGTCTCATCAATTGAATTCTATACTGGTTCAAGATTTATTTACACCGAATTTAATTCTACTTTGATACGATGTGGTCTCAGCGAGTTGAATTTCATTTTATTTTAGCAGGGTGATTGTATTTACTATTTCATCCTACGGTTTTGCAGGGAGAGCCAAGTTTCCATTTGTTTGGATTTATTATGTGCATTGGTGCAACTGCTGTAAGGGCACTTAAATCAGTTTTACAAGGGATTTTACTTTCCTCGGAGGGGTAAGAAACATTTATTTCATACCAGGTATTTAAACAGGGTATACAACTTTGCTTTTAATTACCAATTAGTTATTTTATATCAAATGTTGGCACTTTTGCATCATGCTTCCATGCATTTGTTATATTCTTTTGGGTATGCATTCAACCATCATAGAATTCATTCTTCAGATGTAAAGCTGTATAATGTTTTGACATTAGCTATACCTTTACTAAGATTTATTTCCATCTCATTGTTTGTTCTTAGGGAAAAGCATAATTAAATGAACCTCCTGCTTTACATGTCACCAATTGCAGTTGTTCTACTACTTCTTGCAACAATTTATATGGAGGAAAATGTGGTTGGCATCACAATTGCTCTCGCAAGAGAAGATTTCAGAATTATTTAGTATTTGCTATTTAATTCTGCCCTGTCATATTTTGTGAATCTGACCAATTTCCTGGTCACAAAAAATCCTCCATTAATTTATTTACTTCCTGAAACATGCAAGGGTCAAAAACTAAGTATTTTGAGAATTTGAAATTTTGATGTCTGCTGTACTTAAAACATGAAAATTAATAGTAACAAATACTTACCAAGAACACCAGGGCCACCATGATCTATGAAGATATGATCATCTGCACCACTACCCACAGCCAAAGAGCTTGCATTGCAACTTGATGTTTTCCTTATATATGTAACATCTATTTTTTTCTTACATGGTCTTTATTTACTTTTTGATGATAATCAGCAAAATTTGGAGCAATTTTTGCTTCTATTCTGTTGCATGTTTTTGCTGCTCTATACTGCGTCCTTTTCGCATAAACAGGTGTACACAAATGTCCAAGCCAATTCAGATGAATAACTGAAAAGAAAAAAAATTTCCCATTAAAATAGTGATTTAACTTTTTAAATACGTATATTCCATTAATGATGTTTTAATTGTATTAATTTCTAACATGTTATTATGCAAACAGCTTTTTAATCAGTATTATTTTTTTCTCCTTCCCCTCACAGGATTGACTGGTGTCTACAAGGATTTACTTCAAGAAGCAGCCCATATAGTTGGGTTGAAATTGCCCGTTTATACTACATTTCGATCAGGACCAGGTTATACACCAATATTCTTATGCACAGTTAGGCTTACAGGAATGACCTTTAGTGGAGAGCCTGCCAAGACCAAGAAGCAAGCTCAAAAAAATGCTACCATGGCTGCATGGTCTGCATTAAAGAAATGTGAGCCTCTTTTTTTCTTCCATATTCATGTATCTTAGGGGGAAATTTGATTGGTTATTTTCTAGATGTGCTTAGAATATTGTAGATGAGAATGGCATCAACCAAAAATAATCTTCAAGTAATGATGAATAGATGAAGACATTAACTCCAAATAAAATATATGTTATTTGATAGGAATACAATATTAGGCTGAAGTTGATTGGATGAACCAAATGTTGCTTATGGACGAGGCTATTGGAACATGTAAATTTCCTCTCTTTGATGATGATCTTCCATTATCCTAATTGGATAGCTAATTAAAATTAATATATGTTATTTATATTAGAATGTGTTATTTACAACCATAGCTTTTAATGTCTTAATCCTGTCATGTTTTAGCACTATTTCTTAATTGGTTTAAAAAAAATCATCAATGTATTTGAATTAATGTTTTACATATGACTAGGCTTGGTCATAACAAAACTCTGGATGCATCTATTTATTACTTTGAGTAAATATCATAGATCCAGAAATATTGCCATGCCTGTATGAATCACTTTTGAATCAGTATCACTAGCTATCTTTAGTTACAAAATAATTCATAAAATTGAAATTATGGTTTGACAAGATAGTGATTGACAATGAATTTGGCTCAGACTAGATGAGAGATTATGAGTATGCTTGGAGATAATGCTGGAAATGGATTAGAGATATACAACTACTTACCAATTTGGGGAGTAATTTTACATCTTCGAACATATCATAATGCTATTCTCTAAGGCAAGAGTTTCAATCTTCATGAGAGCTTGACAAGGCACGCAATGTCACTATTTAGAGAAATCAAGACAACACTTTTGACCTTTGATACAAATTCATTGTTTGGTTGCATGCAAATTTATTGTTTGTTAAGTTCACGTATCCTTTGATACAAAGACTTATATTAGCCGTTAAATTCATTGTTTGGTTGCAAATTTATTGTTTTCAAGTTTGTTTAGTAGCTTTTGGTGTGTGAATTTGAATCGAACTAAATATTGGGGGAAATAAAACTTTTGGTGTAGGCTAACATTTTTATAGAATTAAATAAACAATGTCGGAACTAAATTCTCTGGTGGGGACCTAAAATTGGGTGAACTAAGATTTTGAGGGGGTCATAATAATTATTGAGCTTTAATTATTTCTGTTCGTTTAAAATTAAGGTGTCTAATATTTTGAAGGGGTGATATTTAAATGATCCGTGCCCTTGGGCACGGGTATATACTAGTGTGTGTGTATATATATATATATATACTAACTTCAATACAAAGTTGCAAGGGGAGTTGTACTTATACGATTTGAATTGTTGTCCACTTCTTTAAGAGGGCTCGTATGCAATTCTCTTTACATACAACTTTTTAGTTAATTTTATTACTTTCGTTACTAAAATGTTAACGTTAATTATACTTCCTTGCTGTCATCAGTACGGTTTAAGCGACGAGTTGCTAGAAATTATGCAACACTTAATAAATTGATGGTGGCTCTTAATAAATAGCTGGATATCGAAAAAGGAGTAGTTGTGTATAAGTCAAATCTTAACCCGATGGGTTAACCCAAACTCGACCCGGAAATTTTTCGGGTCACCCGAACCCGACCTGGATTCAATCCGGGTCGGGGTAGGGTTTACTCCTATCCGAGTCGGGTCAAATCTCCCCCTACCCAAAACCGAACCCACCCGACCTGTTTGCCACATTTAAGGATGAAGAATGGCCGTCGGGCATCGACCGTTGGCCAATGGATTTGCCATGCCACTAAACAATCGCGGATGGGGATTCGCCCTATGCTCGCCCTATCGATGGACGCCCGACAACTACGCTTAGTTTGTAAGGGTTTCACACCCTGCCACTGACAATCGGACAGAAGCGGGTGCCGTTTGGATCTCTATGCCTTGATGATCAGAATTAGGATATCGATGACTGCTTAGCCTGTGGGGGCTTCAAACCGGTGCTAATCGGGGATCGAAAGTGGAGGGATTCGGCCCACAGCCATGTGCTTGGCCATGGGGATCCAGCCAAATACAATGGTTTCCGTTGTGGGCTGCCATACCCCGTTGATCACTCGGCATCAGCTATTCCTGTGTGTGGGGAATCGGCCCCTAAGGGGACTATGCAACGAAGTTTTTGCTGTGGAGAACAATATCCCTTCTTATGTGTGGGATCGGCCCTGAAACCGTTTGCCGTGGGTTGCTTCGTCGAAGATTGGGTCTCTGTTGTCCTAGGGGTGGTGTCTTCTCACCATGACTTGGCTGTGGGATCGGCCCCATGTCCTATGCTTCACTTATTTTCCTTCTTTATTAAATTCTGCTTGGCTTGGTTAACTTTGTTTTTTGATTAATTTGATTAGTTAACACCACTACAAGAGTTGACCATGATACTAATATTAAGCAGAATTGATTTTGTTAAGAATGATTCGGTCTATATAATTTGATATATCGTCTGGCTCATCCATGTAATGCCAAACCTATGATACTACATATAGCAGTCACACATATACCAAATTTGTAATGTTTTGAGTGTTGGATACAACATGTTGTTGGATACAATGATCGATGACTTCGTGTTTGATGATAACAGACGTGTGTGAACGATTTAATGTGTGTGCTAAGTGTTTTCAGGAATGGCACTCTCGTGAATACTCAAAGAGAGACTAGCTAAAAGTGATGGAGGAATTGCTATACACACTTCAAGTGGACTAAGTCAAAGATGGAGAATATGGCTACAACAATTAGACTAAGTCAAAGTTGAGAAAATAAGAAGCAAATCAATTCAAATCCATATTTGAATTGATCCAAATCAAATGGTGTAACATTCAAATCCAAATGCCATGCAAATTGAAGACTTGGTCAAAGATGGAGAGATATGGAGAATCTTATGCAAGTCAAAGGTGATTAAACGTGATCTAATTCAAATCCTATAGCTACCCAAATATAATTCCATAGCCATCCATATTCAAACTACATATCCAAAAAGATTCATTCAAATCCTAATCAAGTTAGGATTCCTTCCAATCTCCATCAATTATGGGATACTTGATTCTATCATATCTCATCCTCTCCTATATAAACCTATATTCAAAGAGAGAGATTTGAAGAGAGAGTGCAACCTAAGAATTTGGCCATACCCTAAATTCCTAAGCTTTAGGCCGCAACTTTGCAAGGATCTCGACAGACGACGCTAAAAAGTGCATAATTATCTCTACAGAGCTCGGATCGACGAACCGTTTGTGTCAGGACGATCACAACTCAGTGCTTTACAACATGGCCAAAGCTCCATGATCACATTGCCAAAGCTACCTTGCACAACTCCATAACCAAGCCCATCTACATTCCGCAACACAGGAGGGAGCAAAGCTCAAGGCCGCAACAACAGGGGCTTCCCATCTACTTCATCGCGCAGTATCAAAGGAAGAAGCTTCAACAACTTGCACAACATCTACAAGTAGGAGCTTCAACACATTGTGCAACTCTTCAAGGGATATTCACACCTAGGCCACAACTTTTGAGGAGCCCAAGTCACCTAGGCCGCAAGTTTCAGAGGCGAGGACGTGACGTTGGCGAGGACATCCTGTCAGATGCGATCTGACCTGAGCTGATTGACAGAGACGACTGTCGCTACAGAAACTGAGATTATCTAAACTCTTTACTATTATATTTGTGTAGTTGTATTGATCTCTGTAGGGGAAACTTTACCATTGATTCATGGTTTGGGGTCTTGTCTTGTGGGTGCTAGACAAGAGGGTCTTGACGAGTTGTATCTAGTCAAGATAGAAATTTTACTAGGTTGATAGTGTTTTGCACCGGTGGAGTGTGGTACGACTAGGTAAGGAGTGGGAGCTCAGGACTCATTGTAGTTGTGCAAAGAAATATATTAATCTAGTATTTTCTTGGGGGCAGGACGTAGGTTGTGGGTGCGACCGAACCAGGGTAAATCTGCTGCGTACGCTGTGTTTGTTTTTATTTACCCTGCATATCTGTATCTTTTTGTATAACTGTGTATGATTGCTCGTGGGTTGCATGAAAATTTTTAATAGCATATTCACCCCCCTATGGGCTTAGATCCAGATCCAACAAGTGGTACCAGAGCAGGTTAGAGGATTTAGTCTAGTTATCATGAAAACCCCAAAGTTAGTTTTTCCTCATGGTATGCCTATTGATCATCCCCCTCTATTTATTGGCCATGATTATATATACTGGAAGGCTAGGATGAAAAATTATTTACTATCCGTTGATGTTGATACCTGGTACATTATATAAAACGGATATTCTATGCCTGAAAGTAATTTGCATTTAAATGATAGAAATGTGTGTGCTATAAATGCTAGAGCAATGAATATCTTATTGTGTGTTTTGAATAGAAAACTATTTGATCATATCTCACATTGCTCTTCTGCGCAGGATATATGGAGGACATTGAAAACTACATTTGGAAGTGAGCAATCCCTTAGAAGCAATGAAAAAAAGCAAAAGGGAAGAAACGCTCTTCTGAATGAACATGATTTCTACACCTACAATTTCACTTCCACTTGTATTGAATATTGTTACACAATTGGAGATTCTTTTATGAAATATTGGAAGTGAATGTAGGATGAATAATAACTGAAAATCTAAAGGATATGATGTGTATTTGCCATGGATAAAAATTGAGCTAAAAAGAATTGGTTTTCATGTTATAAAAAATGAAAAAGAAAGCAAATTGCTCCGTATGTAAATGGATATAATCCTTGGCAGGTATACTACCCACGAGTATCCAACATATGCTTTATAGGTAATCTTTAGCGTTGGTGTTATACTCGTCAAACAATGCCACCCCCACATCTAAGAGTCCTTATAGGCTATGTTTTTGGGGTGTGATACCTTGAACTCATTTTTAACGAGATGGAGAAAATCAATCCTAAGTAAATTCATGTTTAATGGAAAATGTGGATTGGTTTGGGTTGAGTTTCTTAAGAGTTTCTCCCTTTGTGCTTCAATTATTTGATCATCACACTTACACGATGGTGTAGAAGTCTACGTTACACATTTCATTGAATTTGAAGTGCTTATTTTAAGAAAAATGACATGCAAGTGCTAGTTGTAATCTATAATACTCTGTTTTTGCATGTGACATGAATTAGACTTGGCTTATACACTTTTGATGATAGCAAAAGGGGAAGAAAATATGGAACAAGATTTGATTGATTTGGTGTGTGCATTAATGCTCATATGTTGCATATATGGGGGATCATTACTGAACAATGAATAATGAAAAAGTGTGCTTAATGAATATATGAATATTGGCCCAAGGGGGAGCATGAATAAAGGCGGAGCATGAATAAAGGGGGAGCAAGCATACATGTTTGAATGCTTGAACATCAATGTTTGCATGCTTGCATATGCTTGCACATCCTTTCCATCCTTGTTGCATATTGCATACATTCTCCATCTTCATACTTCACACACACACATGTCACGTTGAAATCATTTGAATCCTTATTGCTCAAATCTTATATTGGTTTGTCATCATCAAAAGGGGGAGATTGTTGGATACAACGTGTTGTTGGATACAACGATCGATGACTTCGTGTTTGATGATAACAAACATGTGTGAATGATTTAATATGTGTGCTAAGTGTTTTCAAGAATGGCACTCTCGCGAATACTCAAAGAGAGACTAGCCAAAAATGATGGAGGAATTGCTATACATACTTCAAGTGGACTAGGGCAAAGACGGAGAATATGGATACAACAATTGGACTAAGTCAAAGATGAGTAGGCAAGGAGAAAATCAATTCAAATTCGTATTTGAATTTATCCAAATGAATTGGTGCAACATTCAAATACTAATGTCATGCAAATTAAAGACTTGGTAAAAGATGGAGAGATATGAAGAATCTCATGCAAATCAAAGGTGATTAAACGAGATCCAATTCAAATCTTGAGCTATCCAAATAGAATTCCATAGCCATCCATATTCAAACTCCATATCCAAAAAGATTCATTCAAATCCTAATCAAGTTAGGACTCCTTCCAATCTCCATCAATTATGGGATTATAATTAATTCTATCATATCCTTGTTCAGTATTGGTGTTTCATACCAATGTTATTTTGATGATGATCACAACATTATGTTGTTGCTAATGACTCTCATGTTTTAGTCTCTTAGTTACTTTTCAAGAATATCATTTTTGGAGACTAAACACTTGGTGCAAGGATGGACATCAAGTGGAGAAGATAAATCTTGGACTCAAGGGGTGCCAAAGCTTGGAGATGATGAGGAGAATCAAGGCATCAAGATTGAAGCCATAGACTCTTAGGAAAGCATTGTAATCCATGTAATTTCATTTATTGCTTTCTCTCTCTTTTGAGTCTAGGTTTGCTGTAATGCCTTGATAGATTGTTTACTCATTCATGCATATGTATTTAACCATCTTAGTGAGCCTTAGGATTATCATAGAATCCAACCCAATAGGCTCATCTTGACCAAAGACTCATTTGGAGTCTCTGGTTCTCCTACAGTCATCTGCTGAAAGTTTTACAGTCGACTGGGTGATTTCCAGCTGTCGAGCCTTCTACAATCGACTGTGGTGCACTTCTCAAGTCATCATTTTATTGACTCATACTTGAGCTTATGGAACAATCGACTGACGGTACATTTACAGTCGTCTGTCTTCCAACTGTCGCATGTGATTTTTTTTATCAGTCGACTGTGCGTAACTTGCTTTGTATGGGCTTCATCCCACTTTGCTAGTCAGTCAACTGGTTCAGCATTTTCAATCGCCTGTCCATTTGACAGTCGCCTGTATATTGGCCATAAGTCGACTGTCTGCAAACAGTGCGAAAGAGTGCATCTCTCTGTTTTATTCTATCCCCTGCAACAGTCGCATGCTGAAGGTTTTACAGGCGCCTGTTATGTTTACAGTCGAATGTATTGTCTTCTTCAGTGGCCTATCATGGCTCAGAATATAGCCGTTGGGATTTATTTAGCTGTTAGATAGTCGACTGTCATTTGTTTATCAGTCGACTATCGCTGACGTTTCAACCCAAAATCTAGTCGTTACTGCTTTTTTGCTTTTGGCTGCTTTTTTGGCTTTTGAGAGTTCCTATATGGTTCATATATATATGAGAGGGTTGAGTTCATTGGAACTTCTTGATGCTATTGCAAATCATTAGAGATTGATTAAGCCACTCTCAAACTCTCTCATTTCCCTCTTAGAGCTTTAAATCTCCTTCATGCATTGAAGTCAAGCTCAAGGGAAATTATCCAAGTGCTTTCAAGAAAATCTCATCACTTGGAGATCCTCTTCCATGCCTTACATTCATTTATGAGTAAGTACATCTCAAGACATAGGTAAGAGTATTTGTTTTACTTTGTTATTTCAATGAAGCCCTAGCTTTCTGTGTGAGAGCTAGTTACTCTCTGTGTGAGAGTATAACCTTCAGTGTGAGGGTTGGTTAAGATCTCTCTGTATGAGAGTTTGAGTCTCTCTGTGTGAGAGCATAAGTCTTTCTGTATGAAAGCAAGGATTTCTTTGTGTTAGAATCCAAATCCTCTGTGTAAGGTATCTCTGTGTGAGATTGTATTTACTTCTCTGTGTGAGAATTATAGTGGATATTTATGTAGCTGGATGTACCCAAGTTTGAAGAACCAGGGTAATTCTTGTGTTTGCGTTTGGATTGATTGTGTTGATTAATTCCCCTTGCACTTATTATTCCGCATTTGCAAGTTTCATTTTAATTGCACAATTTATTGACATTACTCTATTCACCCCACTAGAGTGTTTGTTGTTAGTATTGCAAGGTAGACGGTCCTTACAATCCCATCATCTACTATATAAACCCATATTCAAAGAGATATATTTGAAGAGAGAGGGCAACCCAAGAATTCGGCAATACCCAAAATTCCTAAGCTTTAGGTCGCAACTTTGCATGGAGCTCGACAGACGATGGTAAAATGTGCATAACTTTCTCCACAGAGCTCGGATCGACGAACCGTTTGTGCCAAGATGATCACAACTCAGTGCTCTACAACATGGCCAAAGCTCCAAGATCACATTGCCCAAGATACCTTGCACAACTCCATAACCAAGCATATCTACATTCTGCAACATATGAGGGAGCAAAGCTCAAGGCCGCAACAACAAGGGGCTTCCCATCTACTTCATTGCGCATCATCAAAGGAAGAAGCTTCAACAACTTGCGCAACATCTACAAGGAGGAGCTTCAACACATTGTGCAACTCTTCAAGGGACATCCACACCTAGGCCATAACTTTTGAGGAGCCCAAGTCACCTAGGCCGCAAGTTTCAGAGGCGAGGACATGACGTTGGCGAGGACATCCTGTCAGATGCGATCTGACTCGAGCTGATTGACAGAGACGACTGTCGCTACACAAACTAAGATTCTCTAAACTCTTTACTATTATATTTGTGTAGTTGTATTGATCTCTGTCGGGAAAACGTTACCATTGATACATTGTTTGGGGTCTTGTCTGGTAGATGCTAGACAAGAGGGTTTTGACGAGTTGTAGCTACTCAAGATAGAACTTTTACTAGGTTGATAGTGTTTTGCACCGGTGGAGTGTGATACGACTAGGTAAGGAGTGGGAGCTTAAGACTCATTGTAGTTGTGCAAAGAAATATATTAATCTAGTATTTGCTTGGGGACTGGACATAGGTCGTGGGTGCAACCGAACCAGGGTAAATCTGCTGCGTACTCTGTGATTGTTTCTATTTACCCTGCATATCTTTATTTGTGCTGTATAACTACGTGTGGTTGCTCGTGGGTTGCTCGAGAATTTTTAATAGACTATTCACCCCCTCTTAGGCTTAGATCAAGATCCAACATTAAGAACCAGTTTGGGCTCTAATTCATGACGTGTGTATATATATATATATATATATATATATATATATATATATATATATATATATATATATATATGAATCCATTTCATGTGTAATAATGTATGTTTATTATACAAATACAAACATTTGTATAAACATCACCATATTGAATAGAGTTGTGTGCTAATGTCAGTAATAAATAAATAAATAAATAACTTTTGACCACTGAATCTCTCAATGTTTATTTGATAAACTTGAATAGATCGATTCTGTATACTGATGTCAAAGATGAATGTGATGCATATCATTCTGTATACACAATTTTGTAATCCAGTATATATGTGTATCCGTGATAACATACTCAAAAATATGTATATGTTACATGTTAATATTTTTGTTGGCAAATTTAGTTTGCTTAATGTTATATGTTAGCATTAATAAATTGGTAATTTTTGTTTGCTATTTTTTTCTATTATCTGAACCAACCCACTTGCCTATTTTGTGTAAATAGAGCCATTATATTTTATGTAATTATTAATGACTTGTTAATATAATGTGTTTCAGAATTTTGTGTTGTATGTGAATACATATGTTTAGTGAGAGCAATACTATATTTTGATAATATATGTGCGGTCTTATCAAAATTAATGATGAAGTTTTTAGTCAGAGACGATGATCGGTAAGTTAATGAACTTTCGACTCTATGCTATTAACTAAATCATTATATTTAATGACTTGGCAAAAATATATATTTTAGGCAAAATAACTAATAATCTAAATGTTTCTTAATTTCAGTTATAACTTGGACCATCCTACAAAATGGTTGCTTCCAAAAACATCATTGTTGACCTCAATAAAGGAGATTCTCAATGGAGACAATTTCAATATTTGTAGTTTCTGCATTAAGTATGTCTTGGAGGAACAAGAGGTTTTGAAACCACTAACAATAAGATGCAAGATCCTGGTGAGGAAAATAATGCCCAGCACAGACGTGCAGTTGATATTGTGGGATGTATGACCTCAGTTCATTTGTATGTGTGAATTTTGTATATGATGCAAAGAGAATTAAATACGTCGTAAAATGTTTACGTACATATTTAATATAATGAATATGCGGAAAGGGTTATCTGGATGACGGGATCATCCTGGTCTAAATGTCGGTTCAAACCACATCAAAAACGGACTTCAAATGCTCAAAATAGAGCTAAAACAGCCATTTAGCCCATTAAGGGCATTGCGCGTCGGACCTGCACTAGCTGGTGCTCGACCCGCGCATGACTGCGCCTGCAAGACAGGCGGACGTGCGCCCCTAAGGCGGGCACACACCAGCATCCGCCAGGCGGGGCCCCACCCACTTAATGTAAAATGTATATGACTACATGATCTATGTTTTCTAGTTATAAAATGTATGCAATACAGCATGTTTCTCCATGAGATGGAGGTTGAATTTAAAATTTTTAATATAATCATTCTAAAGCAATGGGTTATTTTCGAAAATTGTTTTTGAAAATTAGATCTAATTATAAAATAATGAATTTTTTTAATAAGTTAGATCTTTAAAATTATGATAATTTTGATGTTACTTAAATTTATGAGATAATTTTAAGTTGCATGTTTAGCTAAATTGTTTAGTTGATATTTTTAAATGGTTAAATTGTTATTCTTTATTATGTGATAATACAAGAAAGACTTTTAGAATAGCCATTAAAAGCCTTAAGAAAATTATATGATAATTTTTGAAGTACATGTTATGTTTTTAAATTGTCGCAATTTGAATTTTAAATGTCTAATACATGATTAGGATAGTACCTTAAAATCCTTATAGTTGATAAGGACATTAATACAAGTTATTAATCAATACTAATAATTTCAAATTTTAGGATTCAACTAGTTGATAGGATTAACTAGTTTTAATGAAGCCATTTCTAGTCGATGGCAAACATATGAATAATTAGTTTCCTTCAATGGACCATGATCCAGTCTAGTGCTTTTTGACTAGTGTTTTGGATCACCTAGCTCGACTGGGGATAGTGATCCTGGCCTAGCCAAATCCCGGGCCGTGTTATGCTAGACTGCAATGATGTGAATTATGATTATGTGACACCATCGATTACATCTAGTCAATTACGTTAAAATCTTCTGCAAGGTTAGCCGTAGCCCTCCTTGTTTTTGGATTAGTGGACTAAAAGACGCCTGTCATGGTTGTTGAGTCTCCTCAAGATATGCCATGGTCTCTTTTAGAAACCGACTCCATCATACATATGATGTAGTCGGGTATTAACCCAAACCGCTGCATCGGGTCACCTCGAGTATCGGTGTAAGTTAATATTAGACATGAAAACAAGGGTTTCACTAGACTAGTCATTATGGTTTGTTGAGTCTCCTCAAGATCATAAGTGACTAGGGGTAAAAACCAATAGGGAGTCACATGTGATGTGATTGATAATGAGTTTATCTACCAACTGCAGAGTCGATCAGCTTGTTGAGTCTCCTCAAGTTATGAAGCTCAGGATGATTGGGTCCTTCTCCCATTAAATAACTATATTCGTTCATCTATATGGATAAATATGATCGCAGAAATAGTGGGAGGATATAGTTGAATGAAAACCATTTTAACCATATTTAAAAATCATGAACATATGGTAAACTTGGGTAATTCCATGTTTTACCAAAGTGGAATCCAAAATCATAATATCCTTAAAACATATAAGTCAACTGGACAAAATGATTAGTTAAGGAATATTTGATAAACCAAACTATATGCTCACTGATATTAAAAGTGTCCTTCATAGCACTGAGTTAAGGACGATGATTTCCTTAAATTCTAAAGTTTAACACAATAAAAACACGCTACTTAACACTCGACTGTATGAGTAGGGGCAGCATGAACATACTGATGTTTAAAGCACGTTTCTCCGTACAACTTGTTGAGTCTTTTCAAGTTTGTATGGAAAACAGTTTCAATCCGCAAGGTTGGAAACTTCGATCAAACTGTTTGACTCGAAGATGAGTATAAGAGCGGTGCATGACCATGTGTCTAAATAAGATCTTGAGACGAACAACTTATTGAGTCTCCTCAAGGTTGTAAAGCTCAAGTATTTGGATGCATAAAACAAGGCATATGAGGAGGAATTGAAAATACGACATAGTTGATGTCTAAAATTTCAGAATAGTGATACAAAGATAATCTCACATATTGGCTAATGAACAAAAGTTATATTTACGACATATGGGACGTATATCACACTTGGTGAATGTCGTCCCATTACTTTAGAAGTAATGTTTTGATGTGATTATAATGTATAACAATGTTGTATTAAGAGTTAATAAATAAATACGCAAGTTAGTAGCAAATCTTATACGGGAAAATAAGACTAAGCCGTACCGAAGAAACTAAGCTTCACAAATCACATAAAGAGTGATCTCACCTCTCGTATTATGAGTCGAAAGACACTTGTGAATCTTGTCTCAAAGGTTTGATGGACGAAATTCCATCGGTAAGACAGTAGGAGAATGAGTTGGTGAACTGTAGTCTCATACATATAGATGTATCCAGACCCAAGTGTAAATAAGACAAGATAAGGTATTCTTATTTTATTATGACACGTGTTCTTAATGAAACACAAGTTTGATAAAATAGAGGACACAATCACAGAAGTATTTGAACTTATTTGATCAGATCGAAGAGTCGAATACTTAGATATGTAATTCTTGCATAACTAAAAGAAAATGAGATTTTCTCTCAAGTCAAGTCTTTTAACACATCGGTGCGTTAGAGAGCATGAATTTTACTCTGTTAGACTTAGTGCGATACATGGCTATTGACTTTAAGTTACAATCCTCTTTCTGGGATAAAACCCAGATAATAATGCCTAGGTATTTGATAAGGTTATGTTAGAACCTTATAAATATAATATTCCTCAAATTAATCATTAGGAAGTCACAAGGTTACTCGAGCATCATGAGATGAAGGAGTCGAGTAAAACGTCATAGTTGATGATGGCCTAGTCAACTTCCAAAAATCCATTCGGAGTAGGGACTCTGATAAATGTCTTGATGCAGTCTGAAAAAAGTCTGTGCACGTAAATAAAGTATGGACTTTAGTTTACATGCCCAAGAAAAGTGTTTTCTTTGGTTGCAAGTGAATCTTCGAGATAAAAGATTAGTGCAGATGGAAAACAGTGTAATACAAGTTATACTGGTTGAGAACAGTTATCATTAGAACTCCTATAAACGTATTGTGATGAAACTTTCTCGCCAGCAGATGTGTACAGATCTGTTCGGATCAGACTCGATGTAAATGCTCATGATGACCATGAATATTGGAATTTGTTTGTTTCCTAAATAGGATTTAGAAGAACAAACTTATAGAGTTCAAGGTCAATGGAGCGAATAAAAGGCATGTGAGGCATCAAGGAGCTGGAACATATGGTTGACAAAGTGGTCAAAGAGTTTGACACTTTATCAGAAATGATTACGACCCGTCTAAATGACTAGTAAACTAATTTGAATTACTCTCGATGAGCTGGATGAGATTCAGGCAAGATAAATATTATGGATTCCAAGAGACCAAGGAAATTATTTGGATGAGATTCAAATGTGTGGTTTAAAATGAACATAGAAACCCCTTAAGTCTATACAATAGACGGTTTAGCAGATCCACTCACGAAGGCTCTACCATATGAAGTCTAGAAAGACTCATGTGTAAATGCGGCATGAGATACCAGGATAAGTGGGCCTGAGTGCAAGTGGGAGCTATATCGAGATGGGATTTGCCCTTGAGGCAATTTATCTCTATGTATGTATTCAATCATCTTGTTCAAAATTACCGTAATCTGTATAGTAAGAATTTAACTAAGTTAATAAAAATGTAGTCGACATTAGAACTTAGGTAAAGTCCTAAGACTTAATGCAAGGTTAAACAAGTATCAAAATGAGGATCTCGATTGTAAGGATCGACTTACCCTTGCAATACTAACAACAACACACTAGGGGGTGAATAATGTAATGGAACAAATTACATATTTAAAAATTAAACTTGCAAATACGGAATTATAAAGGCAAGATGAATTTAAACACCACAAAAATCCAAATGCAAACACAAGATGTTACCATGATTTTCCAAACTTGGGTACGTCCAGCCACACCAATATCCACTATAAATCTCACACAGAGAAGTGAATACAATCTCACACAGAGATGCCTCACACAGAGGATTTGGATTCTCACACAGAGAAATCCTTACTCTCACACAGAGTATTTGTTCTCTCACACAGAAAGAACCAAACTCTCACACACAGAGATCTCAACCAACCCTCACACAGAAGGTTATACTCTCACACAGAGAGTAACTAGCGATCACACAAAAAGCTAGGGTTTCAATGAAATAACAAATTAAAAAATACTCCTACCTATGCCTTAATGATGAACTTACTCATTAATGAATGTAAGGCATGGAAGAGGATCTCCAAGTGATGAGATTGAGCTTGATAGCACTTGGATGATTTCCCTTGAGCTTGACTTCAATGCATGAAGAGGAATGATAGCTCTAAAAGGGAAATGAGAGAGTTTGAGAGTGGATTTATTAAACTCTAATGATTTGCAATAGTTCCAAGAAGTTCTAATGAACTCAGCCTCTCTTACATGTAGGAAGCCCAAAGAAACCATCAAACCCAAGTAAAAAGACCAAATAATGAAATCTGGAACGATTAGATTTTGGCAGTTTATGGCACAAACAATCGACTGATGAACAACTGACAGTCAACTAGTCAACGGCTAAAAAAATTCTAACGGTTATAATATAAGCCAGGACATGAGACTGTAGAAGACTACACATGCGACTGTAAAAAGACAGGCGACTGTATATACTTCATCAGTCGACTGACCTGCAAATTGGGATGAAGCCTATAAAATGCAAGTTGCGCACAGACGATTGTAGAACAATTAACAGGCGATTGTAAATAGACAGGCGATTGTAAATACTTCATCAGTTGACTGACTTGCAAATTGGGATGAAGCCTATAAAATGCAAGTTGTGCACAGACGACTGTAGAACAATTAACAGGTGATTGTAAATAAACAGGCGACTGTAAATACTTCATCAGTCGACTGACTTGCACATTGAGATGATGCCCAGAAAATGCATGTTGCACACAGACGACTGTAGAACAATTGACAGGTGAGTGTAAAGAGACATGCTACTGTAAATACTTCATCAGCCGACTGACTTGCAAATTGGGATGAAGCCTAGAAAATACATGTTGCGCATAGACGAACGTAGAACAATTGACATGCGACAGTAAATAGACAGGTGACTATAAATAATTCATCAATCGACTGACTTGCAAATTGGGATGAAGCCCAAAAAATGCAAGTTGCACACAGACGACCGTAGAAAAATTCATAGGCGATTGTTGGAAGACATGCGACTGTAAATTGCAGTTCAGTCGACTGTACCAAAAGCTCAAGTAAGAGTCAAGAAATGGTTGACTTGAGTTGGTGCATAATAGCCGACTTTAAAAGGCTGACCAGGCGCCTGAAATCACCCATTCGCATGTCCTTCCATTATCAGTCGCCTAATAGAGAGCCAAAGACTCCAATTGAGTCATTTGGCATGATGAACCTAATGGGTTAGATTCTAAGATAATCCTAATGCTCACTAAAATGTTTATATGCATATGCATGAATGAGTAAACCATCAATCAAGGCATTACATTAAACCTAGACTCAAAAAGAGAAAAGCAATAAATGAAATATTACATGGATTACATTGCTTCCCTTAGAGTCTATGCCTTCAACCTTGATACCTTGATGCTTCTCCATCATCTCCAAGCTTTGGCACTTCTTAAGTCCAAGCGTTGGTATTGCTCCTCTTGATGTCCATCCTTACACCAAGCCACTAGTCTCCAAATCATGTTAATTCTCCATGTGATAAACATGATGATGGAAATTGAATTCCAACCCCAAGTGGTTTTGATGATAAGCACACCAAATGAATTTAGTGTACTAACTACACTACAATTAAAGTGTACAGATTATGCAGCTTTTTACATACTCCGAAGAAGCACAGTCTACACTCACTTAGCAAAGACAAGGACAAACGTTGCTAGCTCGATGATGAAGCTCAAGCTCAAAATGGAATAGAAGCTTACGAGAAGCTTGCATCTACATCATCATCTGATCAAGCTTCTGAAGACATGTCCTGAGTCTACAGTGTGTGAGTTGTGTCCTTCTTAGGGTTATATTAAAGCCAAAAGTATAGATAACACACACACACACAAATGATTTCGAAGTTAAATATTTTAAATACTTTTAAAGTAATTTTCAAAACTATTGAGAGCTTTTGCTAGTCACTTATCATCTTGGTAGTTAAACTCTATTACACCCTGGAGCTAACTACATGTCTTACTAGCCAAGTTTCAGAAGAAACTCCTCTGGGAGTCGACTACCAAGAAGTGGGAGTCGACTACCAGCTGAGAAGTGTTTTCTCCTGAAAACACTCTGGGAGTCGACTACCACACCTAGGGAGTCGACTACCAGCTGTCGAAATTCAATGTTTGACCTGACTTTTGTTATCTCTCTAACTTATTGCTCCCATGATTCTCGGGGCAAAAGTCAAACGAATTTGAATTTCAAACCCTCCCATTTTAACATATAAATAGAGGATTATTTTGTGAGATCAAAATACACAATACTTAAAATCAAAAATTCTCTCTTGTGCAAAATTCTAAAGGATCTATAATTTCTCATCTCTCATTTCTCTTAGCCAAATCTGTTTTTATATTCTTGATCTCATTTCTTTAAGATATTATTTTCTGAGATCAACTTTTATTTTGTCTATTGTTTTTCAAAAAAAATCCATGTTCTCTATTCTCTGATTTTATTTGAAAGGATTTTTTAACATTGATTTAGATCACAAAGACTTAATTCATATCTTTGTGTGATCTAAAATCATATTCTATTAAGCCACGAATACACATTGTTATCTATTACTCTTGGCTATAGAATTTAGGTGCAAATCTAAACTCCACCAAATATTGTGGTGAGTTGGATATTGGTTTTCATTTTGTGTTTGTCCTTTGATTGTAAGGGTGTTGAAAACCCTAGACAAGTCTAGGTGTTAAGATATTGCAGTGTTGCAATTGAAAATCCTGGTCAAGGCTAGATGTGTGGGAAAATCCTAACGAGTGGAGTTAGGTGCTTGTATTTGCCAAGGCAGATAGTGGAAATCTCGTACCGAATTGGTCGGAGACTGGACGTGCCCAGGGTTGTGGGGAACCAGGATAAAAATCCGTGTGTTTGCGTTTGCATTCTTTGTGATTGTTTATCTCTATTTTTTTATCTTGATACGATGAGTATTATATTTTCTTGTAACTCGTTCATAATAAATTGCAAGATTAGTTTTTGTATCTGCTGTATAAAAGATTCTCTCTTATATTTCTGTGTAATCTTTTATATCTTCATTAAGTATTCTTTTAACTGAGCTGTGCATAATATCCCTCTGGGAGTCGACTACTGCTCTTAGGGAGTCAACTACCAGAAGAGTTTTATCTCTATCTGTCTTTAAGATTACTTAAGTTGATTAAAAACCAAGCGTAGATCGCTCTACTTGGTTTCTTAGGTAACATTAGAAGGCTTTGAATTGTGCTAACCAATTAGAAAGAAAAAGTTTACTTTTATATAACACTATTCAACCCTTCCTTCTAGTGTTGTTTGCCATCCACAGGATCCAACACTTGGTATCAGAGCGAGCCTATAAAGGTGATGGCATCAACATCATTTCACTCTGAAGGACTCAATACCATGCGACCACCCCTGTTCAACGGAACGAACTAAGCTAGCTGGAAGATCCGAATGAAGACTCACTTGGAGTCACTAGACATCGAAGCATGGACCATCACTAAAGTTCCATACATCGCACCTACCAAAGTTGAACTCGGAAAATGGTCAGCCGACGACAAGAAGAAAGAAAATCTCAATGCAAAGGGAATGAATGCACTATTTTGTGCAGTAACAGGTAATGAGTTTAATCATGTTTCTCAATGCGAGACGGCATATCAAATATGGCACACTCTTCAGGTAAGTCATGAGGGAACCGAGAAGGTAATGGAATCTCGTATAAATGTTTTACATCCAAGTTTGGATCTTTCAAAATTGAAGAAGGAGAGAGTATCATAGACGTGAATAGTCGATTCACTAACATCACTAATGATCTCACATGTTTGGGCAAGAAACTGTCTGAAAATGATCAGGTGATGAAAATACTGAGATCTCTCCGACCCGAATGAAAGGAAAAGACAACGGCCATTCGAGAAGCTCATAACGTAAAGGATCTTACCATCGAAGAACTAATGGGAAATCTCATGGCATATGAGATTGAACTTGAAAAAGATAAGAAGATCGAAGAAAAACCAAAGAAGAAGATTCTTGCTTTTAAAGCTCAAGAAGAAGATTCCGACTACACTGACAAAGAAGACCATATTGTCTTCATCTCAAAGAACTTTAAAGAGTTCATCACAAGTATGGTAAACGCTCTTTTAGACCCACTAACGGTATTATCTGTTTTGGTTGCAATAAACCAGGGCACGTCAAAAGAGACTGTCCCTTGGAAAGAAATAACCATGATTCCAAAGAACGTGGAAAGAACCGAGAAAGCTACGAGAGAAGAAACAATGGAAGACGCAAGTTTCGACGACCAAAGAAGGAAGCATACACAGCCTTCGACCAGAGCGACGTTTCTTCATCTGATGAATCCTCAGAAGACGCCAATGACGGAAGAAGAGAGACAGCACATATGTGTTTTATGGCTTCCACATCATCTAAGGTAAGCACCATGCATGATTCATCTAATGATAGTGATTCATCATCAAGTGATGATGAAGAAATGGACTATAGGGGATCATATAAGGAGCTATACAAAATGCATGAAAAGCTCATAAAAGAACATAGAAGAACACTTAAGAATATTAAAAAGGATGTTAAGGAAAAAGAAGAAATTATTAAGGAGAGTAGCTTTCTTAAAGAAAAGAATAATTCTTTGCAAAAAGACATTCTTTCCGTAAATGAAAAGGTTGAAAATTTGAATAATCTTCTCGTATCTGTCAACGACAAATACGACGCTACGATGAAAATTATTGAAAATTTCAACAAAGGAAAAAGGAAGCTATATAGTTTAATAGATAATCAAAAAGCCTCATCTAGCAAAACCGGACTCGAATACGATTCAAATCATACCAAGAAACGGGTTAAGCATACTAGGATGCATCATTCTAACAATAATTTTCTGAAAATCTGGATATCAAAGAACTTGTCCGACCAAAGGAAGAAAAGGTACGCTACAAACTTTGTTCAGCAAGTTCATTTAAACAAAAATAATAAATATATCTTTCATGATGGAACTAAACCATATTGGGTTTGGCTTCCTAAAGACTAACCCTCTGGACTCAAAAGCAAAGATTACCATAAACGCTTATTTTTCAGGTACTCTAAGAACGTAGAGGAGAAACAAGAACAACGTCAAAAAGTTTTTTTTGCGACAAAATCGCCTCGCAAAACTAAATGATTGATTTGTTTAATGAATGATAAAATATTTTAAAATCTTTTATATATGATTATAAATGTTTGTTTTATACGTATAAAACATTTTTTTCAGAAACGTACACAGCTTTGGACCAAAACCCCTCGAGATGAGAAAATAACTCAGCCCAGCAGGGAGTCGACTACCACCATCTGGGAGTCGACTACCAGCGTACTGTGAGGATTTCTGAATTTGTGTTTTCTTCTAACTCCTATTGGGTTTCCATTGAGTTAATGGGTTCACATCCAAAAGGGTAACTTAAAGCCAATAAGCAAACATGATCTCAACCTCTCATCTCTTGATCTAAAGGCCACAATTCTCCATCTCCTTTCATCCCATGGTTAAAACCCTAGGTAGCAGACTACCCATCCATTCATCTCCTTGAGAAAATTTCTTTTGGCATTTGGAGCTCTCTTGGTTATTCACCTCCTCTCATCATCCTCCCAAGTTTATCTCAAGGTAAAATCTCCTCTTATCAACTTTACTTTATTTACTTCTTGATATTCTTGCATATCTAGTTTTGTAAATCATTTTTATTTTATCTAGATGCCTTTCAAGAAAATGGCTTCAAAGAAGAGGAAGGTTACAAATGAATCCCTCTCTAAAAAGGAAATTATCTTGCCATATCTCTTTAGAACCACTATCTATGAGCTTCGTTAAAATTTCCAAAAAGCAAATTCTTCATGAGAGATTCGAAAAAATTGATCATTTAGAAAACTATGGCATTGATAGCATATTGGAATTTCAAAACTTGGCAAATCTCTTTTCTGCTGAAAATATGTATTTCTGCTATCCTAGACTTGTGCATCTCTTCTATGCCAACATGGACTATGACCTTGCCAAGAGTAGATTCATCACCAAAGTGCTTGACACCAAACTTGCTATAACTGTGAAATCTCTAGGAGAAGCTTTAGGAATCCCGTAAACTAGTGTGTTATTGGATAATATAGAGATGGTTGATAAAAACAATTTGGAGAAAATGTATTTGCCTGGAAGATATTTCCAAACAAAACTTCCATGTAGCGATCTTCACTATCCAGGAAGAATCCTTGCAATATATTGTCTTACAATATAACTCAAAAATCTAGAAGCCACTCTTTGTTATCTAAGAAGCAAGCCAAGTGCATCTATGCATTGTTAGGAAATATTCGTGTCAATTAGGCCAAAGTTATCATGGACTCCATCCTTGCATCTGCTTCTTCTGACAGACCTTCATCTTGTTGGACGCAACGATCTAGGACCTCTTGGTTTGATGATGACAAACGTGTCGTGATATCTAATGTGTGTGCTAGTGTGTTTCAGGATTGGCGAATCAGGCGAATCATAGTCGTTATTCTAAGCATCAAAGAATTTGCTATCCGCATAGCAACTGGACTTGGTCAAAGTGACATTCACAAAGCAAGGATGACTTGGTCCAATATGGGATGAAATGGAGTCAATTCATATCTCTTGGATTGAATCAAATCAATTAGGGGATCTAGGGGGATGCGAGCAAATCCTGTTCAAATATATTATCTCATTAGGATTCCTATATAAAGATGGCTTCAAATCTAGCTTCCTAAATCCTAGGGATCCTATCATTGCCAACTACAAAACCCTAACCGTATTCCTGTATAAATATCCCATGGCCGGCCTTGAGGAACACCCCTCTCTTGCGTAAAAAATTTTTATGTGCGGCAGCCAAAAGCTCCTTCTCTCAATAGCCACAACAAAATTTTCTCCTCTTCTGAAAACCAAGAAAAAAGCCTGCCGCACTCTTAAAAATAGCAAAACTTTTTTTTAAAAGAGACAGAGAGGCCGGCACAATTTTTAAAGGTGTCTTCATTTTTTGTTTTGGGTGCAGCCGAAAACACAAGGGCTGAATTGTTTGAGGGTGTCTTCATTTTTTAAGGGGACAAGTTGCACCACTTGATGAATATAAAATCAATGTCATGCAGCCACAAAAGAGAAGACAGGTGTCAAATAAAAGATGGGCAGGCCGAATGTTTGAGATCACCAAAGCACAATTTTTTATTTCTCCCAATCATTTTGCGTTGCTCCTCTTGTGAAATCAATTAGCCTTGCTGCAGTTTTTTTTGTGTTCTTTTTTTATCAAGGAATCTTGGTAGTGCTTCATTGTTATTTTTCATCAAGAAATCTTGGAGTGCCGATCAAAATTGAGGGTGAGCCGAAATTTTTCTTTAAGTGTAGCCGTGACAAAAAGTTTTGAGAGGAGAGCCTTCGGAAATTTTTTTAAGAGCAGCATTGTTAATATCAAAAGATTCCTTTTGTTTATTAAAATAATTGAAGTTGTTTCTTTGCAGGGCCGTAATATTTTTTTTCCCGCAGGCACAAAGAGCCGGCCTATTTGCAAATCAATATCTTGGGGCTATCTGACGCATGAGCAAAATAAAAGGAAGAAGCCCATCACAAGGGAGGATTTGTTTTTGTGTCTCCTTGATGATCTGTGCGTAAAGTTTTGAAAGAACTAAATACTCAACACCCAGCAGCAAGAGAGCCGCAAGTTTGTAGAGGGGAAGCCAAAGTACCAGAGGCCGAAATTTTCAGGGTGTTCATTGATGTATCATTAAGGTGCTGAGGTGACGTGACGAGACGACTACTAGCCAGACGAATTCTGGCCTGTGCCGATTGACGAAGACTATGCCGCTACACAAACTGAGCTTTCTAAACTCTATTGTTTATTATTTTGTGTAGTAGTTGCTAGATCTTCGTAGGGGAAACTTTACCAATATTTTGGGGACTATTTTGGGACTTGTCTAGTTGGGACTAGACAAGTGGGACCCAGCTAGTTTGGCACTAGCTGGTAGAAAGCGTTACTAGGATTGATAGTGAGAGAAAACACTGTGTGTGGGGTACTAAGAGCCTGGCGAGTGTAGAGACGTAGAGGGTGCTCTGAGCGTGCTCTAACTTGTGGTTTTGTACCTATTGCGCTATTCAATACTAGTTCTGCTTTGGGGGCTGGAGTAGGTCATTGGGACGACCGAACCAGGGTAAATCTGCTGTGTACTCTGTGTCTGCATCTTATTTACCATGTTACTGCTATAACTGCGTGTGCTTATTCGTGGGTTGCAAGAATTATTTTTATTAGCCTATTCACCCCCCTCTAGGCTAGGATCCAGATCTAACAAGTGGTATCAGAGCGGGTTTTAGGATCTAGCCTAGGATTGACCATGAATAACCATATGGATAGTGCTTTTGCTGAGGGTCAGTCTGTTTCCCGTCCCCCTAGATTTAATGGAGGTGATTATGCTTACTGGAAAAATCGAATGAAAATCTACCTTATTTCTGTTGATTATAAAGCTTGGCAAATAATTGAAAAAGGATATAAACTGCCTGTTATTAAAGTAGAAAATGTTGAGATTGAAAAACCAAATGACAAATGGGATGATAATGATTGGAAATCTTATTCTCTAAATGCTAAAGCTATGAATGCTCTCATTTGTGCACTTGATAAATCTGAATATAATAGAATCTCGCATTGTTTAACTGCGCAAGAAATATGGCATACTTTGGAGGTGACGCACGAGGGAACGTCACAGGTAAAGGAGTCTAGACTGTCTCTTTTGAGTGCAGAGTTCGAGGGATTTCGCATGCTACCATCAAAGAGCATATCAGAGATGTATGCAAGGTTCACCGACATAGTCTACAAGTCTAGCTCGCTTGGAAAGCCATATGATAGCCTCGATCAAGTGAGGAAGATCCTAAGAGCATTGCCAAGCTCTTTCAGACCAAAGGTCACCGCCATCCAGGAAGCAAAGGTATTGTCACAATTGAAGGTGGAGGACCTTATTGGTAATTTGATGTCCCATGAGTTGTAACTGCAAAATGTTGAAGCGAGAGAGAAACCTGAGGAGAAAGAGAAATCCATAAAGCCCCTTGCTTTGCAAGCTAGTGAAGAAGAGGATGACGACGACGACATAGCGCTAATGATGAGAAACTTCAGAAAGTTCATCACGACCAAGCATGGGAGAAACGAAATGGCACCCAGGTTTAATCGTTCTAACTTTAATGATTCTTCCAAGCAATTTAATGATCAGCAATCTACTGATAGAATGCAATGTTTTAAATGCAAGGGAAGAGGACATCTGATGAAGGATTGCCCAAATGAAACTGCTCAGCTCGCTAAAGGAAAAGGAAAAGCGAAGGTATTAACATGGGATATGGATAGCGAAGCTGAAAGTGAGGAGGAAAATGAAGCCCATTCTTGCATGGCTTTGATGGGGATCCAAGATGAGACACCGTCAGGTAGTAAAGCTGAACTTCTTAAAATTTGTGAAGAAATGCAAAATTAAATAGTAGATCATGAGTTCACTATTGAATGTCTCCAAAATCAGAACTATGACATGCAAGTTAGAGATGATAAGGTGTTTAAAGAGAATGAAAAACTTAAAATTGAACTTAATGCATGTAAGTCTACTATTGAAGTCATGAAGAAGGAAAAAGAAAGCTTTGATGAAAATGCTCCTTGTATTTCTTGTTCCTCATTATTAAACCAAATTAGCATGCTTAAACTTGATTTGATTAAGCTCAAAACTGAAAAAGACTATGTGATTAGAGAGCTTAATGACAAATTCTGCATGTTGGATAATGACTTTAAAAGAAAAATGATTGAATTTGAAAAGAAGGAAGAGGAAAACAAGAGAGCTTTTATTAGTAAATGCACGATGCTTGTGGAAGAAAACAAACAATTAAAAACCAAAGTCTCTCATCTTGAAGTGGCCATTAAGAAATTCTCTATGGGAAAACAATCGTTGGACACTATTTTAGAGAATCAATTATATGGCAATAATAGAAGAGGACTTGGTTTTGGTCTGAAAAACGTTGAAAAGCAAAAATTCAAGAAATTCCACAATGTACCATCTATTGCAAAGAACAAATATGCAAAGTGCTTTACTTGTGATAGTGTAGGCCACACTTCATATTATTGTAAATTTAGGAACACAAATATCAAGTTTAAACAAGTTTGGGTTCCTAAATCTTTAATGGCTAACACTCGTGGACCTTGTTGGATTCCAAGGTCACACTTAACACCTTTCATGTAGGTGTGATGGGGATTTGGCGAGGAGCAAATTTTTCAATGTCTCATTCTTTTAGATTTTTCGTCAAATAGCGACGAGAAGGTATAATTTTTATCCCTCTTTGCATTTCATTGCATACCTTCATATTTTGTTTTGTGTGCTTGCATGCATGATTTTTAATGTTTTTATTTCTGAAAAAAAAATTGAAAAAACCAAAAAAAACTTAAAAGAATACCCTTTATGATTTTTCTTAAGTGGTATTGTATGAATATTCAAATCTATCCATTGTAGAAGTTAATTCATTATTGTTGTAGCTACATGAACATGTTGTTATCTTTTTAGTAGCCATGACATGTCTCATAAGTTTTAAACTTGACTTCTACACCTACATTTGCATTTTCACGATATTTGACTTCTTAGTACTTTTGGAGATTCTTTTGAAGAATAATGGAAAGTGAATGTAGGAATGATTAATTTCTAATTTCTAAGGGATATGAAGTGTTTAGCCATGAATTAAAATTTAGCACAAAAGAATTAAAAAAATTATACTATATTTTTGCTCCGTATGAAAAATGGATACACTTCATGACTAATACACAACCCACGAGTATCCAACTTGTGCTACATGGGTAATCATTAGCGTTGGTGTAAATAACTCGTCAAGCAATGCCACCCCACATTTAAAAGTCCTTTTAGGCCATGTTTTGGGGTGTGCTAACTTGAACTCATCTTTGATGAGGTGGGAAAAATCAATCCTAGTGATATTCATGAAAATTGGAAAATGTGGATTGATTTGGTTGATTTTCTGAAATTGAATCTCCTCTTGTACTTTATTGTCTATATCACTACACTTACACAAAGGTGGAGAAGTCTTGTGATGAAATTCTATGAGCTTGGATTGTCTATCTTTTTTGGAAAACTCATGCAAATTGCATGCTACATTAATAATGGTTTATTTTTGCATGGAATATTTTTGTGACTTCATTAATCCACTTTTGGTGATTACAAAGGGGGAGAAAGAAAAGAAAGATTTGAGTCGGTATTATTTGTTGAAGGGGGAGCTTGAGAGAAGGGGGAGCATGCTTTTATACTTACTATTTGTTGTGCATGCGTTGTAAAGCTTGAATGACTCATCCATACATTGTCTCATTCCACGATTCATATTGCATTACACCCTTCAACACACTTCACACACCCATCTATTGCTCAAATCTTTTATGTGTTTGTATATCACTACACTTACAAAAAGGTGGAGAAGTCTTGTTATGAAATTCTATGAGCTTGGATTGTCTATCTTTTTTGGAAAACTCATGCAAATTGCATGCTACATTAATAATGGTTTATTTTTGCATGGAATATTTTTTGTGACTTCATTAATACACTTTTGGTGATTACAAAGGGGGAGAAAGAAAAGAAAGATTTGAGTCGGTATTATTTGTTGAAGGGGGAGCTTGAGAGAAGGGGGAGCATGCTTTTATACTTACTATTTGTTGTGCATGCATTATAAAGCTTGAATGACTCATCCATACATTGTCTCATTCCACGATTCATATTGCATTACACCCTTCAACACACTTCACACACCCATCTATTGCTCAAATCTTTTATGTGTTTGTCATCACCAAAAGGGGGAGATTGTTGGACGCAACGATCTAGGACATCTTGGTTTGATGATGACAAACGTGTCGTGATATCTAATGTGTGTGCTAGTGTGTTTCAGGATTGGCGAATCAGGCAAGTCAAAGTCGTTATTCTAAGCATCGGAGAATTTGCTATCCGCATAGCAACTGGACTTGGTCAAATTGACATTCACATAGCAAAGATGACTTGGTCCAATATGGGATGAAATGGAGTCAATTCATATCTTTTGGATTGAATCAAATCAATTAGAGGGATCTAGGGGGATGTGAGCAAATCCTGTTCAAATATATTATCTCATTAGGATTCCTATATAAAGATGGCTTCAAATCTAGCTTCCTAAATCCTAGGGATCCTATCATTTCCAACTACAAAACCCTAACTGTATTCCTATATAAATATCCCATGGCCGGCCTTGAGGAACACCCCTCTCTTGCGTAAAAAATTTTTATGTGCGGCAGCCAAAAGCTCCTTCTCTCAATAGCCGCAACAAAATTTTCTCCTCTTCTGAAAACCAAGAAAAAAGCCTGCCGCACTCTTAAAAATATCAAAACCTTTTTTTAAAAGAGACACAGAGGCCGGCACAATTTTTAAAGGTGTCTTCATTTTTTGTTTTGGGTGCAGCCGAAAACATAAGGGCTGAATTGTTTGAGGGTGTCTTCATTTTTTAAGGAGGCAAGTTGCACCACTTGATGAATATAAAATCAATGTCATGCAGCCACAAAAGAGAAGACAGGTGTCAAATAAAATATGGGCAGGCGAATGTTTAAGATCACCAAAGCACAATTTTTTATTTCTCCCAATCATTTTTCGTTGCTCCTCTTGTGAAATCAATTAGCCTTGCTGCAGTTTTTTTTGTGTTCTTTTTTTATCAAGGAATCTTGGTAGTGCTTCATTGTTATTTTTCATCAAGAAATCTTGGAGTGCCGATCAAAATTGAGGGTGAGCCGAAATTTTTCTTTAAGTGGAGCCGTGACATAAAGTTTTGAGAGGAGAGCCTTCGGAAATTTTTTTAAGAGCAGCATTGTTAATATCAAAAGATTCCTTTTGTTTATTAAAATAATTGAAGTTGTTTCTTTGCAGGGCCGTAATATTTTTTTTTCCCGTAGGCACAAAGAGCCGGCCTATTTGCAAATCAATATCTTGGGGCTATCTGACGCATGAGCAAAATAAAAGGAAGAAGCCCATCACAAGGGAGGATTTGTTTTTGTGTCTCCTTGATGATCTGTGCGTAAAATTTTGAAAGAGCGAAATACTCAACACCCAGCAGCAAGAGAGCCGCAAGTTTGTAGAGGGCAAGCCAAAGTACCAGAGGCCAAAATTTTCAGGGTGTTCGTTGACGTATCATTAAGGTGCTGAGGTGACGTGATGAGACGACTACTAGCCAGACGAATTCTGGCCTGTGCTGATTGACGAAGACTACGCCGCTACACAAACTAAGCTTTCTAAACTCTATTGTTTATTATTTTGTGTAGTAGTTGCTAGATCTTCGTAGGGGAAACTTTACCTATATTTTGGGGACTATTTTGGGACTTGTCTAGTTGGGACTAGACAAGTGGGACCCAGCTAGTTTGGGACTAGCTGGTAGAAAGCGTTACTAGGATTGATAGTGAGAGAAAACACTGTGTGTGGGGTACTGAGAGCCTGGCGAGTGTAGAGACGTAGAGGGTGCTCTGAGCATGCTCTAACTTGTGGTTTTGTACCTATTGCGCTATTCAATACTAGTTCTGCTTTGGGGGCTGGAGTAGGTCGTTGGGACGATCGAACCAGGGTAAATCTGCTGTGTACTCTGTGTCTGCATTTTATTTACCCTGTTGCTGCTATAACTGTGTGTGCTTATTCGTGGGTTGCACGAATTATTTTTATTAGCCTATTCACCCCCCTCTAGGCTAGGATCCAGATCCAACACATCTACCCTAGCCCACGGTCATTACCTCACCATTCTGTTTATTGGTTATAATGTGCCTTTGGATAATGAAACCAATATTCTGGATCCGACACGCATCTTTGATGTTCATGCTCTTGGTCGAATGAATCTTCATAGAGATCTTGATTAGAACGTTCCAGAAGAGAAGCTCGCTGCTGAAGGAGGATCGGCATCCTCAAAGAAAGGTAAGAAACCTATTGTTTCATATTCTGATGAAGAAGAGGAAGAAAAAGATGGCGAAGGAGAAGAAGAAGACGAGGAGCCGCCGACCTACATTGTGGAACTTCATGACCTGCTGCTTAAGAAAATCTCAAACTTGAAGATTTATCAAAAGACAGGATTTGAAGCTCTCAACAAGAAGGTTGATGATCTCAAGGATCTAGTGGTGAGCAGCAATGAAATGACCGAGAAAACCCTCAAGACAATCCTTGAGGAGATCAAGTCCTTGAAGAGAGAGAAGAATGGCGGTCATTCTTGATTTCTTAAACAATGGTTTTTAAAACAATGGTTATCAAAACTTCCTGGTTTGTAATAACTACTCTATGGTGTGATGCTTAATACTCGTATATTTTTATGCTTATGAATGAACTACTATCTGATATATTCTGCCAAATATATGTTAACATTTTTTTACAGAATTGGTCATTGAATTCCTTTCTCTAAAACATCATAATAGTTGATTACAATTTGGATGAAATATTTGCTGATATGTTATGTCATTTTTTTTGATTGATGACAAGGGGAGAAAGCTTTGAAAATGCAAAATGAATGCATTATCGTGTTAAATAAGGAACGAATTATATTGTTTTGCTAACGGCTTCGATGCAGAGGGAGAACCGCATCAAAGCAGGGGGAGAAAGTTTATTTCTATGTCATATTATTTATGTCAACTTACTTCATTTTTTATTTGGGTGTCATCATCAAAAAGGGGGAGAATGATGGAAATTGAATTCCAACCCCAAGTGGTTTTGATGATAAGCACACCAAATGAAGTTAGTGTACTAACTACACTACACTTAAAGTGTACAGATTACGCAGCTTTATACATACTCTGAAGAAGCACAATCTACACTCACTTAGCAAAGACAAGGACAAACGTTGCTAGCTCAATGATGAAGCTCAATCTCAAAATGGAATAGAAGCTCACGAGAAGCTCGCATCTACATCATCATCTAATCAAGCTTCTGAAGACATGTCATGAGTCTACAGTGTGTGAGTTACGTCCTTCTTAGGGTTATGTTAAAGCCAAAAGTATAGATAACACACACACAAATAATTTCGAAGTTAAATATTTTAAATAATTTTAAAATAATTTTCAAAACTATTGAGAGCTTTTGCTAGTCACTTATCATCTTGGTAGTTAAACTCCATTACACCTTGGAGCTAACTACATGTCTTACTAGCCAAGTTTCAGAAGAAACTCCTCTGGGGGTCGACTACCAAGAAGTGGGAGTCGACTACCAGCTGAGAAGTGTTTTCTCCTAAATACACTCTGGGAGTCGACTCCCACTCATAGGGAGTCGACTACCAGCTGTCAAAATTCAATGTTTGACCTGACTTTTGTTATCTCTCTAACTTATTTCTCCCATGATTCTCGGGGCAAAAGTCAAACGAATTTGAATTTCAAACCCTCCCATTTTACATATAAATAGAGGATTATTTTGTGAGATCAAAACACATAATACTTGAAATCAAAAATTCTCTCTTATGCAAAATTCTAAAGGATCTCTAATTTCTCAGCTCTCATTTCTCTTAGCCAAATCTGTTTTTATATTCTTGATCTCATTTCTTTAAGATATTATTTTCTGAGATCAACTTTTATTTTGTCTATTGTTTTTCAAAAAAATCCATGTTCTCTATTCTCTGATTTTATTTGAAAGGATTTTTTTAACATTGATTTAGATCACAAAGACTTAATTCATATCTTTGTGTGATCTAAAATCATATTCTATTAAGCCACGAATACACATTGTTAGCTATTACTCTTGGCTATAGAATTTGGGTGTAAATCCAAACTCTACCAAATATTGTTGTGAGTTGGATATTGATTTTCATTTTGTGTTTGCCCTTTGATTGTAAGGGTGTTGGAAACCCTAGACAAGTTTAGGTGTTGAGATATTGTAGTGTTGCAATCGGAAATCCTGGTCAAGGCAATGTGTGTAGTAAAATCCTAAAGAGTGGAGTTAGGTGCTTGTATTTGCCAAGGGAGATAGTGGAAATCTCGTACCGGATTGGTCGGAGACTGGACGTGCCCAGGGTTATGGGGAACCGGGATAAAAATCCTTATGTTTGTGTTTGCATTCTTTGTGATTGTTTATCTCTATTTGTTTATCTTGATTCGTTGCGTATTATATTTTCTTGTAACTCGTTCATAATAAATTGCAAGATCAGTTTTTGTATCTGCTGTATAAAATATTCTCTCTTATATTTCTGTGTAATCTTTTATATCTTCATTAAGTATTCTTTTAACTGAGCTGTGCATAATATCCTTCTGGGAGTCGACTACTGCTCTTAGGGAGTCAACTACCAGAAGAGTTTTATCTCTGATCTGTTTTTAAGATTACTTAAGTTGATTAAGAACCAAGCGGAGATCGCTCTACTTGGTTTCTTAGGCAACATTAGAAGGATTTGAATTGTGCTAACCAATTAGAAAGAAAAAGTTTATTTTTATTTGCCATCCACAGGATCCAACATATGAGACCAAAACAAGAGAGACATTAGTAACAACATAATGTTGTGATCACCATCAAAACAATATTGGTATGAAACACCAATACCTAACATCGATCATGAAGAATTGTTTGACTGTTAGTAGCATAAGTCTGAAATCGTTCGTGGTCATAGATGTTTCGAGAAAAAGGGTATCGAAACATTGGATAGACCATTGTGTCTTTGTCTTCACCATGGAGTGGTGACGATGATCTCATGGTTATTAGTTTTGGCGAAGTCGAAGACGAGACACTGGTGCTCATTGGAGAATGAGTTCACTGAATGATCTAATGAGAGTTATCATATGGTTAATATTGTCCTATCTGTCAATGATAAATCTTAGTGATGATAGGCAAGTTGGTCTTTTGACTTGAGGTCATTGTACAAACTTGTGCGTGAACGGTGTCACTTAGATCACTGATCTAGTCTTGGGAAAGCCCCGTTGAAAAGTCTTTGGTTGTGTGACATTTGAAGTGTGCGAGGAGAGTAATGATCAAGATAGGATTTGTCTCTCCTGATCAAGGAGAGTCAGTGTCGCAGTGTTAGTTCGATCTTTAGTGAAAACTCTGGCCAAAGTATGTTGGAAGAAGTCCAACATTATTTGTCTAAAGATCGATGAATACTAACCAAGTTCAAGCTAGTAGGGTTAACAATTGACCATACCATAGTCTTGACTAAGTGGCATAGTTTTGAGGAAGAGACTTAAACTGCAGTATTCATCACAGACACAGTCAGGGTGGTCCCGACAATACTCATGGCAATGAGGTTACCATATAAGTATGATACCGAAACATGGACGGCACCTGCTACTCGTGGTCACTACCATCTGGGATTTCGAGCCCCACCTATAGTAGGGTCAGGTTGTAGAGTCTCACATAGAGTAAGAACTTTGTCAAGTAATAGGTAGACATTAGGGAGAAAATACATTTAATGCAAGGGACAGAAAAATGCAAAAAGTTTGCACTTAGCTTGTAGACTCGGGATAAATGATCTTGATTGCTAGTGAAGATGTTGAGGGATGTATGCCCTAAGTTCATTTGTATGTGGAAATTTTGCATATGATGCAAAAGAATTAAATGCGTAGTAAATGTTTGCATACATATTTAATATAATAAACATGTGAATAGGGTTACCTGGATGAGGGCATTGTACCAGTCTAAACACTGGTTCAAACCACGTCAAAAACGGACTCCAAATGAACAAAATAGAGCCAAAAAGGTCATTTAGCCCATTAAGGGCATTGCGGATCGGACCCGCACCAGTGGGTTCCCGATCTGCACGTGCCTGCGCCCGAAATATGGGCGGGCATGCACCCGCTAAGTTGGGCATGCGCCTGCACCCCAGGCAGGGCCCGCCAGCTTGAAGCAGTTGGGGCACCACGTGCTGTGCACACGCCTGCTGGGCGCGCACAAAGCACGTGCATGTGCCTTGCACGTGCCCTGGCGCATGCACTGCACACACATGCATAGGAGCAGCCCGCATGGGGCTGCATGACCTAGGGCTTCGTGCCCAGCTTTGGTGTAACGGCCTGTTTCTATACGTACGTATTTCGTACGTAATCCCATATTTGTCTTATGATATTCCATAACTCGTGCTATGTTTATACACGTATTCGTATTTCGTATGTATTTTCTACGTATCTTTTTCTATTAGCTGAATAATTGTTTTATGATTTTACTATTTATTTCTATAACTCATATTATCTTTAAAACCATTTTAATTAAAATTATATGAGTTTTGAATTCAAACTTTGTATTAGTTGCCATATAAGTTCTAGGAGACTTTTTACACCAATTTAAATAACAAATAAATCCTATTCTTAATTCAAATTATTCCTTGTACTTTCCTTTTCTTTCTTGCAATTAATCCCTATTCTTAATTTCAAATTATACCTTGTGTTCCTTCCATTTTTAACAACCCTACACTACTATCCCCTCTACAAAATCAAAAGGAAACACCCCATTTCAAATTATCAGCCGTAATCCTCCTCTCCATTCAACAAAACCCACGTTTCCAGGAACACGATTCCTTGCGTAAATATCTCCTCAACTCAAACAAACCCACAAAGCCATGATCTCCTCAACTACTCCCCATGTCACCTCTCCCTTATTTCTTAACAGGTACATGTGCCCCTCTCCTCCATTACAAAATCTCATTGCAAGGCCCTCTTCATTTTTCCAACCCCCAAGCAAACAGCATGCCCTTTCTATTTCCTCCTCTCTTCTTAAACACGAACACCCCCCTCCAACATTGTCGGCGCTCTCAACCCTCGACGGTAACATCGACCCGCCGACCTCCTAACAACCTCTCCTCCACAAGCACATGCTCCACCAACTCCAGCGACGACCCCGCTGTAGTGCCCCATCCCCATTTCCGGCAACTCATTCACCTCTTCGGCCTCTCCAGTCGTCGTTCCTTCATCTCCTACGGCCATCAAACCCATCTTCACACACCGACGTCCTCGCCATCAACTACTCTCCCCAGCGCGCCGTCCGCCCCCCCTCCCGCGCACACTGCCACCTCGCCGTCGATCTCCCCTGTGACGTGCTCCCGCCTGAGAACTGCCGCCCCGTCGAGTCACCGCCTTAACCCTCCGAGCCACCCGAGCCACCATGTGCTGCTCTGCTCACTACCACGCAGCCACCGGACCGCCGTGTAGCGACCCAGGCCACATCTCCTCCCACCGACCTCACCCCCGATAGCACAGCTCTGATCTCCCCCATCAGACGCAAATCCCCTCCCACAAACTCTCCGACACTGGCGATCGCTTTCTCCCCTCTTTCACCCAAGCCGACGTTGCCTTCTCCCATGTATCCGCCCCATGCCCTGCCAGCCGCCTGCTGTCGCATTAGCCACATACAGCCCCGCCTATGATAGTTCCGACGCCGTGCTGAGCGGCGCAGATCGCCACCGACGCTGCCTAGAGAGATCAGATCGTCGCCGCCCTACCTTGGACTTGGACTGCGCCTCGCCTCTGTGTGAGAGAGTTCTATTTATTAAGATGCTTATATATATGTTGTTATATATATTTATATATATACGATATATTAATCGAATTAGTCAATATAGATGTTAAGTAATTACATGTTATTTAGTTTATGATACGGTTGTTAATGTAAGTAGGTATATACCTTATACATACAATAGTATGCGTAGGACAGTATACTTTAATGTGTATGTATAGTTAAGACTTATACTTTATATAAGTTAGTGTTAGTTTATTAATAAAACAATGATTATATAAATTAGCTTCTGTAATAATTCATTGACTTTATGAAACTAGATTAATGCCACAAATCCGAATTTGCAGATAAAATCTGTGCCTATCTTACGATCACGTGGGCACCCAAAGCCCGCAACGCTTCATCAGGTAAGTATTTACCACCTGCAAGTATATTGTTTCCAACAACTTCGTCAAAGGCGCAAGTATTTTTATCGCATGCCAACTTTAAAGTACAACACATGTTATTATTCTTGTCAACATAATCACTTTTAAGTTGCCTAACAACTCTTGAAATGATAGAATGATCCTAATGATGTGTGGTTTGATTTTACTATCAAAGTGATATTATCCTTTTAATAATGTATGCAAAATCCCCTTCTCGCTTGCTATACTGTTACATATGGAATGAACGTCTCTAATGAAATGTGATACTGGGCTCTTGGGGCAATTACAGACTATTGGGCCTTTGGGCATTATGGATATTGGGCCCGCAGGGGCATTTTCGGAATGTTTTCCATACAGCAAATATTGGACTATACGGATACACATATGGACACTTTGGGTGGGGTAGTCTAATGTAGTGAGGTTGGAATGCTGGGTTGTACTCTATTGGTGAACTTGACCGACACCTGACCGGGTCGGTGAGTATAGAGCCACGAGTAGCTCCCATTGGCTTGGGTGTAATTCTAGTCACTTTTCCCTCTGACACTGGGCTGGACACTAGATACGAGATTGATTGATGCACTCTTTTCCCCTGCTGATGCTATTGTGTAACCTGCTAAACTTATTACCATGCTTACTACTTTGCACACTACACAATTGCCATGCTCACTACTTTGTACACTACACTCGCCATGCTTGTTACCTTACACACTACAGTCGCCATGCTTTCTATTTTACACACTACACTTGCCATTCTTGTTACTTTAGACACTACACTTGCCATGCTAGTTATTTTACACACTACACTTGCCATGCTTGTTAATTGGCACACTACAATTATTACTTTGTACACACATCTTGCTACACTTGCATGTTTTCTTATACTATCGTACTTTTCTTAGTTGTACACCGTTGTGTTTTCCTCGACTTTAAAAGCTTTTTGCAAACTTTATTATTATCTTGCCAAGTGTCTATCTTCTAATATTTTTAACTTGCCGAGCGACCCTCTCTGATGTATATTTCCTTCTCTATCTTGTGAAATAGACGTTAGGTTTGAGCAGAGTTCACTGAGGCGTTTACTTGGAGACTAAGTAGAGTGACTAGAAGTACCAGGACGCTGAGACCCATTACTAAGGAACGACATGCTTTCGCAGCGCTGCATTAAATCAATAATTGTGGTGTATTCTCGTTCAGATGTTTTTTCTTTCGTGTAACTGTTGTAATGGCCATGCTAGGCCTTAATTCCTTGTGTACATGTAATCTGGATGTTGAAGTGTAATGATGACATTATTTGTTGTTTCGATTGTTCGTAAGCAAGAACGTGCCAAGTAGTCAAACACAGACGCATATTGTGCTTAAGTCAAAGAAGAAAGAAAGAGAAAAAGTACTTCTTCTTTGCTTTAAGCACATGCGGACCCGTTCAGGTTCTCGCTCCCAAGTATAATGGGAAGCGGGCGTGACAGGTTTTAGTGGTGGCCCATGCAGGTCCGCTTTCTACGAAATACTCGGGACAATATGGATGTCATTATTAGCTAGAATGTCTAGATAAATCTTTTATGCATATGTTTACTTTGTTTGTTTGAGCATGGTAGGAAGACGTAACACTCGACCTGGAGCTGGCGCTGCTGGAGACAGAGATGGTGACATCCTCCAGATGCTTGGGGTCATGAGAGAGATACTAGAAGTTCAGCACCATCTGGTCCAGCAGGGGCGACCGGCTGCACTTGCTACACCAGTTGCACCACCTCCTGGAGCCAAGAAGTTCCGAGAGATGTGTCCGAAGAGCTTCTCTGGAAGAGAGGGTTCACTAGCGACCGAGGAGTGGTGTCGTAGCACTGAGGACGACTTGGATCTTGCCTGAGTCAACCCGAACGAGTGGGTGGAGCTAGCCAAGGAGCAGTTAACAGATAATGCCTGCAACTGGTGGGATGCTGAGGAGACCAGGCTGAACAAGCCAATTCCATGGGCTACCTTTTGATAGAGGTTTTGTTGGAATTTCATAATTCCATATTTATATTCCCATATGGTTTTGATATGCCAAACACATTCAGTGCTACTAACTCTATGTATGCAGATACAAATCAATGCTGAGTTCCACACAATCAGATATCTTCATGCGTATTCAAACGAATATATCATTCATGAAGCTGGAAAGGCAAAGGCACCTAATCCACGACTTGGATATATAACACTTGATAAGGATCCCCTGCAAAGAAGCTTCTCAGATTCAGTTGCAGATGCAGTCCTATCTACGGCTTTATGTAATCAATGTAAAATTTAATTTATTAGAGTCACAAAGCCTTGTGATAATATGTCTTAGTCATCTAGGTTCCATTACTCAGAGATCTACACTTCCCAATTTCGAAAATTCGCAACTTTGAAAATTGGCAACCAATAACCCCATTTTGGTCGACCAATTTTAAACCTTCGAATTTGACTATAGGATTACATATTCAAACTCCCATAACCATGTAGATTCAGGAACTGTCTTCCAACGGTCAAAATTCTCTCTCTAAATTTTGGTCGACCATGTGGTCATTTTGGTCGACCAATTTCAAAACTAGCCGTTTGATCCCAAATTTTCAGGGACGGTTCATGACCGTTTTACAACATTCCTCCCACTCTCCAACCGTCCCTAAACACTATAAATAAAGGGGTAGACCCTCTCTTTCAAGACACACAACTTTCCTCTTTCTTTCTTTTCTAGAATTGTTGATTCTAAGCAATCTTGCTTTAGTTGTTCTCATTCTCATTTGCAAGAAGAAATCCATAGATTTCTCTCTTCTTATGAGAACGGAAGAACTTCAAGATTCTTAATCATAGATCTTTTGAGAAGTGTAGTTTTCTTCCTTAAAGCAATTTTGTCTCTTTCAACATCATTTTGGAAAGTTGTTTGTGTTCATAATTGCAAGAAGAAATCAATTGATCTCTCTCTTCTTTTATGAACCAGAGAACTTCAAGTATTGCTCTTCTTTACATATCATATACATCTTGAAGTTCTTACTCTAAACACCATCTTTCTGAATTCATATTTCATATTCATTACAAGGTTATAAGGTGTTTATTGTCTTTTTTATTTAACAGGTGTGAATCTCTATTTAGAGATTGTACAAAGTTTGGGACACGGGGAGTGTCGCCATTTTTGTATGTTTGTACTTGCGCGGCAAGTGATTTTAGTGGATTGAAAATCTCTACTGTGAGTAGAGGACTGGAGTAGGATCAATAGGATCTGAACCAGGATAAATCTCTGTGTTTGCGATTGATTTAATTTTTTATACTTGTCATTTTATTTCTGTGTCATCTTTGCAAATATTAGTAATGTTTTATTTGCAACATTTTTTATATACACTATTCACCCCCCTAGTGTATTGATCCATACAGGTTAAAATTACATTTGGTATCAGAGCAAGGTTAAGATGGCAGAATCAAGCATGAACGATGTTCCACACAACTACAACACAAATCAACATCCTGAAGGGCACTCTCAGGTTCGACCTCCTCTATTTGATGGTTCTAACTACTCATATTAGGAAATACGAATGGAGATTCATCTTCAAAGTATGCATTGTGAGATATGGGACATCGTAGAGACATGATACACTAAGCCAACAACTCATGTTGCTGATTGGTCCGCCAACGACAAAGCTGCAAAGACAAACAACTCAAAGTCCATGAATACTTTATTCTGTGCCATGGATATGCATGAGTTTAATCGAGTATCTCAGACCAAAAGTGCAAAGGAGATTTGGCACATACTCGAGGTAACTCATGAAGGAACCAATAAAGTAAAGGAAACTAAGATTGCCTCTTTGGTTCATAAGTATGAGTTGTTCAAGATGCAAGACAAAGAGACGATTGGAGAAATGAACACCAGGTTCACTAACATTATTAATTCTCTTAATGCTCTTGGAAAAGTTTACTCTTCTCTTGATTAGGTACGCAAGATTCTTAAGGTACTCTCCCCAGAATGGCGTCCAAAGATCACTGCTATTGAGGAAGCCAATGATCTTTCCACATTATCCATGGAAAATCTTATTGGTAACCTAATGGCGCATGAAGTTACTTTACAAGATGCAAAAGAAGAATCGATCAAAAGAAGAAAGTACTCGCCTTCAACACAACATCAGATAATGAAGATTCAGATGATGACATGGCATTCTTTGCCAAGAACTTCAGAAAGTTCTTTCAAAATGGTAAGTATAATAATAAATCTAAAAATACTGATTCTTCACTTTGCTTTAATTGTAACAGGCCAGGACATATGAAGAAAGATTGTCCGCTTCTCAAGGCCAAATTCAAAACTTCCAACAACAATGATCAATCCAGAAGGGAAAGGAAGTTTGACAAGATGAAGAAAGCATTTGCAGCAACTTGGAATGAATCTTCAGATGATGAAGATGATGATCATAATGAAAGTGCTAATATGTGCTTTATGGCACAAGATAATGAAGAAGAGGTAAGTGCTTTTAATAATGAAGAATTATTAGATGCATTAAAAGATCTCTATTCTCGTTTCAAAATATTAAATGGTCAACATAAATCTTTGAAACAGAATAATGATAATCTCCTTGTTAAATATCAAGAATTATCATCTTCTAAAAGCATTACACCAAATTCTATACATATTGAGAATTCATCTTCTCAAAATTTAGATATTAGTAAAGAGAATGATATTCTCAAAACTAAGAATCTAGAATTACACACACAAATATCCGAAATGGATAAAAGTATCTCATCACTAAAGATGAAATACGATAAGATGTCATCCAATGTTAATAAATTTAACAAAGGAAAGACAAATCTCGATGATTTGCTAAAAATTCAATATCCAGCAAATCATAGACAAGGACTGGGATATTCTCATAAGGATGCACCTAAGTCTTATAACACTTCTTCCTCTAGTGGCAAAACAATTTTTGTTAAACCACAAAAGAAGAATCACACATTCATTTACACGAAGAAAGTAAATATTCATACTTCTTCTTCACAAAGAAATGTTACTAACATTTCAAAACCATTGTCTAGGAAACCAATTACGATTAGTATATGGGTTCCTAAGGATACATGTTTGAAAGATAGAAATGATTATATTTCTCATTATATACATGCTATAGTTCATTCTTGTGATTACATTAAAAAGCCAAATTCCACTTGGGTTTGGCTTCCAAAAATCTAATCCCAAGGATCCTCAAACAAAGGGTACCAATGCTTAATGTTTTATCTTTCAGGTACCTAAAAAGGAAAGATGGATTTTGGATAGTGGATGTTCAAAACATATGACGGGAAATATCAACTTGCTTTCAACCGTTAAATATAAAGATGGAGGCACAGTTACCTTTGGTGAAAACAACAAAGGAAAAATCATAGGCACCGGAACAGTTGGCAATACAAATCAGCCTATCATTGAGAATGTTCTCCTGGTTGACGGTTTGAAACACAATTTGCTTTCCATTAGTCAGTTATGCGATAAAAATTACAAAATAGTATTTGAACAAAATGATTGCATTATTTATGATTCTGATATGTCATCTGTTTTATTTCGTGGTAAGCGTAAGAATAACATTTATATATTATGCATGTCTGTTATCATTCATAATCACTGTTTAATGATTACATCTGATGATACACTTTTATGGCATAAACGTTTTGGACACACTAATTTCAAAAATCTAGCACATATTTCAAAACACAAAGTAGTAAATGGAATACCAAATATTTCTTTCAAACACAAACATTTTTGTGATGCTTGTCAACAAGGAAAATTGCACAAATCTTCTTTTAAATCAAAGGACGTTATCTCAACAAAGAGACAATTAGAACTTCTGCACTTAGATTTGTTTGGTCCTTCAAGAGTAGCTTCTTTGAATAGAAGTAGATTTGTATTTGTCATTGTTGATGATTATTCAAGATATACTTGGGTTATATCCTTGCAAAACAAGAATGATACGTTTGAAGAATTTTCAATATTTTGTAAAAAGATACAAAAGATCAAATCCTCTAACATTGTCACTATTCGTAGTGATCATGGAGGAGAATTTGAAAATGAATCTTTTACCAAGTTTTGTAATGAAAATGGCATTACTCACAATTTTTCTTTTCCTCGTGCTCCTCCTCAGAATGGAGTAGTTGAAAGGAAAAATAGAACTTTACAAGAATGTGCCAGAACAATGCTTTGTGATAGTAAGTTACCAAAATATTTTTGGGCTGAAGCTGTCGCAACTGCTTGCTACATTATGAATAAAGTTCTTATAAGGCCATTGCTTAATAAAACTTGTTTTGAATTATTCTTTGATCGCATTCCTCGTGTATCATATTTTAAAGTGTTTGGATGTAAATGTTTCATTCTTAATACTAAGGATGCACTTGATAAATTTGATTCGAAATCTGATGATGGTATTTTTGTTGGATACTCAACACGTAGCAAAGCCTACAGAGTATATAACAAAAGAACTTCAACATTTGAAGAATCACTACATGTTTCATTTGATGAGAACCCCTCACCTAATTCTCCCATCATAGATGATGAAGAGAATATATCACCTTTATTTAATTCTTTAGATAATATTAAACTTGATGAAATTAATGCTACTAAACCTTCTGTTGAGTCTATTTCAGATAATACAAATCTTCCTAAGGCATTTGCACAAATTCAGAATCATCCATCAGAATTAATCATTGGAGATATTACAGATGGAGTTAGAACTTGTCGTCAAATAGAACAAATGACGCATTGTGTTTTCCTTTCATCCATTGAACCAAAGAACATCAAGGATGCATGTGAAGACAGTTCATGGATTATTGCTATGCAGGAAGAACTCAATCAATTTCAACGAAATGATGTTTGAGAATTAGTTCCCAGACCAACAGATCATTCAATTATTGGTACCAAGTGGGTATTCAAAAATAAATTGGATGAATCTGGTCTGGTAATTAGAAACAAGGCACGATTGGTTGCACAAGGTTATAATCAAGAAGAAGGTATTGATTATAATGAAACCTATGCACCAGTTGCACGTCTTGAGTCTATTCACATATTGTTATCATTTGCATGTTTTAAAGATTTTAAATTATTTCAAATGGATGTCAAAAGTTCTTTTTTAAATGGTTTTCTTTAGGAGGAAGTTTATGTTGAACAACCTCCTGGTTTTATTCAAGAAAATTTAGAAAATCATGTTTTCAAGTTGAAGAAAGCTTTATATTGTCTCAAACAAGCACCTCGTGCTTGGTATGAAAGACTTAAAAACTATCTTTTAAATTCTGGTTATTCAATTGGTAAAATAGATTCCACTTTATTTATTAAGAACATTAAATCTGACGTAATCATTATCAAATATACGTTGATGATATTATTTTTGGTTCTACTAATGAATCTCTTTGTCAAGATTTTTCCAAAATTATGCAGAAAGAATTTGAGATGAGTCACATGGGTGAACTCAATTACTTCCTCGGTCTTCAAATCAAACAATTGAAGGAAGGAATCTTCATTCACCAAAGCAAGTATTCTAAAGAACTCATCAAGCGTTTTGGTTTAGAAAGATCTGCAGAAAAACGTACTCCAATGAGTACATCTACTTCTCTCGATAAAGATTTAAATGGTAAGAGTATTGATCAACGTCTTTACTGAGGTATGATTGGCTCTTTACTTTATCTAACTGCTAGTAGACCAGATATTATGTTTTCAGTATGTTTCTGTGCACGTTTTCAGGCAGATCCTAAAGTTTCACACTTAACTGCCGTAAAAAGGATTATTAGATATGTTAAGCACACATCTGATTTTGGTTTATTTTATCCCAAGTCAAGCACATTTGATTTATTATCATATAGTGATGCAGAGTTTGCTGGTTGCAAATCAGATCGTAAAAGTACCTGTGGTACATGCCACTTTTTAGGTCATGCTTTAGTTTCTTGGTTTAGCAAGAAGCAAAACTCTGTTTCATTATCTACAACCGAGGCAGAATATATTGCCGCCGGTTTAGCTTGTGCTCAAATCTTATGGATGAAACAAACTATTTCAGACTATGGTATTGATTGCTCTACTTGCCCTATTGTGTGTGATAATACTAGTGCTATTAATCTTTCTAAAAATCATGTGCATCATTCGCGTACAAAACATATTGATGTACGTCATCATTTTCTAGATGATCATGTTCAGAAAGGAAATATTGTTCTTAAATTTATAGCTACTGAACATCAGAGTGCTGATATTTTGACTAAACCATTGAAAGAAGAGAATTTTATTAAGCTTCGTATGAATTTAGGGATTATTAGTGAATCGAACTTATGACACATTCTTATTTTTATTTTTAGAATTTTTTCAAATTTTTTTTTCAAATTTTTGGCTGTTTTTTAAAATTGGTCGACCAATTCACCAATATTGGTCGCCAATTGTCGATTTTTTTTTCCGGTAACTACTTCGTCTTCCCGCTTATTTTCGTTTACAGTTCCCTCCATTTGTCGTTACCAAACTGAACCCATCCTTTCGTTTTCAAAATTTGATCCGTTTTCACAACTCCTCTGCCGATTGAACAAATTCAGTTTCCCAAACTTCCCTTAACTGAATTTATTCTTCCTATTTAATTTGTACTTAGGGACTCACATCCAAAATATCTTCCCAAGAGTTATTTTTTTCCCGAAGCCTCATTTTCTCCCTAAATTTCACCAGCCTCCTCTCTTCCCAAATCTCCACCGATCTAGCCCAAATCGCCGGTGATCTCCCGACTTCTCGCCGGCGCCTCCCTCAAAAGTCCGCCCCCTCGCCGATCTTCCGCCTCCTCTCCTCAATCGCTATTTCCGCCCTCCTTCCCATGGATCCGCGCTCCCTCAACTTCGTTGCGACGGCCTCTCCCGCTTATTTCCGTTCTCCGGCGGCTACCCAACACTTTCGCCTCATGGAGAACCTTCCATTACATCCGGAACGCCATGTGGACTTCAACGATCACAGCTTCTCCCGAATCTTCGGCCCTCTCCGATCCGCCGGCATAGTCTCTCTCTGGTCGACTGCCAACCGCACTCCTTACTTCCATACTCTCGTCCGAGAAATCTATACGAATTTGGATTCCTCCATACAGGCTGGTATGCTTTCGATCACAACCCTTGTCAATGGATTTTACTTCCTGTTGACTGGCCCGATGCTTTCTCGGCTTCTGAATTTACCCTCGACTCATGTCCAGCCTCTCCCCGAAAACCTCACTGACCCCGCCGTTACACAACTTCTGTCCACTGATTTTCGCCCCAAACGTTCCGCTGCCACCCTTCATCCCCCTGCCCGCATGGTGGTTAAGATAATCCTCACCAACCTCGCCCCAAAGATAGGTTCCCTAAATTACGTCAGTACAAAGACCGCTCGTTGCTTATATGCCTTGATGGGCGAGCTTCCAGTAGATTGGGGTTCTGTTCTTTTGGAAACATTGGCCAAACCTGTCCGCTCTCACATTTTCTTGACTTTGGTTATCACTCGGATCCTTGAGGCGTTTCAGGTTCCTTTTGCAAATTCAGTCCCGCTCCTTAACCCAATAGATTTCAACTCTGAGACACTTACACATATGCAGTTAGTTATTTCTGACAATTCTGCTCCTGAAGAAGAAGACGATGCCAATGCCTCTGTCCATGACACATCTCCCATTCCATCACGTCCTACTATTCGCTCCATGTCTCTCTCTCCCCTCACCCGTACCCGCTCTCCCCGATCCCGTACCATTCCCAGCACCCGTCCCACTCCCAACACCCATACCCCCGGCTCCTCTTCTCGCGCCCGTGGTCGTGTTCTTGTTCGAAAGCGGTATTCTCACTCTAGTGCTTCCCCTAGCACTCTAGTTACACCATCCTCCTCCCATGGTGATGAATTACTTGGTGAGGTCCGTGCTCTCCGTCATTCCATTACACGTGGTTTTTCTGATATTAGAAATGAAATGCATGATGGATTCCACGGCCTTCAGTCTCATATGAGTTCCAGCGACCATACCATGCGCGAGCATAACAAGATGATGGAATCGCTTCAGGTAGCCGTATGCATGATTGCTACTCATTTTGAGTCTTTGCATTTCCGTGTCCATCGTCCATCGTCCGACACACCGACCTCCCCTCCTGAGCCGTCCTCTCGGCCTTAGATTTTCCTTGCCCCTTTGGATATGTTTCAGATATCGGTCGCTGTTTTCATAGGTTTCGTGGTGTTGTCTCAGATGTTGGTTTCAGTGGCTTCAGATGGTTGTTGCTTGGTCGTATTTTGGTTATACTTTCCGCTTCTGTACTGGTCCTGTTTTAATGTTTTGCTATGCCACTTTTGGGTATGTAACAGCTGTGGATTGTAGTCGTATTTTCAGACATTTGCTATGATAGTCTGTAACCGATATGGGTTGTCATTGTATTTTCAGAACTTTGATATGCTAGTCTGTACTCAATATGGTTTTTCGTTGTATTTTCAATACTTTGTCTATACTGTCCTGTAGAACTTTGGGTATTGTTGTTCTGTTGTTTGGTACTCATTTGGATATTCTGTTTATGTTTGGGTACTAGTTTCATTGGAGTTTGGTGATAATCCTATGTTGGTTTCTTGGTCTTGCCTAGTTGTTGGTATTGTTCCTCGGTTTAGACTATGGGCTGTATATGTAGTTCCTATGTCTTTTACTTGGTACGTTACTATTTGGCTACTTTTCTATACTTGTTTCTCTGGATAGTTGTTTTTAGATGTTCTGTATGTATCTTTGTGTTACTCCAGTACTCAGGCTGTTGTTCTGAATGTTCATTTGGCTCATTTGGATAAGTCCTTTGGTTATGTTTTAATATTTGTTTTTGTGGTGTACGCTGTTCATATTTATTCTTATATATGTGCTCTCTGCTTTGTCCTATGTTTTGGAATATCTTATGCAGGCAGGACTTCTCTATTCATTTTTTTACCCAGCATTCATACCCTTGCCACAAATTTGTTTAGGCCACTATTATGAATCTATGCTTCCTTCTGTTTTCCTCACTTAGCCATTTTGAAATTATTACTTCTGAAAAGTTTTTGATTCATCCTGTGCGGTTTTTGATTCATACTTGCACATATTTTTCTTAAGTATCACCATGTATCACACTTGGGCATATTCCATTTTTTTCGGCCTGACCTTTTCTGTATTTTTCCTGGCCTACCTCTTCTTAATTTTTAAGTGGCCATCCCACTGCTTATTTTTAAATGGTTTGCCAATTCCTTGTTTTTTAAATGGCCTGCTCCTTATTCGGCCTCTCCACTCATAATTTCTTTATATTTGGCCGACATTTAATGGCATGTTCGTTTTCGGCCCCGACACTCCATATTTGGCCTACACAAATATTTCTAGCTTCTTTTTGGTCTAACTCTTATTTGCCTCTTTTTGAGGATTTCAAAGTGGGAGAATATCTTTTATCTACTCAGGGGGAGTATCCACATATTCAGGGGGAGTATATCTGATATGTTCAATTTTAACGATATATATTTTTCATGTTTGTCATCATCAAAAAGGGGGAGAATGTTGGAATTTCATAATTCCATATTTCTATTCACATATGGTTTTGATATGACAAACACATTCAGTGCTACTAACTCTATGTATGCAGATACAAATCAATACTGAGTTCCACACAATCAGATAACTTCATGCGTATTCAAATGGATATATCATTCATGAAGCTGGAAAGGCAAATGCACCTAATCCATGACTTGGATATATAATCACTTGATAAGGATCCCCTGCAAAGAAGCTTCTCAGATTCAGTTGCAGATGCAGTCCTATCTACGGCTTTATGTAATCAATGTAAAATTTACTTTATTAGAGTCACAAAGCCTTGTGATAATATGTCTTAGTCATCTAGGTTCCATTACTCAGAGATCTACACTTCCCAATTTCGAAAATTCGCAACTTTGAAAATTGGCAACCAATAACCCAATTTTGGTCGACCAATTTTAAACCTTCGAATTTGACTATGGGATTACATATTCAAACTCCCATAACCGTGTAGATTCTGGAACTGTCTTCCAACGGTCAAAATTCTCTCTCTAAAGTTTGGTCGACCAATGTGGTCATTTTGGTCAACCAATTTCAAAACTAGCCGTTTTGATCCCAAATTTTCAGGGACGGTTCATGACCGTTTTCCAACGTTCCTCCCACTCTCCAACCATCCCTAAATACTATAAATAAAGGGGTAGACCCTCTCTTTCAAGACACACAACTTTCCTCTTTCTTTCTTTTCTAGAATTGTTGATTCTAAGCAATCTTGCCTTAGTTGTTCTCATTCTCATTTGCAAGAAGAAATCCATAGATTTCTCTCTTCTTATGAGAACGGAAGAACTTCATGATTCTTAATCATAGATCTTTTGAGAAGTGAAGTTTTCTTCCTTAAAGCAATTTTGTCTCTTTCAACATCATTTTGGAAAGTTGTTTGTGTTCATAATTGCAAGAAGAAATCAATTGATCTCTCTCTTCTTTTATGAACCAGAGAACTTCAAGTATTGCTCTTCATTACATATCATATACATCTTGAAGTTCCTACTCTAAACACCGTCTTTCTGAATTCATATTTCATATTCAATACAAGGCTATAAGGTGTTTATTGTCTTTTTTATTTAACAGGTGTGAATCTCTGTTTAGAGATTGTACAAAGTTTGGGACACGGGGAATGTCGCCATTTTTGTATGTTTGTACTTGCGGGGAAAGTGATTATAGTGGATTGAAAATCTCTACTGGGAGTAAAGGACTGGAGTAGGATCAAGAGGATCCGAACCAGGATAAATCTCTGTGTTTGCGATTGATTTAATTTTCTATACTTGTCATTTTATTTCTGTGTCATCTTTGCAAATATTAGTAACGTTTTATTTGCAACATTTTTTATATATACTATTCACCCCCCCTCTAGTGTATTGATCCATACAGGTTAAAATTATAGGTTTGACACCCAATATTTTTCCAAGGCTACGAAGAGAGAGATGCAGTAGCGCTTCATCAACTTGGTTCAGGACACCATGACTGTCGACGAGTATGAGGCCGAGTTCACCATGCTGAGTTGCTTTGCCCCTACTCTGGTGGCAGACCCAGAGGACTATGCTCACTGCTTCTAGCAGGGCTTAGATCTGGATATTCAAGCTTCGATGTCCTCGGCCACTTTTACTACTCATGAGGAAGTCTGGTAGCAGCAAGGAAGCATGAGCTGATCATGAATCAGAAGAAGGCGCGTCAGGCAGGCAAGCGCCCTCACGAGTTGCCAAGGAATGATCTCTGACCGATACGGACCACCAACTTCAAGAGGCCTGTAGCTCCAGTCGACCCCAGATTTACAGTGGTATGTCATCATTGTAACAGGGTTGGGCACGTCAAGAAGGATTGTCGCATACTGTTGAACTAGTGTTTGGCATGTGGGGCACCTGATTATATTGCAAGGAACTGCCCTCGCCGCACTAGCAGATCTGTGACCCAATCTATAGTAGCAGCAGGATCGATCCAACATGGACCGCCTTTAGCCCCCCAGCGTCAAGTTCCTCAACAGGCCAAGCCCAAACTCAGTCGGTAACAAAATTACTCTATGGTCGCCGAGGAAGTTATGGACGATGAGCCAGTATCGAATGATGACGTCTGAACCCTGTCCTATCATCACTTTTAATGATTTATACCATGAGTGCGGCTATCTTTGCTTTTTCGCATCCTAGGTGTTGTCTTGATTGTAGTTGTTCCAATCTTGGACCCTTTCAATTCAGAAGTTTCTGTTCCTCTATATGCATCTTGCCTTCTTGATGTTGTGATACCACTTTCGTGATTCGTCTATCAGACTTTTCCTTGATCAATACCTAACTTAAGAAATTCCGAGGACGAAATTTTTATAAGGTGTGTAGAATGTAACGGCATGTTTCTATACGTACGTATTTCATACGTAATCCCATATTTGTCTTACGATATTCCATAACTCGTGCTATATTTATACACGTATCTATATTTCGTATGTATTTTGTACGTATCTTTTTCTATTAGCTGAATAATTGTTTTATGATTTTACTATTTATTTCTATAACTCATATTATCTTTAAAACCTTTTTAATTAAAATTATATGAGTTTTGAATTCAAAAATTGAATTAGTTTCTATGTAAGTTCTAGGAGACTTTTTACACTATTTTAAATAACAATTAAATCATATTCTTAGTTATAATTATTTCTTGTCCTTTCCTTTTCTTTCTTGCAATTAATCCCTATTCTTAATTTCAAATTATACCTTGTGTTCCCTCCATTTTTAACAACCCTACCCTACTCTCCCCTCTACAAAATCAAAAGGAAACACCCCATTTCAAATTATCAGCCGCAATCCTCCTCTCCCTTCAACAAAAACCACATTTCCATGCGCACGATTCTTTGCGTAAATATCTCCTCAACCCAAACAAACCCACAAAGCCATGATCTCCTCAACTACTCCCCACGTCACCTCTCCCTTCTTTCTTAACAGGTACACATCCCCTTCTCCTCCACTACAAAATCCCATTGCAAGGCCCTCTTCATTTTTCCAACCCCAAGCAAATAGAAGACCCTTTCTATTTCCTCCTCCCTTCTTAAACACCAACACCCCACCTCCAACATTGTCGGCGCTCTCAACCCTCGGTTGTAACATCGACCCACTAACCTCCTAACAACCTCTCCTCCACATGCTCTCGACCCCACCAACTCCAGCGATGACCCTAATGCAAGCGCCCCTCCCCATTTCAGGCAACCCCTTCAACTCTTCGGCCTCTCCCGCTGCTGTTCCTTCATCTCATATGGCCCTCAAACCCATCTCCCCACACCGATGTCCTCGCATCAACTTCTCTCCCACATACACCGTCCGACCCCCTGCACACGCTGCCACCTCGCTGTCGATCTCCCCTGTGACGGGCTCCCGCCTGAGAACCACCGCCCCCTCGAGTCACCGCCTTAACCCTCTGATCCACCCGAGCCACTGCGTGTTGCTCTGCTCGCTGCCATGCAGCCATCAGACCACCGTGCAGCGACCCATGCCACATCTCCTCCCTCTGACCTCAACCCCGACAGTACAGCTTCGATCTCCCCCATCAGACGCAAATCCCCTCCCACAAACTCTCCGATGCTGGCGATCTCTTTCTCACCTCTTTCACACAGGCCGCCATCGCCTTCTCCCGTGTATCTGCCCCGTGCCCTGCCAGCCGCTCGCTGCCGCATCAGCCACCTGCAGCCGTCGCCTCTGATAGTTCCGACGCCCTGCTGAGCTGTGCGGATTGCCGTCACCGCACGGAGAGATCAGACCGCCGCCGCCCTACCTTGGACTTGGACTACGCCTCGCCTCTGTGTGTGTAAGTTCTATTTATTAAGATGCTTATATATATGTTGTTATATATTTATACACACACACACACACACACGATATATTACATGAATTAGTCAATATAGATGTTAAGTAAGTACATGTTATTTAGTTTATGATACGGTTATTAATGTAAGTAGGTATATACCTTATACATACAATAATATGCGTAGGACAATATACTTTAATGTGTATGTATAGTTAAGACTTATACTTTATATAAGTTAGTTTTAGTTTATTAATAAAACCGTGATTATATAAATTAGCTTCTGTAATAATGCATTGAATTTAAGACTCTAGATTAATGCCACAAATCCGACTTTGCAGAGAAAATCCGTGACTATCTTATGATCGCGTGGGCACCCAAAACTCGCAACGCTTCATTAGGCAAGTATTTACCACCTGTAAGAATATTATTTCCAACAACTTTTTCAAAGGCGCAAGTATTTTTATTGCATGCCCACTTTAAAGTACAACACATGTCTAAAATACTGTCAACTTTTAAGTTGCCTAATAACTCTTGAAATGATAGAATGATCCTAATGATGTGTGGTTTGTTTTTACTATCAAAGTGATATTGTCCTTTTAATAATGTATGCAAAATCCCCTTCTGGCTTGCTATACCATTACTTGTGGAGTGAAATTCTCTAATGAAATGTGATACTGGGCTCTTGGGGAAATTACAGACTATTGGGCCTCAGACATTACTGATATTAGACCAGCGGGGCATTTACGGAATGTTTGCCATACGCAAACATTGGACTATACGGATAGAAATTATATGGACACTTTGGGTGGGGTAGTCCAATGTAGTAGAGGTCGGAATGCTGGGTTCCACTCTAGGTCGGAATGCTGGGTTCCACTCTATACGAATACACATATGGACACCTGGCCGGGTCAGTGAGTATAGAGCCACGGGCAGCTCCCATTGGCTTGGGTGTAATTCTAGTCACTTTCCCCTCAGACACTGGGCTGGACACTAGAGAGGAAATTGATTGATGCACTCTTTTTCTCCTGCTGATGCTATTGTGTAACCTGCTAAACTTATTCCCATGCTTACTACTATGCACACTACACAATTGCCATGCTCACTGCTTTGTACACTACACTCACCATGCTTGTTACCTTGCACACTACACTCGCCATGGTTGTTACTTTACACACTACACTTGTCATGCTAGTTACTTTACACACTACACTTGCCATGCTAGTTAATTTGCACTCGATAATTATTACTTTGTACACACATGTTGCTACACTTATTTTCTTACGCTACTATACTTTTCTTAGTTGTACACCATTGTGTTTTCCTCGCCTTTAAAAGCTTTTTGCAAACTTTATTATTATCTTATTGAGGGTCTATCTTCTAACATTTTTAACTTGCTGAGCGACCCTCGCTGACGTATATTTCCTAGTCTATCTTGTGAAATATACGTTAGGTTGTGAGCAGAGCTCAATGTGGAGTTTACTTGGAGACTGAGCAGAGTGACCAAGGGTACAGGACGCTGAGACCCACTATTGCGAAACGACGTGCTTTCGCAGCGCTGCATTAAATCAATAATTGTGTTGTATTCTCGTTCAGATGTTTTTCCTTTCGTGTAACTGTTGTAATGGCCATGCTAGGCCTTAATTCCTTGTGTATATGTAATCTGGATGTTGAAGTGTAATGATGACAGTATTTTTTGTTTCGATTGTTTGGAAGCAAGAACCTACCAAGTAGTCATACACAGATGCTTATTGTTCTTATGTCAAAGAAGAAAGAAAATGAAAAAGTACTTATTCTTTGCTTTAATCACATGCAGACCCGTTCAGGTTCTCACTCCCAAGTATAATGGGAAGCCGGGCGTGACATTTGGGGGCTACATTTTTGCGAAAAACTACGTTTGGGCTGATTTTTGGAGCATCGTTTGAGGGGTTAAACGAACTCAGAATGGAGTGGCGTTTCTTCCTATGCATTCACCGTTCAATCCTAATCACAATCATATATGACATCATTCTCGGAGCTCAACAGTGAGGGAGAGAAAATTCGTCAAAAAATTTGGCCTTCTTGTAAGGCAAACTAATTTGATTTTTTCTTCTCCAACACATTTAGGAGTGAAAGGGAATGGTTAGCCGCCCATATAAATAGGGGTCTGCCCCTTCCTTGAAACTTGTGCCAAGTCTCCAAATCCGAGAAGCTCCCAAAAGTTTGAACCACGCTCGGATTAAGACTTAAATTAATTTTTCCCTCTCTTCCTAAATTATTCCTTGCTCCTGATCGGGCTTTAGCAAAGCTACGAAGGAGCTTGGATCAGATCCGAAGTCTTGACGGAGAATCCACTCAAGGTGAAATCTTCTTCGACACTTGGTTAGCTTGGCGACAAGGGTGTTGCTCGCCTTGGGACATGGTGCGGTTCGGGAAGTAGTTTGGCTCGGGACAAGGTGCGGTTCGAGATGCAGTTCAACTTGGAAGAAGCGGTGTGGTGCCAAAGAAATGTTGCTGAAAACGACGCTTCATATTCTGCGGAAACAAAGTGAAGATATGTAGTTTAAATTAAACATGCATTTATAATTACAAATGTTAGATAGATCTATCCTTGGGGGTTGGTCGAACCCAACCCTGGGATAGTATAGATCTTGGCTAGGGTTAATATATTTAAGCTTGATTTAAAACTATTTTAAGTCTAATTTTTTGCTGCTGATTTGTTTTCGTCGTCCATCTGACTTGGGCCGGACGTCGAATTTAAAGCCATAATGACCCATAAAACCCTAGTGTTAAGACGTATAACGAATGGAAGAAAAAGGATGCCACTACGCATGATATTTTTGTAAGCTCAATGAAGGAGGCCTTGGCTTATGAGTATAAGGATTATCCTACTGCTTGTGACCTGTGGAAGGTCTTAAATGAAAAGCTGGGAGGAACTTTTGTGTTAAAGTTGAGGTAGCTTACTATTAAGTTTGATACTTATAAAATGAGCTCCAATCAAACAATCAAGCAATATCTCTGAAAGATGTCTAAAATGATTAAGGAGCTAGCTGTTGTTGGATGTAACCTCACTAACAAATAAGAATTTCAAGATGTAATCTGTTCTTTGCCTGGCTCCAGGGAACACATAAAAGTTAACTACACTTGCAATAAAAGTGTCAAGACTTTTGATAAAGTGGTACGTCATGTGGAGTTGGAAGATGAAGGGTTATCCTCCATGAAACCACATTCTTATTCCTACATGACTGAGTCAAGTTGCCGGAGAGAACATCAAGAGGAAGAGGTTTTGGAAGAACCATGGTTAAAAAATGCAGCTTTGAAAATCAAATACAACGGGCTGAGGGAATTTGATAAGAAGAAAAAAGATGACTGTTGATAAGCTAATGTGCTTAAGCTGTAATCAGAAGGTCCATTTCGCTCAAGATTGTCTTGAGCCAAGAAAGATAACTTCTGATTCTTCTTCTATATGTTATCATAGTGCATATGTGTCTAGTTCTATTATGTTGATAAAAAATGATCCTTGGTGGATTATTGATTCATGAGCAACAGACCACATAGCTAGAGCCAGACTCTATTTTGTGTAATACCGCCATGTTCCTAGTGGAATCAGATGAGTGTATGTTGAAAACAATAACAAATTGGATGTTCGGACGTGCAAATTAGAATTGCACAGAGGATGAACTTTATTATTGCATGATGTGTTGCACACTCCAGAAGTCAGGTGGAACTTAGTCTCTGTTGTATCCTTAGGGAGATTTGGATTTGATTTGTTGTTTGGACGTTATGGTTTGAAAATAAATTTATGTAATGAATTTTATGGATCTGGAACTTATTTACTTATTTAATGGTTTGGTACTCTTAATACTGATAATAGTTCTTCTGGTTATATGTTAACCTCATCTTCATCTACTACACATGATAATGACGCATTGTTATGGCATACTAGACTAGGTCACATAGGAAAAGCCAATATAGAACGCTTTTTGGGGTCTCTTACTAAACTAGAAATTCCTGCATTTGAGCCATGTCTAGTAGGCAAAGCAACTAGGAAACCATTTGGAAAAGCAAAACAAGCTGACACTCCATTGCAGATTATAGACTCTGACATCTATGAACATATGAGTGTGAAGGTAAGGTATGGTGCCTCATATTTCATTACATTTATGGATGACTACTCTCGATTAGGAAAGGTGTACCTTATATCCCATAAATCAGAAGCATTTGGATTGCTTCAAATTGGTTCTCAACGAAGTTGAGAATCAATTGGATAGAAATGTTAAAACCTTAAGGACAGATCGATGGAGGGGATATCTATCAGATCAACTTAAGGATCTATATAATGAAAAAAGGATTCTAAGACAACTTACTATTCCTTATACGTCTCAACAAAATGGTGTGGCTGCGAGAAGGAACAGAACTCTCTTAAAGATGGTTCGTTGCATGATGTTATAAGACCCCATATGAAATTTGGAATGGAAGAAGTCCAAACTTGGGTTATTTGAAACCATGGGACTGTGTTGCCAATGTACATGACACTTCTCATAAACATGGAAAGTTAGGACCCAGAGGAAAGAAGAGTATATTCATTAGATACTCTGAACACTCAAAGGGTTATGTCTTCTTGGGTGAGCAAGAAGACGACGCTATCACCAAATATGAATCAAGGAATGCCACATTTTTAGAGGACCCTAACGAGGCGAAGTCAGAAATGAAGATGATCTCCATGAGTTGGAATATCCAAACTTTGTTAGTATTAGGTCATTTGAGGTACAAGAGAATACTTCTTGAGTCCCTGAAGTTAGTGGGAGCGGTGTGTCCAAAAGAGAAGTAATTCAAAATTCTCAACTTAATGAGTCAGGTGTGAGAGGCAAAAGGGTTAAGGTTCTCTGACATGGATTTGAAATAAAAGGAAAAGCCCTAATTGCTATACCTCAAGATGTTGAAGAATCTCAGCGTGTAGAAGAAGCTATATCTCGTCGTGGTCAAGATTATTGTAAGAAAGCTATGGAAGAAGAAATGGATTCCACGAAACCAAGTTGGAGAACTGGTTAACTTACCGTCTAATTAAAAAACATTTGGGAATAAGTGAATTCTCAATATAAAGAGAAAGCTAGATGGATCCATTGAAAAGCTCGTCTATTGGTAAAAGGATATACCCAATATGAAGGAATAGATTACTTTTCACCAGCAATCAAATTTGTCTCTGTTCGCATTATGCTAGCAACTTAAGAATAAAGTTGTCATCTTATCATTGTATGTAGATGACATTTTATTAGCTAGTATTTACATGGAGTTTCTGATGAATAAATGAATGCTTATCATCATACTTTGAAATAAAAGACATGGGAGAAGCAGATCTTATACTTAATGTAAAAATCCAAAGGAATCATTTTAAAATATTTCTTGCATTGTTGCAAGAAACATATATCAATAAAATATTAGAACGATCAACATGTTTAAATGAAATCCAGTTGAAACTCCAATAGCGAAAAGCGATAATCTTAATCTAGATGGTTGTTATAGTATGGCAAACGAAAAGTAAGAGTGCCTCATGCAACTGCGGTGGGTTGATTGATGTGCACTATGTTGTGTGCATGGCCAGGAATATGTCATGCAGTTGGATTGGTAAGTTGATATCAATTAAATCTTGGACCTGAGCATTGGAATGTTCTGTGGAGGATTATGAAATGAAGAAAAATTTGTTATTGCTTCACTAAGAGTCTAGGAAGCTATTTGATTATGACAGTTCTTGCAGAATTTTGGGTAAAAGAACAGCCAATGATTGTCTATTGTGACAATCAATCTGTGATAGCTTCAACCAAGGGCCAAGATATCACAGTTGTACTAAACATATCGACATGTGATACCATTTTGTGAGAGACATTGTAGCTAAGAAGATAGTTTCTATCAAATATATATCTAGGCATAAAATAGTTGCTGATCCTCTTACCAAACCCATTCCAAGAGATGCATTTTTGAAGCATATAAAAGCTCTGGGATTGCATAGAATTTGAAATATACTTGTATATGTACTATGTATAAATATTGATATTGTTCAATAAAGTGTTTATTTCATTCATTGTGTTGGATGATATATGTTTTCCCAATAGTATTATTTGTTAACACATGCATATGAAAAGAGTACATAAGAAAAGTATGTCAAATAGGCATGGAGATTGGCCTTCTCACATAGGCAATCACCTCTGACTTCTAGGTGAACTGGTAGGGATGAGACTTAATCCTCTTTACAAGTCACCTTGAATAAGTTTCAAGATGTGGTCATTATACACACACACACACACACACACACACACATACATATACATACATATACATACAAACATATTCATACATATATACATACATACATATATACTAGTCATAACATGTGCCCGCGGACACGGTTCATTTAAGATTTTCTCCCGTGAAATCTTTGTTACCCAAAAAATTATTTCCACGGCCAAAATTTAAAACAACAACATATTAGCGTAAAAATATTTAGCGGCCCGGGCGCCTTCGGCGCGGAACAACAAATTCGGCACATGCGCCTTCGACACAGAACAACAAATTCGACGCAAAACAACAAATTAGCGTAAAAGCGGGTGCTTTCGATGCGGGAAATTATTCCCATCTTGTTGCCACATGCATCGAAGAGACGACGGGCCTTGTGTTGAGGGAGAGAGATCATTCGATCTGTACATCATTCGAACTGCAACATTAAGTGCAAGTTTATGTTTTTCCCCCAAATGCATTAATTGCACGTTGCTATTCCCGAGAAACTTTCATTCCCGATAAACTTTCATTTACCCATAAACTTTTATTTCCCAAGAAATATTTTTCCTTCCAAAACTTTCCACAAATTCTCATCTCAACCATTCATTTCTCAAGATTAAATCTCATCCGTTCTTCTATCAACCCTTTCGTCCTAGTCAGCTTGTCCTAGTCAGCCCTAGGATTCAAAAACAGTTGTCAAATGTAATATAGATATAAACATGCATATATATACATATATATATACATTTACATATATACATACATACATATACATACATACATACATACATATATATACACACATACATACATCTATATTATAAAACAGGGATGTTATCATGGGTTATTGGATAAGAGTTGTTGTATAAGATAAATTGGTTAAGAGAAAATGGATAAGAGAATTTGGATAAGTGATAAGAGAATTTGGGTAATTGTGTAATACATTTTGTTGTTGTATGAGGGAATTTGAATATGAGAAATTGGGAGATGAGAAATTGGGGAGAAGTTTGTATTTTGGGGGTAAACTTAAAAATATGAAACCTCAAAAATTGGGGGGAAAACCATTGACTCTGTCATTATGTTTACATTCAAAAGTGAGCTGTCTCTCTTTTTGTTTACATTCAAAACTTGGGCGAAAAACTCAAAACTCAAAACTCAAAAATGGGGGGAAACCGAAATGCATCTCCCTCCCTCCCTCCCCAAAAAGCCACGGTCAAGAATCTCTCCCCCTCCCCTAAAATCCCACGGGTTGGCCAGTAACATCCTCCAAGAAACCTCCACAAGCCGGCATCTCTCTATCACTCCCTCTCCCAAAAACCCACAGGCTGGCCGACAACGACAACAAGGCAGTGAAGGTATCGCTCTCAACATTTCTAGCATCTCTTTAATTTTTTGCCTTGAAACACAGTATTCTCTGCCATCGATGCCTAAGGGAGCGCCAGGGACTCCCATGGCCCGTGAGTATATAATTTGGTTACATAATTTGGAAGATTAAATTAAATTTATATCAAAAATTAAATTAAATTTTGTAGATTTTGGCTCCGCTGCCAATTGGGTTTGTTGTGTTCTTGGCTCACCTGACGACCATCCCCATCATTGGCACCTGAATCAACCCAGCGAGGAGCTTGGGAGCCGCCATCATCTACAGCAAGAGCCATGCTTGGAGTGACCATGTAAATAGATGTATTTTTGTGTATCTTTTTTTGATTATTATCAACTCTGATGAGATTTGCTGATAACAAGCTATTGAATTTGCAGTGGATTTTCTGGGTGAGGCCGTTCATTGGGCCTGCGCTGGGTGCCATGTACCATCAGGTCTTTTCATTGTTTTACAATTTCAAATTCTGTCTTTTAGACTTACATATGCTGATTTGCTGATTTGCATATGAAGCCATCTCATTATGTAAAATTCTGTATGTTATATTCTAATTGCATAGTTAAATTCTAATTCTAATTATTTATATGCTGTATGTTAAATCAGATCTATTATTTATATGCTAATAGATCAATTTTATATCCTGTATGTTAGATCTATTATTAATTTTCAGTATATCCTTGATGAAAATTGATCTATTCTTGATGAAAATTGATACATCATATAAATAGCATTTGGGTTGAAAACATACAGGACAACATATACATAATACATGTAGCATAGCATATAAAGGAAAAAAGATATAGCATAGCATGTAAATAATAGATCAATTCTTCTTTTATATCATGTATGTTAGATCTATTAGCATAGCGTATAAATAATAGATCAATTTTCAGTAATCATACAATACCTTTTGCTGATTTGCATATGAAGCTATCTCCAACATTGCATTGCATGTTTTTCATTGATGAATTGGAACATACAACACCCTCAAATTTCCATTAACATCATGTATGTTAATAGTATCCTTATTTGCATATTTGTCACCGAACATTAATTTGGGAAGATGTTTTTCATTGATGAATTGGAGTTTCAAGAGGCAATATTAATGAGATTTGAGGTTGGATGATTAATTTCTGAACACTTGCAAAAATTTCCTGATTTGGATTATGAGGCTGTTGTATGTTTCAAAAATTTGAGGCGGTTGTATGTTTCAAAAATTTGTAAACACTAGCAAAAACATCCTATATATCCTGTTACTATTAAATCATGTATGTTAATAGTATCCTGATTTGCATATTTGTCACCTAACATTAATTTGGGAAGATGTTTTTCCGTGATGAATTGGAGTTTTAGGAGGCAAGATTAATGAGATTTTGAGGTTGGATGATTAATTTCTGAACACTTGAGGTTGAATGAGTTTTGTTCATGTTTCCAATACTAGACAAGGTGACTATGGCCAAGTAGAGCTTCTTTTCATAAAACATAATGATCCATTTGGTTGGTACAAGATGAACCTTATTGGCTGGTTAAGCAAGGTAAGCTTATTTAGTTAAGTAATAAAATTCCAAAATTCTCAGAACTAATAAAGACTTTAGAATGAGGTGTAATGAATAAATTTCTCTGCCAAATTGGTATAGTGCATTCATATCTCATATCTCAAGCATGTTCTACCAACCGACGAGCCAAATGAAGACTCATAAGGTGAGGCTATCTAGCAGATAAATAATAACTACTTTGTTGGAGAGGTATTTTGCAATTTTTATGACAATTTTTTATTGAGATGAATTAGAATTTAGCAAAAGGTATTGTACGATTACTGAAAATTGAATATTGAGATGTGGTTTTATTTTTGGCCTTACATCTACATAATAGATCTGATGATTTTGTTCTTGAAAAATTGGTTGCTATTTTTTTAATAAAATACTTGACTGAAATGAGATTGGACATAATGCAAGCATAGTGAATTAACACTTACCTTTTGGTTATTTAATGCAAGCATATTATTTAGAAATATCTTTCACGGGAACCAATTTTCATGGGAACCAATTTTTATAGTTTGTCTAAAGCATGTTGTAGTTTAGACATAATGAATTAGCACTTACCTTCAGTTTAGACATATCTTTCATGGGAACCAATTTCAGTTTAGATATAATGCAATCATAGTTTAGACATAATGCAAGCATGTTGTAGTTAAGGGTGAAGTTGTAGAGAAACAATTCATCTATTAATTTCTTAAGAAAAGAAGAAGGTGAAGTTGTTGTAGTTAAGGGTTGCAAACAATATATTTGGTATAAGATGTACCTGGTTGGTTAGGCAAGTTAAGCTCATTCAGTTAAGTAGTAAAATTCCAAAATTCTCAGTACTAATAAAGACTTTAGAATGAGGTGTAAGGAGAAATTTCTCCGCCAAGTTGGTATAGTGCATTCATATCTTAAAATCTCAAGAATGAGGTGTTAATTTGCTACTTTTGTGTTTCATAAATATGTGTTTCATAACCCGCAAAACACCATCATGTACAGATTTGTAATATTAACTGAAGTAAATGTGTTTTTGTGTTTAAAGAACAGTTTATAACTTGGTTGTGTTTCAAAAACACCATCATGCAAAACATCATCATGTACTTTTATTATAGTGCAAAGTTAATGTGTTTTTTGGTCGGGTGTTTTTTGGTCTATTCTTTACATATGGCCTGTTAAATTACCTATTGCTCAGTTCATGTAAATTATCATGTTCAAAAATTTGAGTTCATGTAAATGGAATATTTTGTATAGGATAATTAAAATATTGTATTTAACATGTAAATTATCCTGTAAATTATCGACAGTTGAGTTCAGTTCATAATTATCAAAATGAAACATTAACTTTGCACTATTATGTTGAGTTGTATGTTCGTGCGCGATGCAGTTATGTTGAAATTGTATAAAAAAAAGCAAACGAGATTTACAAAACCAAGAAGCAACGTATAATAACCTCTACATGAAGAACCTCTATCCGTACATAACTACAGAACTTATCTAGCTCATGTTCCCTGATTTTAGTAAAATTACCAATGTGAAGTTTGCAAAGAGTGCTGATTGGAACTTGAAAGGATTTGAATTTGTCAATTTTGAAAACCTGATTGCGCTAAATGTGCAATGGAGGCGATGAATGATATTAATTGAGACATTAAGTCATATACTCAATAATGATTTGCTCAGTAACAGTGAAATTTGAAAAGATAAATAGAAGCGGTAAAAAAGCAGGAAAAAGATCAGATCCTAATATTGCAAAACTGTTATGTTGTCATTATACCCTCCTGTCCTGTTTCTTAAGAAAACTAGATCCTTAAGTTTTGCATCTTGATAACTTTTGAATGAAACATGAGCAAATGATAGATCCTTTTTAATCGAGCATGTGCGGCCTAATTGACAGGTTGTGATAACTTTGCAATTAATAATTTTAGTTTCCCAAAATTTTCCTTTAGGCCAAGAATGTAATTGCATTTTAGTTGAATCATGCAAACTTTGATTAAATTGAGAATTTCTATTATGCATTGAACAATCCTAAATAATTCTTATAATTTTCTCCTTTTCTTTATGGTAGTAGTTTTTGTTACAATAGAAACAGTAGAATTCTTTACATGATAACTTCTGGTAAATGATATCGACTATCATATTATTTTTCTTTGGTAAATCACTAAACTGCAACATTGCTAGAATTACTTCGTGATGCATATGGGATCTCCTGTCCTGTTTCTTAAGAAAAATATATCCTTAAGTTTGCATCTTGATAACTTTTGAATGAAACATGCGCAAATGATTGTTCTTTTTTTAAACCAGCATGTGAATGAGATAATCATGCAATTAAAAATTATAGTTTTCCCAGATTTTCTTTTAGGCCAAGAATGTAAGTGCATTTTAATTGAAACTGGATGAGATAACGTTTATGGTGCTTTTTTTAAAATTCAAGAGTAAGATTGTTGATGAGTTCTGAATGAGTTTCTACTAATGAATGTTGAACTGGATCTACATATAGAACATTTACCAAACAAACTGTCATATTGTAAACATGTTTGGATGTTAAATTTTTATGTCTCACACTGTAAACAATTTCAACTTATAAACTGTCTTTCAACGTATAAACTGTCAAGTTATACACAATTTCAATTTATAAACTGTCATTCAATTTATAAACATGTTTACTAACTTCAAAAAGTGTTTCTGCCATTCAACTTATAAACTGTCATATTGCTTAACATGTTAAAAACTGTTTTTGACATTCAAAATTGATGGCAATAAGATTCCAGTGTATTTTGATTTTTGGAGAAAAATAAGCTTTTTATTTCTAGATTTATGAAAGTTTAAAATTTCATAGTCATTGCTCATGCATGCCATGCTCCCAGTATTTTGCAATAAAGGTTTCATTCGAGCTATATTGGCAGTTTTGCTAGCAGATTTGTTGCCATTTTGTTTCAGATCTCGATTCTGTTAGGGTTATTTGGATTTGATCTTGCTTTTTGTAGTAAACGAATCTCCGTACAGGAGAAGAGATCTGCAGCCATGATCCGTGCCCTTGGGCACGGGTATATACTAGTACATATATATACACACACATATACATAAATACAAATATTGACCGAGATGAACTGATTCCTCAAAGTTCATCTAAGCCTATTCATAAGCCATACGGGAATTCTTAAAGCAATTGATTGCTGTAAAATTCAGTGTTAAATGTATGAGTACATTTAACTGGAGTCTGAACGGTATTAGATTGAATTACTCCAAAGACATATGCAATTCATCGTTGCATGTGATTCATACCACATGTGTTGGAGTTGCATAATGTGAAGTGAGATAGTGGCACCTTGCCTCTCCACTGTGTGTGTCCTTGGAGAATTGGTTTCCTCACTATACCCTTTGACTATTGACTAATATTCAAAGTCTCAATCTTGGTGATAGCTACTTTAAAATATTTATTATGGCTACGAGTGATTTGGTCTAAAAGGGTATGTCTAGGAAAGTAGCTAAGTTAAGACTTATGATATTGAGTGCAAAGGAAGGGCTGAGTTTATTAATATCAAGTTTGATGATCTCATAGACCGGTCAATCTGTGTGATTTAGAGACATCAGTGTGGAGATATTTATGTATTACTTGCGAATATATGAAAAGAGGGTTCAGGAATACTTACAATGATATAACAAACTAGACTTAGGGTATTATAAGCGATGTATATACTTTAGAGGGTTGATTACATAGAGTGCAATTGTGTATCTCTAACCAGTGCACAACAAGATTGCCTATGTTCGCTTATGGGTTGCACAATCAAGTTTACCAGGTACGAAAAGGTCTTCTTCTCAAGTTATTTATGTAACAACCAGCCCATCATGTGTGAGTAGGAGATGTTGGGTTTGGGTATGCCCATGACAGGCTTATGTGTAAATTTTAATTAATCTTTGTGATAATTGAAATTAAGAGAAGTGTAGGGTTTCCAATGCAAAATGTTATCCTAACTACCATACACCGTTAAAATTCTTACGTAAACTTCTCACTTCATTCCTATTTATATGACCCTTGGGAGTTTAAGTAAGGACATAGAAACCTAAATGGAAAGTTGCACTGTTTTCTTTTCTCTCCCAAAATAAGAAGAAGATAAGGTAACATTAGTGGTGAATCAGAGTTTGGTTTCCATTAGTGATTCCAATCCCGATCCAAAGAAATGTTCTAACTCCTCGCGATCCTATTCTGCTGCAAAGGTGATGTGTACATCTCATTTGATTTCAACATTCTCGAAAATGATGGTACATATGATGTTCTATAATAAAAAAAAGTACATGGGTGTTTAATTTAATTTATCCTAAATTTGACTGATAAATTGATTGATTCATGTATTTCTCTATAATTTTCTTTTCTTACTTGTTTTTTAAAAAATGTGAAAAACGTGTACCATGCCTTTATATTGCGAGGAAAAAAGTTTAAATATTGCCAAAATATAATAAAATTCCATTTGCTATCCCTAAATTTTTTATGGACTTTTGACATTTCTTTAAAAAATATCAATTTTTTCCAAATTTTATTCTAAATTTACTTTTGTTACTAGTCATATAGATCTTTTGTTACTTGATTGGCACATTTTTTTAAAATGAAAATGCCCATTGCTGTAACTTAAAAAATATATATTACAGGCACTGGGTGTTTTCTAATTTTTATTTTTATAGGAACTATATGTAGATTTTAGGTGTTGTTTTTCTCTTTATTTTTATTCATCTCCGTTTATTTTATTTTTTGTGAGGCTCACTAGTCAGTTTCATGTGTTTTCTGGAAGAGACCACATGCCTTTATTTATAGGGGATGTGGAGAGTTCATACATTGATATGATACAATCTTTGAATGAATACCAACTCATTATCTATAGAAGATACTCCTTATCTATACAAGATATTGTATTCATTATACTTCCCCTTATCCTGCCATAAGTGCGAACTCTGCTCATGAATACTTCGGGATTCTGAGCTTTATATGAGTATCATAAGGGGTGGATACTTCGGGATCCTGAGTTAATGGGATTCGCCTTGTTTAAACCTTTGACTATGTAACGACCTGATTTCGTCGTACACGTTTTTCTGTAATAAAAACGATTTCAAAATGAGTAATGATTTTTTTCTATTTTTTTGTAACTCAAATCTTGAAATGGAATTTATTTTCATGATCCATGCGACGATACGAACATGTGATATTTTTTGTAATTTTTCGAAGTCATTAGTGAAAATCTATATTTTTATATTATTATTATTATAATATAAAATAGTTGTTACTAATTACTGTTTTATTATTAGCATTTACCCTGTTATATTAATATAATTATCTACCTAATACGGTGGCAGCCCATGTCATACACAAAGAACCCCAAAATCCACACTTAGTCAGAAACTCACACCAAACTAATTAATATGCTCATAAATATTTTTGACTAACCATCTAAGTCTTAAGTTTAATATTATTAATCCTAATCTTTTTAAACCCCACCCCATCTCCTATCTCCCTCGTTCATCTCAAACCAATCTCACACAGGTCGAACCCAAACCCCACGGTAGCCTCTCACCCTACCTCATCTCCCATCACTGATGATCTCCTCTGTTGCCAAGACCAAACTCAACCCAGCTCCGTCGACGATAAACTGAGCTCCCCCTCAGCTCCTCCGACACACAGCCAAGCTCGTACCCTGCTCCTCCATCTTCCCATGGCAGCAGTAACTACCGCTGCCGTCGTCAAACACCCTGCCCCATTTCCCCTCCAATGTCATCCCCTTCTCCCACTTCCCCGTTCACCATACTCCGGCCTCCTCGAACAAACAGGCGGTGAAAGCGCCAGTTCATTTTCCCTCTTCACACGATTGCACCCCGAGCCCCCAGCTCTGCAGTTTCACGTTGCCATGGTAGCCCCTAATCCGCCTTACACCTCCCTCTGCCACCCTCGACGAAGACCCAAGGCCGGAACCCAAGCCCGTTGGCGTCTCTCTTAGCCACCACATCACATAGACCCCCGAGCCTCTCAGCTTGTTCTACCACGAGCAGCGCCACCCTCTGCCGTCTCGTCTCCTCTGCAGTCATCTGCAGCTCCTCTGAGCTCGTCGTGCTGCTGACCGCCCGTACGTTTGGCAATCAAATTGGGACGGGGATACTAGGATTAAAATTTGTTACCGCAAGTGCACGGTGTTGAGGTGTGGCTTGGGGTCAAACACAGGGAGGCGTGTGTTGTGCTTGTGAGCAATTGGGATCCTGATCACCCGGTGGGTGAGCTAGCTTAATCGCTTGATGGGTTGTCACGATAGAAAATTAATGCAAAAAGTGTGTAAGATATAAAAAAGGGTAACCTAGGACCTTGGCTTCTGCCCTATCATGGGTTCTCACTATTATGACCGCGGATATGAATGTGATCGGATTCTAGGGTTTAGTGGTGAGACGTTACCTCTAATAGTGGTACCTAGCGTCCCATGGGCCCGATATTCCGGTCGATGCCCAGGACGATACGCTAGGTCTAACCGGGTTTGGACGTTGGGCATTCCTATGTCCTGCACTGCCCGACTCCGGGAGCACTAAGCTCGCAACGATTTCTCCCGACGTTTCATCCAAGCCGTTCCCATGCGCGAGGAGTCAATGTCTACGCTATGGGTGTGAGCTGTGGCTAGGGGATCAAACTCCCGTTTTATTTCCCCTTGGCCCGACGGTCAAAGGCAGTCTTTCTCAAGCCAGAGACAATAAAACACCCCGCGTAACCATCTAAATCCATATATCATATCGAATCCCTAATCGTATCGTCGTTCTAGGGAGAACCCACGAAGGGGCTTCCACAAATATTCCAGATTTGGAAACTTCTCACTAATCACGGTGATAGATACAACAAATTTCAACCATCAAAACGAGAATCAAACAGTAAACTACTGTAGCAAATGGTATTATAAACACAATATTAAAGTATTAGAAAGATCAAAGAACTCACAAAACGAGTTTAATTGAAAGCAGCCAAAACCCCTAAAAACAGCTTAAGAAAATGGGGATTACATTTTCTGGAAAACCTAGTGCTATTTATAATTTTTGGCAAGATGCTAGGGAATATTCCCACTAGATGACAAAAATAAACGCTTACCCAATTGGCTGAAACTTCAACCGATCGGGTGAGGCAGCGGGGAAAACGGTCTTCAGCTTTTGAAAATCCTCACCCGATCGCTGAACCGATCGGGTGAGTCGTTGGGTTCTCGAGCTGGGGAAGCTTCTGCTACAGGTGACCCGATCGGTTGACAGGTGACCAGATTGGTTGACAAGTCAACCGATCGAGTGGAGTTGGCACACAAAAACAGAGATCTGCCCCCCATCCACCCGATCACTGAACCGATCGGGTGGATTTGGCTTCTTCTTCGGGTCTGATACGGGGGCACGAACCGATCGGGTGGGACTGTCCACCCGATCGGTTGAGAGCTGATACGTGGTTTTTCATGATGACTTGCTCTCAGGATCTTGTGTGACACCTCCCGTTGCTCCGGGGACTCGTGATGTTAGCATTGTATGTCCCCTGCGCTAGCAATCCTGTAAAAACACAAAAACACAACGAAAGTGAAAAGGAACTAAAAATCATAAAAAGACAGACTCAAAATAACAAAAAATGACGGGAAATCATGGAGAAGACGTGCGTGAATATATAAAATATAAACGCACATCAAAATCCCCCAAGCTGAACCCTTCCTCATCCTCGAGGAAGACGAGTGAGAATATGAGCTCGGAGGGAAAAATAGAGAGGAAGAAAAAGAAAAAGAAAACGAAAACCTAGATCACCCGTCAGAGCCAACGAAAACTAACACACCACACTAAGCAAGCATGAGATAAGATCACACTAAACCCAGGAATATGAGTCCCTACTAGTGTCGTGGGCCCACGCGGTGAAGTGCAACTGAGTGAGGTCGTGAGCTAGCAGACGGTGTAACTATCTAAATTGTGCAATAAAGCTCCATATACACAAACCCATGGAATGACCCAAATATCGAATCAATTCGAATTAGCGGTGAATAATAGCTCAAGCATGCATGAGAGTAGAGTAAGAATAGAAACATATCATGTGTCAGGGACTCTACTGCTAGGAACTAGGGAATCATCACACGACTACCTAGATGATTGCTAGAAAGCTCCTATGCCAAGTGTGTTCAAAAACGAAGGGGGTTGAGTAGGTGTGGAGGAGAGCACTTGGTGCAAATTCTTGCCTTCCCTTTATTCATGGTGGATAGGAGCAATATTCACAACGGGAATTTTTTGGGTTTTGGGTATATGTATATTTTTTGGATTTTGGCTATACATGTTCTTTCTTTTCGCCCTTTCTCTTTTTTTATTTGGATTTTTGGATTTTGTCAAAGTTGTGTACTCTCCCAAGTGGAAGAATAGTACACGACGAGGGGATTTGCACCAAGTAAAACAAAAAAGAATTCGAATTCTAAACACTTGGGCAAAAGGAAAATTTTTCGCGAATCAGAGTATAAGCAAAATGGGTTATCCTAGTCCTATTGGTAGAGTCCTGACACATGCGAAATGAAGCATAAATATATAGGTAATTCATGCATAAAGAAGCAGACAGTGGAGGTGAAATACCGCATATTCAAAATTGAAGCATGATAGTCTAGGGTCATCCAAGGACATGCATATAAAACAGAATCACAACGTAGAAGCACACCAACTAGCTAGTCACAACACACAACTCACTCAAAAGCAAAGTGAACCCACGGAGCATAAAATACAGTAGGACTCGACTTCCTAGGGTTAGTGAGAATGGTTATCATAGCTAAGCTAAGTGTGCGTGTGGTTCCGTGGCAGTTCATCATGTGGGGTCATCTCTAGGAGAGTGAGAATAAAAGGATGGAAAGAAAAAAGAAAAACACGACGAAAAACGACTCAAAAACGGTGAAAAAGACGCAACTGACACACATAGTGCGACTCCCCCAAGCTGAACGTTGCATTGCCCCCAATGCAATAGGAGTAAATGCGGAAGGGCAACGAAAGATGGGAGGGTAGTACGCACCGACAAATAAATGGGAAAAACATGAAAAACACACAAAGAGAGATGTATAAAAATAAAGAAAATAAATACAAAGATGATCTATATATAAGATATACACACAGACACACAAAACAAACACACCACAAACAAATGACACGACAACAATCACAGAAAATAGATTTCCCCCAAGCTGATCTCAATGATGCTAGAAAAAAGATGTGATCATGGTGAATCGAAAAAATGGTTAGGGGAAAATCAATCTGAGCTGCTATCGGAAGAATTTTTGAGAGATGGTGAGGTGGGAGGTGAATAGTGGACGAAAGATGATGGTGAGGACGATGGAGAAGGTGTGCCGACAGGAGAAAGAGGGGCAATAGGCTGGATCATGGGTGCATCGAAATTGATCGGTGGATCATGGTGGATTATGATGGTACCAGGTGATCCAGCATATGGGTGCCAATCGGGAGGATCCAAGGGTGGAAGATGTACAAGTGTAGTATACCAAGGATCGGGATAGAATTCCCACGGTAAATGAGAAGTGCAAATGGGGATTCGCTCAAAAGATGTTGGTGGGAGGACAACAAAAGGATTATTATCAGGACCATAAAGGTAGACTGCACGTTCGCGACCAAAATGAGTGATCATACCAATATCGATCAAGTAGTCGCGATCGATGCGGATCCGTCCCGATAAAATTTGGAGGTTGGATGGTAGCCTCAAAATATGACTGACAACTAAAGTGATAATCCCACCATAACAAATAGGTCCGGAGGTTGCACGGCTAAAAGCTAAAAGCTCATGGATGATCCATTGGCCGGTGTTGATGGGTAAGGGGTCATGTCCACAAATCCTGTCGTGAGACATGGCATACAGAAAGAAAAGCTCGTCCCTAGACACCGTGGAAACATCCATGCGGGAAAAGATGGTGTTGGCAAAGAGGCAGTGGGCGAAGCGGTAACATGGGTGTATGATGTAGGATGCAAGTGCCTCCGATGGAAAGGCGGGATACTGGGTGAATAGTTGTCAAACGCCATCATCTCGGAAGTAAGAATAAATATTAGACCGATCATGAGTTGAACATTCAATGTAATGATCGGGGTGAGGAAATTTCAGCGAATTGTTAAGCTCGACAAACGTCATTGTAAAGTCGACGTTAAAAGCGCAGAAAGCGAATCTCCAATCGTACACTACGAGTGAAGAAAGGAACTCTAGTGTGAGATTCCGATGTGTGTTGGCATGAGCACGCAGTAGGAAATCGAACACAATGCAGTCAAAAAGTTTGGTGACGCCTCTCAAAAGTCCAAGAGATTCGAGCGTGGGGCGATTAGCAAAAAGGGTAGGTCGCATGGGGCAAGGAAGAAGGGCGTGCACATGTGCAGATTGTTCTACAGACGAAGGATTTATGCCAAGAAAAGATGGGGAAGAGGGCCGTGTAGGTATTGTCGGCGTGATGATGATGCCGGTTCTTTTCACTTCCTAGACATGGTAATGACGTAAGAGAAGAACAATAACGTGGGGGATAGTGTCTACGATGATGATAAGGCAGATGTAGGAGGCAGACAAAAAATTAAAACATTGCACACAAGAAGAGAAACATAAAGCTTAGAAAGGGGTTACCCAGCAATGATGCAACTCCAAACTAGATGCTCCTCTCTAGATCCCCTGGCGAAATGTGAGAGCTGTTGCTTCATTTTCATATGAAACTGTTGGGATTTGGGGATTTGGGGGAAAATTGGTTAGTAGGGTTAGGGTTTTTTGGGGGATTATGATGTAGGGGTTAATAGGAGGAGATGGGGAAGTAGATGGTGTTTATTTTGTTGGGTAATTGTTGTGGGTTAGTTTGATGCCAAGAAATTGGTGGTAGGTGGGCGAATTTGGTGTTTTGGCATTGTGTCCCATCTTTTTCTACGAAATGGGTCGTGTGGGGAAGATGGGGGCTTTATTGGGATGCAGCCAACCGATCAGGTGGAGTCAAACCGATCGGGTCACTGCATCAGGTGAGTTCCAAATGAGAAATAAGCTACAGGTCACCCGATCGGGTGAGATCTCACCCGATCGGGTCATCTCCTCTTAGATAGTACACCTGTTACTGGAAAATACGACCCGATCACCGGCAGTGTCACTCGATCGGGTGATTCTTCCACAGATCCAAAGCTGTCCATTCACAATCCTGCACAAAATTTCCAGATTCGCTAAGTTTCAAAACGAGAATCCCCCGAGCTGCAAATCTATACTAATATATACCAATTAGTTTTATTGAAAGCGAGTAAAGGGTTAGAACATGGGTTGCATCCCATGAAGAGCTTGGTTATAATCGACAACTCGACTCCTCAGTTCGTGATCAATGCAGATTCGGAGGATTTGTAGCGGAGCTATCGGTCGTCGAGTTTTCGTCCGGAGAGATTACGGGCTCGTTGATTGTATAGTGCTTTAGGCGCTGCCCATTGAACTTGAACGGTTCATCTCTTCCCATGATCTCAATCGCTCCATGCGGGAAGACCTTGGTGACTCGGTAGGGTCCCGACCACCTAGACTTGAGCTTTCTGGGAAAGAGCCTCAGTCTTGAATTGAATAGGAGAACTAAGTCTCCTTCCTTGAATTCTTTCTTTAAAATGTGCATGTCGTGCCATCGCTTCAGCTTCTCTTTGTAGATCCGGGCATTTTCGTATGCGTTGAGACGGATCTTGTCAAGTTCATTTAGTTGGATTTGTCGGTGGCTCACTGCCTCTTTGGTGTCGAAGTTCAGATTCTTGACATCCTAGAATGCCTTATGCTCCAATTCCACAGGCAGATGACATGCCTTCCTGTAGACAAGTCGATAAGGGGTCGTGCCAATCGGAGTCTTGAATGCAGTTCTGTAGGCCCAGAGCGCATCTGAAAGCTTGGATGACCAATCCTTCATAGAGCTAGCCATAGTCTTCTCCAGGGTGCCTTTTATCTCTCGGTTTGAGACTTCTACCTGGCCGCTAGTTTTCGGGTGATAAGCACGCCTGATTTGGTGCTGCACTCTATACTTCTTCAAAAGGGATTCAAATTTATTCTCTATGAAGTGGCTCCCCCATCGCTAATTAGGACTCGAGGCACGCCGAATCTCAGGAAGATGTTGTTTTTTAAGAATTTGGCCACCACATGGGAATCATTTGTGGGGCTAGCTATTGCCTCAACCCATTTGGATACATAGTCTACGGCCACTAAGATGTACTGGTTACCAGAGGAAGAAGGAAATGGTCTCGTGAAGTCGATCCCCCAAACGTCGAAGATCTCGACTTCTAAGATGTAATGTTCATTTCCCTTGGTTATGTTTCCTGTCCTTTGGCACTTGTCGCAGGCCTCGACATAAGCATAATTGTCCTTGAAAAGAGTCGGCCAATAGAATCCACTCTGGAGAATCTTCGCTGTGGTCTTATAAGTACTTGCATGGCCTCCGCATTGTCGATCATGGCAATGAGAAATTATGGAGGTCGCCTCTGTTTCGGGAATACACCTCCGTATCACCCCATCATTGCAAGTCTTGTACAGATAAGGGTCATCCCAATAAAATTTCTGGACTTCGTGAAAGAATTTCTTCTTTTGCTGATAACTCACATTGTGGGGTACGATGGTGCACGTGAGATAGTTGGCGATGTCAGCATACCATGGAGTCCAAATAGAAGAGATAGAGAAAAGATGCTCGTTAGGGAGTGAGTCATCAATAGGAGTGGCATCGGGTCGAAAGTAGACAACCTAGATAGATGGTCGACGACGACATTCTCCGCCCCTTTCTTGTCCTTGATTTCCAAGTCAAATTCCTGGAGGAAGAGAATCCACCTTATGAGGCGCGGTTTGGCCTCCTTCTTGCTCAAAAGGTACTTGAGGGCGGCGTGATCTGTATGCACGATAACCTTTGCACCCACAAGATATGACCGGAACTTGTCCATGGTATGGATGACGGCTAGTAGTTCCTTTTCTGTCGTCGTATAGTTCCTTTGAGTTTCGTCAAGTGTATTGCTTGTATAATAGATAACATGCAGATTTTTGTCTTTCCTTTGCCCCAAGATGGCCCCAACTGCATAGTCGCTAGCGTCGCACATCAATTCGAACGACAGACTCCAATCGGGCGGTTGAATCACAGGTGCAGAAATAAGGGGTTGCTTCAAGAGGCGGAAAGCTTCCATACACTTGTCATCGAAGACGAAAGGTGTATAATTCACGAGGAGCTAAGTCAAGGGCCTAGAAATTTTAGAGAAGTCCGTTATAAACCGGCGGTAAAATCCCACATGTCCTAAGAAACCACGGACTCCCTGAAGGTTACGTGGAGGCGGAAGCTTTTCGATCACATCTACCTTAGCCTTGTCCACCTCAATCCCTCTTGAAGAGATAGTGTGCCCCAATACGACTCCTTCTTGTACCATAAAGTGGCATTTCTCCCAATTTAAAACTATCCCTTTATCTTGACATCTCTTCAGGACTTTAGCGAGGTTGCAGAGACACGAGTTGAACTCCGTTCCATAGACAGAGAAATCATCCATGAAGACCACCATTATGTCCTGGGAGAAATCGGAGAAAATTGCGGTCATCAGTCTTTGAAATGTAGCCGGGGCGTTGCAGAGCCCAAACGGAATCCTCCTATAAGCATACGTCCCAAAGGGACATGTAAAAGTGGTCTTTTCTTGGTCATCGTTGTGGATGGGAATTTACAAGAAGCCAGAATACACATCCATGAAGCAAAAATAGTTGTGCTTGGCCAGTCTTTCAAGCATCTGGTCAATAAAAGGGAGGGGATAATGATCTTTCCTCGTGGCTTTGTATAATTTCCAGTAATCGATGCACATCCGATATCCGGTGACTGTCCTTATAGGTATAAGCTCATTTTTCTCATTACGGATGACTGTCATTCCTCCCTTCTTGTGCACAACATGTACCGGGCTAACCCAAAGACTGTCGAAAATGGGTAGATAATCCCGGCCTGGAGAAGTCTAATAATCTCCTTCTTAACTACTTCCAGCATAATAGGGTTCAATCTCCGTTGTGGCTCGATGGAAGTGGCTTGCTCATCTTCGAGTAATATCATGTGCGAGCAAAGCCCCAAGCTTACTCCTTTCAAGTCCTCAATTACATACCTGAAAACATTCTTAAATTTTTTCAGAACATCAAGAAGTTTTGCCATCTGGTCTTCGGGTAGCGAGGAGTTCACAATGATTGGTTGCGTTGAATTCTCCCCCAAATATTTATTCTTTAATCCAGGAGGTAACTCCTTTATCTCAACTTCATGTGGTCACGATACATATTTTTCAAGATGTGCATCCTCCAATGAAAGAGCCTCTTCCAGGTTCTCCGGGATGCTAACATACGGAACTTCACATTCAACCGTGGGTTCGCTGGGGTAAGCCTTGCCGGGTGGTGAGGAGACCATGGAGGAAGGCTCTGGGTCCATTTCAAGCGTATGATAACTATCCGGAGAAAAGGCTTCAACACGAAAACAAGTCTCAATAGTAGGTAGTCCTCCACCACTACCTTCTGCTTCATAATGGTCCCAAACTCCTGGGTGCTCTGTAGAGGTCTGCAAGGAAAAGATAGATTCCTGCTCTTCGCACTCGACAAGCCCTTCCAGATGATCCTCCAGACAAATATCCCCAATGGTACGTAGATCTCCCTCACTGAAGTCGGTACTGGGTATGTCAATAACCATCGCTTCATCAGAAGGGAAAAAGAATGTCGTGTCAGGGTGTTGCTGAATATCATGATTCCGCTTTTGATTTTCCACTGCAGCTGTCAGGAAGGATAGGATGCTTGAGATGATTAGAGATTCTGCTAGACTCTGGACCAAATAGCTGGTGTCGGGTGTATGTGCCCAGACGTCATCGTAAAAGGCACACGACATACTTGCTGTAGGGTAGAAAACATGTAAGAAAAGGAGAGAAAGGGGACTGCAACAATAGAGAACACGTTAATAACACAGGTTGGTCCACCAATCCTTTTAAACGAATATGTACAATATGTCCAAGCAAAATTAAAAAGTGTGTAGAATGTGAAAATTATCACGGGGTAAGGATATGAGCTAGTCTCAGGATGACATGGTCCTAAATGAAACAAGCACGTTGCCTCCCCAGCAGCAATGCCATAAAGCTTGACTGCCCGTCTGTTTGGCAATCAAATCGGGACGGGGATACTATGATTAAAATTTGTAACCGCACGCGCATGGTGTCGAGGTGTGGCTTGGGGGTCGAACACATGGAGGCATGTGTTGTGCTTGTAAGAAATTGGGATCCTGATCACCCGGTGGGTGAGCTAGCTTAATCGCTTGATGGGTTGTCACGATAGAAAATTAATGCAAAAGGGTGTAAGATATAAAAAAGGGCAACCTAGGACCTTGGCTTTCGCCCTATCATAAGTTCTAACTATTACGACCGACGGATAGAAATGTGATCGGATTCTAGGGTTTAGTGGTGAGACGTTGCCTCTAATAGTGGTACTTAGCGTCCCATGGGCCCGATATTCCGGTCGATGCTCAGGATGATATGCTAGATCTACCTGGGTTCGGACGGTGGGTATTCCATGTCCTACACCGCCCGACTCCGGGAGCACTAAGCTCGCAATGATTGCTCCCGGCATTTCATCCAAGACGTTTCCACGCGCGAGGAGTCAATGTCTATGCTATAGGTGTGAGCTGTGGCTAGGGGATCAAACTCCCATTTTATTTCCCCTTGGCCCGACGGTCAAAGGTGGGCTTTCTCCCGCCAGAGACAATAAAACACCCCGCATAATAATCTAAATCCCTATATCATATCGAATCCCTAATCCTATGGTCATTCTAGGGAGAACCCACGAAGGGGTTCCACCAATGTCCCAGATTTGGAAACTACTCACTAATCATGGCGATAGATGCAACAAAAAAAATTTCAGCCATCAAAACGAGAATCAAACAGTAAACTACTGTAGCAAATGGTATTATAAACGCAATATTAAAGTATTAGAAAGATCAAAGAACTTACAAAACGAGTTTAATTGAAAGCAGCCAAAAACCCCTAAAAATCGCTTAAGAAAATGGGGATTATGTTTTCACGGAAACCTAGGGATATTTATACATTTTGGCAAGATGCCAGGGAATATTCCCACTAGAAGACCAAAATAAACGCTCACTCGATCGGTTGAAACTTCAACCGATCGGGTGAGGCAGCGGGGAAAACGGTCTTCAGCTTCTGAAAATCCTCACCCGGTCGCTGAACCGATTTGGTGAGTCATTGGGTTCTCGAGATGGGGAAGCTTCTGCTACAGGTGACCCGATCGGTTGACAAGTCAACCGATCGTGTGGAGTTAGCACACAAAAAAAGAGATATGCCCCCATCCACCCGATCACTGAACCGATCGGGTGGATTTGGCTTCTTCTTCGGGTCTGATACGGGGGCATGAACCGATCGGGTGGGACTGTCCAACCGATCGGTTGAGAGCTGATACGTGGTTTTTCAAGATGAATTGCTCTCAGGATCTCGTGCGACACCTCATGTTGCTCCGTGGAATCGTGATGTTAGCGTTGTATGTCCACTGTGTTGGATATGGACGACATGAATACACCCATGAGGGGATGTATGAGGGAATACGGACCTCAGATGTCGCGTGCATGAAAGCTTGCACGAAGGGAACCTTTTCTCGTGTGAAAAGGACCACTCGATAAGTGGAAAAAGTCACTTTGTAAGTGCATAAAGGCACTTGATAAGTGAATGAAGAAGAGGATAAGTAAATGTGCTAATATAGGCTAATAAGCTTATATTTAGTTATTTCCTACAATAACTACCCCTAAAGCCTATAAATAGGACCCAAGGGTAAGGCATTTACACTAATCTTACCATGCCATAAGTTTGCATAAGGCAACTTGTGTTCTTCTTCTCCCTTCCATTAAAATCCTCTTCTAAATAGAGATTTAGGCGGTGAAATGCTGCTTCGATCCTCCGTGACGAAGTACTGACCATTGTGGCAAATCCGAGGGCGAAGTTCAGAGATTACGGTGCCGCATACGCAAGCGTAAGTCTCTACTTTATTATTCGATCCTAACGCCCTTGTTTTGACATGATCCTACATTGGTATCAGAGCCATACGGGTTCGCCCCGGTCTAACCATCGCCCCGGTCTCACCGATGAATGCGGTGTTGTCTCTTTCACGAATGAGTCTCCTTCCATTACGGATATGGTAGGAACGCATCATGACGGAGAGAACGCAATAGTTATTCTTTTCACGTTAGGGTCTTCTGTCATTACGGATATGGCAGGAACTCTCTGTGACGGGAAGAACTTACCATTCATCTTGCCAAACTCGCGCTCCTCATGGATGCTGAGTCTCCATTCAATTGAGAATGTGAACTCTCTTCATGTAGAGCGTGAAGTTTACGGCCTTGAAAACGCGTTCTCTTCATTTCTTGGCACACGGCCATTAAAGCAAAACCGTTTTCTCAACGAACGGGTGCTTCATCGGAGAAGACGATGGTGGTTATTCTCAACGGAGAAGATGAAAATTTTGTTGCATGATCACCTTGGCCATATGGGCTATGGTGGCAATGCATCCCCCCTCCCCATGCGGAGGGGGTTGGCTACGGCCAATAACAACCACGGCCACCCCTCCGGCGGGGGTGTGCGGCCAACCCCATGCAAGGGGGTGGCCGGCCATGGCCGGCCTCGGCCAGGGCCAGGGGGCCCTGGCCGCGGGCCAGGGCCCTGCCGGCCCTGGCAGAGGCCAGGACCGGCGCCCTGGCCGGCCCTGGCAGAGGCCAGGGCCGGCGCCCTGGCCCGGGGCTAGGGCCTGGCCGGCCCTGGCCCGGGGCCAGGGACAGGCCAGCGGCCTTGTCGGCCCGAGGCCAGGGCCGGCGCCCTGGCCTTAGGCTAGGGCCTGGCTGGCCCTGGCCTCAGGCTAGGGCCTGGCCGGCCCTGGCCGAGGCCTGGGCCGACGCCCTGGCCGGCCCTGGCCGAGGCCTGGGCCGGCGCCCTGGCCGGCCCTGGCCTCTGCCAGGGCCACGGCCGGCCCTGGCAGAGGCCAGGGCCTGCGCCCTGGCCGGCCCTGGCCACTGCCAGGGCCACATGCGGCCTTCACAGTGGCCAGGGCCTGGCCGAGGCCGGCCCTGGCCACTGCCAGGGCCACGGTCATTGTCGGCCCTTGGCCTCGGCCAGGGCCAAGCCCCGGTTGGCCCTATTTTTCATGGGGAAGGGGGGGCTTGCATGATCGGGAGGGGGTGGATTGCATGGCCGGTCTCTACGGAGCCGGCGGCAGTTGTCTGCGGCAAACTTGTCCAGTAGGGGGGAAGCGCCTGGATCCATACGGGAGCCGGCGGTGGTGGCTTGCAGAAAACTCCCCTCAAGGAAAGTTCGGCCTTGGACAAGTTACGATGGCAACACTATCTTCGGAAGGAAGAAGAATTCGGCCTTGGCACGGTCACGACACGACCCCGGCAATGGCCGGGGAATTGTCGAAATATTTTGGCTATGTCACTCTGTAATGGGGTGCAGGCCCTGCAAAATACGTTTGCAAAATGCATTTGAAAAATACGTTTTCAAGATACTGCAAAATACGTTTTGCAAAATACATTTGAAAAATACGTTTTCAAAATACGTTTTTTCAAAAATGCTTTTCCGCTGCAAAGTACTATAAGAGTCTATCGTTTGATAAGTGAGGGGGAAATATTGAAAGTTGTTCTAGATGGTGATTGGAATCGTAGAGACCTTTCCAATTCTAGAGCAACATCTTCAATATTTTTCGAAAGTAACTTATCAAATAGAATAATATCATTCCAAGTGGGATTTTTTTTCAAGTGGGAGTGATATTAAACTAGTCTGAAATTTCACATTCGATTGATTCAGTATCTCAATGGATTATGATTCGACCAGTGGTTTTTTGGACTAGTTTGTGGGACACCTCAGCTCAGTCTGGGGGTAGTGAACCATGGACTAGCCATTTCCCTGGTCGATCCGCTGGCCGAGACTAATGAATCATGAAAATATAACAATATGATGACTATGTATATGAAATTAATGCAATGTTTTTGATCGAACCTTCTTTTCATGTCTTTTGCAGCATTTTAAAGTTAAAATATCTTCCACTTCAAAGAACATCGTCGCTGAGTTAATCAGAGGTGAAAAACTCAACAACGATAATTACAAACTATGGTCCATCAAGATACAATACGTTCAAGAGGAGCAAGACGTGCTCGAAACTCTAAAGAACAAGATGATTGAACCCGCATTGGGCACTACGGCCCAACACAGACGAGACAAAGAAGCTTTTGATGCTTGGTCTCGGAAGAACAAGATAGCTCGCATTACATTATTGTCCAGTATGGCCGATGACATAATGCGCATCTTCCGAGAGTATGACCTAGCCATGGACATATGGTCCAAGCTTGAGGAGAAGTTTGGTGGCACATCGGTGTCCAAACTTCGTTCTTTAACTATAAGATTTGATTCATATAAGAAACATCCAGATCATTCCATGGGGAAACATCTGCGACATATGGCGAATCTAATCTCAGAGTTAAAGGATGCAAGTCATGTGCTCACTGATGAGCAACAAATCCAAGCAGTCATACGTTCCCTGTCAAATGGGTGGGACCAAATGAAGATGCATCTCACTCATAATGAGAGCATCAAGAACTTCAGCGATGTTTCAAAGCACCTCGAGTTAGAGGAAGAGCGGCTTGCGGCTGCCAAGACAAGTACAGAAGTGCACATGGTTGCTAGTTCCTCACACAAGGGAAAGAAACAGAAAGATCGTTCGAAGTTTACTAATGAACGTAATAAGCAACCAGAGTCTACCAAGAAACCCAAATATAAGGGTGGGCACAAGAAATGGCACAAGAAGAAAGACTTGAAGAGGATCAAGTGCTTCAAGTGCAACAAGTTAGGTCACTATGCCCGTTCTTGTACGGATGGAGGTGACAAGGTAACTTGTAATACTAGTTACATATGTGTTTCTAGTTCAATATTTCTTGTAGAATCTAATCCATTTTGGATAATTGATTCAGGTGCCATCGACCACATAACAAGGGACAGACGGTCCTTCGTGGAGTATCACCGGATACCCCAAGGAACAAAGTGGATATATGTAGGAAACAACACACGTGTTGAAGTGAAAGGCGTTGGGACTTGCAAGCTCGTCTTGGACAACGGCCGCACTATCTTACTACATGATGTCCTCTTCGCTCCAGATATTCGAAGGAATATTATATCTGTGGTCGTGTTAATGGGTCTTGGTTATAGTTGGTTTTTTCATGATTGTAAAGTGGACTTGTTTTGTAATAATTCTTTAACTGGTACTGGGTATGTTTTTAAAGGATTTATTGTATTAAATACAATGTATGATTCCTCATTTAATAATGAAAATTTCCTTGTTGCAAATTCTTCGACTTATGAGTCAGATATAATTTATTGGCACGCAAGGCTTGGTCACATTGGACCAACGCGTATGGATAGACTTGCTAAACGTGGCCTTCTATCCAATGTTTCAAAGGTCGATATGTCGACCTGCGAACATTGCCTTGTAGGGAAATCTTGTCGCAAGCCGTTTGGAACCGGCACAAGGGCCGAGGTTCCATTACAGCTTATCCATTCGGACATATGTGGTCCGATGAATGTCTAGACAAGACGCGGGAAGTCCTATTTCATCACTTTTATTGATGACTTCACCCGAATCGGTCATATCTATTTGATATCCCACAAAAGTGAAGCATTGACCTGCTTTAAAAACTATATGAGTTTGGTGGAAAATCAATTAGATCGCAAGATTAAGGTCTTGCGAACCGATAGAGGCGGTGAATATCAATCGGCAAGTTTTAAGGAACTTTGTGATGAAAAAGGCATAGTCCATCAGGTAACTATGCCTTATACTCCGCAACAAAATGGTGTTGCAGAAAGGAGAAATAGGACTTTAATGGAAATGGTCCGTTCAATGATGGCGCAAGCTAACTTGCCAATCACCTTTTGGGGTGATGCATTATTGACGGCCGCTTTCATCTTAAACCGCGTACCCTCGAAATCAGTTAGCTCCACTCCTTATGAGTTGTGGAACCAAAGGTCTCCTGACTTAAACATTTTAAAACCTTGGGGATGTGCATCATACGCACATATTTCCTCCCATAAGTATGGCAAACTCGGGCCACGGGGAAGGAAATGTATCTTTATACGATACGCAGAAAACTCCAAAGGTTATGTTTTCATTGGTCAGGAAGACAATGGGGGTCTAATTGAATTTGAGTCGAGGGATGTCACTTTCTTGGAAAACGAGTTTCCAAGACAGGGCGAGATAAGTCAGGACTTATCTCTATTTGAGATTAATGATCAAGAAGGATTACCTCATTCGAGTGGGAGAATTCTTGGTGAAGACGAAAATACGTTTCAAACTTCACCAATGGATGATACGAATGACGCGAATCCTATTCCATATGGGAATAATGATCCAAGTGGGAGCATTTCTAACGACATTCCAAGTGGGAGTGATATTAGAATTGATCTAAATTCGAGTCAACAAGGACTTGAAGAATCTCAAATACGACGTAGTAGTCGTACAAGGTTGGCTCCTCTAAGATTTGAGGATGAATTTCCGCAAACCTTTATGACTTTACTACAAGATGATGACGAGCCTGCTACTTTCAAACAGGCCGTATCATGCCCTGCGAAAGACAAATGGATGGAAGTGATGAAGGAGGAGTTGGAATCCATGAAAGTTAACCAAGTCTGGGACTTAGTTGACTTACCCAGAGGACGTAGAGCTATTGGGAACAAATGGGTTCTCAAGATCAAGCATAAGGCTGATGGCTCTATAGACAGATATAAAGCTCGCCTTGTCGCGAAAGGTTTTACACAACAGGAAGGGATAGACTACGAAGAGACCTTCTCACCTGTTGTTCGGTTTACCTCGATTCGCCTGATTCTGGATATGGTAGCTTGCTTAGACCTCGAATTACATCAGATGGATGTAAAGACTGCCTTTCTCAATGGAGAATTAGATGAGGAGATCTATATGGAACAACCAACAGGGTTTGTAACAGAAGGAAACGAACATATGGTTTGTAAACTTCGTAAGTCCATATATGGTCTTAAACAATCCTCGAGGCAATGGTATATACGATTTCAAGAAGTTGTCTTATCAAATGGGTTTTCCATGCTTGATGAAGATAACTGTGTATATATCAAGAGGATTAAGAGCAAGTACGTTATTATGTCTCTATATGTAGATGACATTTTACTAGCCGGAAATGACAAGGGCTTTGTGATGGATATCAAGGCTTGGCTTTCATTAGTTTTTGAGATGAAAGACATGGGAGAAGCCGTATATATCCTTGGAGTTAAGATTTCAAGGAATCGTTCGAAGAAACTTCTTTCTCTTTCACAAGAGACTTATATAAAGAAGGTTCTAGAACGTTTTAATATGCAGGATTGCAAGTCCATTGATACTCCTATAAGCAAATGCGATAATTTATGTCTGAAATCGTGTCCAAAGAACCAAAAGGAAAATGAAATTATGGAAAAAGTTCCATATTCCAGTGCAGTTGGTAGTCTTATGTACGCTATGATGTGTACAAGACCGGACATCTGTTTTTCCGTTGGAATGGTAAGTCGTTATCAATCCAATCCAGGGCAAGTACACTGGAAAGCGGTTAAGAGGATAATGCGGTATCTTAAAGGAACTGCGGACTATGCTTTATGCTATCAAGGAGATGCCTTGAGGCTCGAAGGCTACACTGATGCTGATTGGGCGGGTGATCTCGATGAGCGACGATCGACCTCAGGATATGTTTTTCTACTCGGATCTGGTGCAATATCCTGGAGTAGTAAGAAACAATCCTGCATCTCACTTTTAACTATGGAAGCCGAGTTTGTAGCATTTAGCATGGCAGTCCAAGAGGCTGTTTGGCTTAGGAAATTCTTAGACAGGCTAATTGATGCAAGTGACTCAGGTGCTGTACCAATACACAGTGACAGTCAAGCATCTATAGCCTATGTCAAAGATCCAAAATTCCATTGTAAGACCAAACACATTGATATCTGCTACAAATTTACAAAAGACTATGATAAGACCAAGAAGGTAGACATAAGGTACATATCTACGCATGAGATGATAGCGGATCCGCTTACGAAGGCGATCCCCAGAGATGTGTTTTACAAACACTTAACATCTCAAGGATGGCATAAGAGCTGAGTTGTACCAATATAAATTCTCATGTCTGTAAAAGATCAAATTTAATAAAAGAATAAGTTCTTTTTCAACATTGCATATGAGTTTCTAGAAAATGTTTGTGTACATTTTAAAATCTCAGCTATATTTTCTAGTATGTCGGACAGATTGAGGTTGGCTCTCTCACATGAGCAACCGCCTTTATTATATCAGACGGATAAAATAAAGATGAGACCTGTTTAAAGTCAAAATCGTCAGACGGATGATTTAGAGTCATGACTTAAACAAAATGGTCGTATGAAAGATCTGCATCATATGGATGCTTACAAAAGATCTAAGAGGATTCTTAAACCCTATCTGTCTTATACGGGATGTGGGTCTAGAAGATTATTTGAGTAGTAAAAGGGACTCAAAATCAGACATTGTGGTGTCTGATCATCATCCTTACAACATCATTAAGACATACGCTCCCTGGGAAAGGAGTGATGTTGTAATACGTATTCATACTACGTATGCATTTGACCATTGGGTTAGAATAGTGATTGCGTTTACTATTATGTGAGACCCAAAGACCACATGGGTCTTAACTCGTTACCCTTATGGACTCTAATTGGTTCCTTTAGATTTGTCTGGGTGATTGCTATCTTAGCATGTTGCTTATGGACTATGGTCAATTCGGTCCGGCGGGGCATGTTAGAAAAGCGAGTCAAGTCAAGATCGAAAGGATCGCAAGAAGAGGAAGATTAATTTCATATTCACATTTGGACTTTAAAGATTCAAAGCTGGCCAGCCAATTGTAATCCAGATGGGATTCAATTGTTGAATATAAATTATAAGAAATGTGAAGAAATAATCTAGGGTAAAGCATGCGTTGATCTACTCAACTTTGCACCTCGAGGAGTGTTGTGTATCTCTAACAATGGCACAAACAGCGGACTCTATGTGCATGACGGTCACACAGCCTATTTCTCGGTATGATAAATAGAAGAGTTAAAGGAAAAGATGTTTCCTTACAATCCCCTCAAGTGTGAGTGGGAGATGTTGGATATGGACGACATGAATACACCCATGAGGGGATGTATGAGGGAATACGGACCTCAGATGTCGCGTGCACGAAAGTGTGCACGAAGGAAACCTTTTCTCGTGTGAAAAGGACCACTCGATACGTGGAAAAAGTCACTTTATAAGTGCATAAAGGCACTTGATAAGTGAATAAAGAAGAGGATAAGTAAATGTGCTAATATAGGCTAATAAGCTTATATTTAGTTATTTCCTACAATAACTACCCCTAAAGCCTATAAATATGACCCAAGGGTAAGGCATTTATACTAATCTTACCATGCCATAAGTTTGCATAAGGCAACTTGTGTTCTTCTTCTCCCTTCCATTAAAATCCTCTTCTAAATAGAGATTTAGGCGGTGAAACGCTGCTTCGATCCTCCGTGATGAAGTACTGACCGTTGTGGCGAATCCGAGGGCGAAGTTCAAAGATTACGGTGCCGCATACGCAAGCATAAGTCTCTACTTTATTATTCGATCCTAACGTCCTTATTTTGACAGGATCCTACACCCTGTGCTAGCAATCCTACAAAAACACAAAAACACAACGAAAGTGAAAAGGAACTAAAAATCACAAAAGACGGACTCAAAATAACGAAAAACGACGAAAAATCACGGAGAATACGTGCATGAATATATAAAATATAAACGCACGTCAGCCGCCAGGGTGCCCCGCTAGCCCCACGACAGCCTCCGCCGACGTGCCCTGACAACCTTCGTGAAGTCCCTCCAGCTACACTCCCATCTCTCCACCCTCTTTCTGACAGCAGCATCCTCCACCATTGTCGCCGCCGGCTCTGCCCTTGCCCCCACTCCTACTCACGTCGTGCCCTCCAATGCCGTTCCTGACGATCAGCGATGCTGTAGCAACCTACCTCCGCTCATGCTGCTTCTCTTGCAGCTGTAGCTGTTACCCGCTGCTGCAAGCGCCACTGCTTATTGCAGTAGCCTTCGCTACACTGCCACGACCCCAACGGCATCGACCGCTAACCCCACCGCTCCCTCAGTCACCGACGACGATGTGAAGAGCCCGTTCGTTGTTAGCGTAAGGAGAAGAGAAGAAGGTTAAGTGTTTATGCTTATTTATAAGCGTATAAACGTATATATGAGCTTATTAATATTTATATAATATCAGTTTCTGATGTAAAATTCAAAATAAATTGTATAGGCCTCAGAAAAATACAAGACAAGGTTCAGAAAATTCAGCGGACATCCCGAACACGTTGACGCTAGTTAATCAGGCGAGTATATTTTCCTCAGCATTTTTCTAAGCTAAAATCTATTTACGTTGTTTTCACTTGATAATTAATATCTTAATTATTTCATGTACACTGACATACGATAAATTTATATGTCGCAATACTAAACGAGACGCTCATTTTGACAGCTTATGTGATGTTTTCCAGCGTGTCGTTCACTCTGAATAAATCGATGAACGTTACGATATCTAGTTTTCTAATTTAGAAAATTAGTTTTTAAATTCATTTTAAATTCTAAAAATTGTTTTTGAGCTTTTAAAAATTATTAAAAATGTCTAGAGGCTTCAGAAAATATTTTCTTCTTAGGTAAAATTATTTTTCTCATATCTAGCCTATCTAAAATTTTAGAACGTATTACGACACTTTTTCAAGCTATTAGAAAATAAAAACGATCAAGATAAAAAGGTAGCAACTAGTATTGCCCATGACCAATAATTTCTTGTGATTACAGGTACTAATTCTCGCTTTCAAGCACCCCTGAAAGCTTTAGCTCTAGCCTTGGCTTACTATGACAATCTCAAAACCCGTAAGACACTGTAATTCTAGCTTTAGAAGTAAAGCAAATGTAATAGAATGAACTTAGGATTTCATGCATAGCCTCATAACGGGTATTGACCTGAACGAATGACTAGCTACCTAATTAACTAGGTAACTAATCAAATGCACAACGACTTCGACTCGAGAATGTGACATTACCAACTTTCATCTTGGGTGGTTATAGCACACGACCATCTATTTGGGTAAACTATTTACTAATGGAATTATCACATGCTCGAAGCATGGAATAAGCATCATAGTTGTTGGACTTGTCCTCATCCTCAAATGTTTTAGCATTCTCTTTGTTTTGGCCTAGTCAATCAGTAATCCTGGTTTAACTATCAAAGAAAATAGGGAACTACTTTATTGTTTGTTAATATAATTAATGGAGCAGATGTGATAATTGCTGTTTTAATATTGGTACCACCCGGTTTCTAATATCGTTTGTGCCAAAGTCTGGATTACCCTGCTTGCAGGGATAGTGACCTACTTGGCCAAACCTGACTGGCCAAGCAGGTCACTATCCCCGCAAGCAGGGTAATCCAGACTTTGGCACAAACGATCCTTGACACCGGGTGGTACCAATATTAGAATTCCAATTATCATCAGTTTGCAACCATTAATTATAAATACTTTTAAAAGAGTTACTTCAACCTTTTCATCACCATGATAACTCCCCTGTCTTGTTCACCCTTATTTACCATGTTCTAATGCTTATCACTTGAGAACCATGCATGGACTTTGCATACACTTATTGCATAATTGCTCATGTTTAAATAATCACATCACTTGCTGCATGACATCTAGGACTCAATGAATGTTAATGAATTATCGAATGGAATAGCTTGTGGAGTATCTTGTGGAATATCTTGTGGTACATTCTGTGGAATATCTTGTAGTATATCTTGTGAAATATCTTGTAGAATATCTTGTGGAACATCCCATAATAAAAATATACTTGATTCACATGACACATCACTGGTGTTTGGGATAACTCATAGTTTGAGAGAGTGTGGAAGTGACTGGAGTTCATATACATGCTACTTGTGTCGGCAAACATAGATGCATGTGTCGACAAAACCTTACATGATGCATGTATCGGCAAAACCTTACATGCTGCCTATGTCGATAAACACCTACCGCTAATTGTGTTGGTCTCATCTGGGTAAAGCGCACCTAGACTCAATGGTTGCATATCATACCCTCCTATTTGAGTTACGTAGATTCTGGTTTTAGTTACCGCTTGTACTATTTGTTACTGCTTTGCATGTCTTTACTGCGATTGCCTGCTCATTTACTATTATTGTCACCTTGAATACTAATTAAATATTGATACCACCATGTGACCTTGCCACAGTTGTTGCTCTTATGTTTTACTTATCGCACATACATGCATAATTACTTTTTTTAATTATTGCACTTGCATGATAGCCTATAATTACATTCCATAGCACATTCCTGATTTTGCACTACTTTTATTTCCAATTCTAGAATTGTTGTGACTTACCTATGGTTCCATTTCACGGCACCTGCATACGATGAACAAATTGAGGAGGAGACACCTGAGTTTGAGAAGCCAGAGTTTGACCATGAGGTCGCTGATTTTCTAGAGCTTAAGTTGTGTATTTCCAGCTGTACTTCTTTTATTTCATGTATCCTTGTTGTATAATATATATTGTAATAAAATGGACGCTGGTTTGAGTATTTTTTGTACATATCTGTATCGTGGCTATATTGTTTTCACTGATGATCTGTAGACCTGCAAATGTAATCAAATAAGTAATGGCCCCCTGAGAGCGGGTCGTTACAGCTACGAAAAATCCCAGTAGGATAAAACCATAGCTAAGAAAAAAGAATACAATTCTCCTTTAACCCATCTGATCTGTACAAGCATTTAGGCTTTCAGATCCCTTAGCGTTCTTCATCACTCCTATTTAGAATATTCCGAAAGTATATAAAAATTACAAATATCACCATCATTAAGCTGTTGTTGAATCTAAAAACTATATATGGGAGTGCTCTGTTTTGTCTCCTCTGATGCGGTCTCCTCAAAGTTGGGATAAACATGTGTCATGGTCCTCAGACTATGTAGTGAGCTCCAAATCACCAGCCTTTGACCTAGACATCACTAGGATATGTTGTACCACTAGACATACCCAAACACATCCTTGGTTTGTTTCTGGGATGATGAGGATCTCAGAATGATAGGATGATGTCCCCTTCATAGTCTGCTTTACAGATTTATTGTAGATGGTCGTCACCACCACAAGTACCTAGTTTGTGATTTCTTATTATGGGGTCAGACCTATAACCTGCATCTGCATAAGCATAGAGAATAATTCTTTATAATATAAGCCCAAATCCATCGACTGTTGGAGGTGGCGCAGAATTGCTTAACTCTGGTCCAGTGGCACTTTTAGGGGCATCACTATATCGGGCTAGTGAATTTATTGCAACTGCTACATCGGGATGCGTGTAGTTAGACAGAAGTGCTCTGATTACACTCAGATAAGGGACGTCAGGATTTAGAATATCCTCATCCTCTTCTAGCTGATGGAAGGGGTCTTTATGTACACCCAGTGAATGTACTATAGGGTTTTTTGGGTCCTTATGGAGATAAATTCGACGTCCGGCCTATGTCGGACGGACGACGAAATCAAACAAGTAGCAGAAAAATCAACTTAAACCAGTTTTAAGTTTAAGCCATAAAGATTTACAACCCTAGACAAGATCTCTACTATCTCGGGGTTGGGTCTGACCAACCCCTAAGGATAGACTATCTAACATTTGCAATTATAAACGCATGAATTTTTAAACTACATACCTTCCACTTCGTTTCTAGAGAATACGAAGCATCATTTTCAGCAACATTTCTTTGGCACTGTACCGCTTCTTCCAAGACGAACTGCATCCCAAGCCGCACCTCGTCCCGAACCGAACCGCTTCCCGAATCGCATCGCGTCCCGAGGTGAGCAACACCCTTGTCATCGAGCCAACCACACGCCGAAGATAGTTTCACTTTGAGTGGATCCTTCGTCAAGACTTCGGATCCGATCCGACCTCCTTCGTAGCTCTGATAAAGCCTGATCAGGAGCAATGAAGAATTTAGGGAGAGGGAATAATTAATTTAAGCTCAGATCCAGACTTGCTCACGTTTAATGGAGCTACTCAGATCTGGAGTGTGGGACGAGTTTCAAGGAGGGGAGTAGGCCCCTATTTATGCAGGCAGCTGACCCCTCCCCTTCACTCCATATCCGATGTGGGACTAAAAATTGGAGTGGAAAAACCAATTTAAAGTTGGCCTTTCACAAAGGCCAATCTTTAGTGAATTTTTCATCCCTCATCGATGAGCTCCAAGAACTATGTCACACATCATTGCGAAGAGGGTTGAACGGTGAACACAGGAAAAAACAGGGACTTAATCCGAGTTCGTTTGACCCCTCAAACGAGTGTCCAAACATATGCCAAAATCTGATTTCCGCTGAAAAATTTAACCACCAGCAAAACATAACTACTAGGGTTTAGAACTCTTCGGTGGGGCCCAGCGTGTGGGCCCCATAGGCCGATCACGTGCCAGCCTACAAGGCACGTGCCTTGCACGTGCCCTAATGGCATGTCAAGGCACGTGCCAGCTTGCTGGGCACGTGCCTTGCCTGGCATACGCCCTAGCTGGCGTGTGCAAGGCACGCGCCTTACGGGCACGTGCCTGGCACGCGCCCTTGTTGAAATGTGCCATCTTTACAAACTGGTGCCCTCTAAGGACGCCAGTGTTATTGGCTGGCCCAATGTGCAGGGCTAATTTCACATTGCTTTTAAAGCCATTAAAACACTGTTTTGTTTTCATGATTTCTGGCTCATATGGAGCCCGTTTTTGACGCGGTTTGAACCTGCATTTAGACCGGGATGATCCTATCATCTAGGTAACCCTTTCCACGTGTTTATTATATTAAATATATACATAAATATTTTACGCCACATTTAATTCCCTTTGCATCATATGCAAAATTCCCACATCTAATATTAAATTTCATTTGCTTAAAATACAAATGAACTGAGGGTAAACATCCCTCAACATCTCCCATTTGCACTCAGGATCATTTATCCCGAGTCAAAAAGCTAACTGTAAACTCTTTGCAGTTTTCGGTCCCTTGCATCAAATGCATTTTCTCCCTAATTTCTACCTATAACTTGACGAAGGTCTCAATCTGTGTGAGACCCTACAGCCTGACCCTACTACAGGTGGGGCTCAAAACTCCATACAGCAGTGACCACGATCAGTAAGTGGCGTCCTTGTTTCGGTATCATACTTATGTAGTTAACTCATTGACATGAGTATTGTAGGGACCACCCTAACTGTGTCTGTGATGAATACCACAGTTTTAGTCTCTTCGTCAAAACTACGCCGCTCAGTCAAACCTAGGGTATGGTCAACTGTCAACCCTACTAGCTTGAACTTGGTTAGTCTCCATCGATCTTTAGTCAAATAATGTTGGACTTCTTCCAAAATACTCTGGCCAGAGTTTTTACTAAAGATCGAACTAACACGTGCGACACTAACTCCCCTTGACCGGGAGAGATGAATCCTATCTTGGTCATTACTCTCCTCGCACGTTTCAAATGTCACCCAACCAAGGGCCATTCAACAGGGCTTTCCCTAGGCTAGATCAGTGATCTAAGTGAACATCGTTCACGCACAGGTTTGTACAATGACCTCAAGTCAAAAGAACAACTTGCCTATCATCATTAAAAGTTATCATTAAAAGATTGGTCAATATAAACCATATGATAACTCTCGTTGGGTCGTTCAATGAACTCATTCTCCAATGTGCACTTGTGTCTTGCCTCCGACTTCGCCAAGTCAAACGACCATGAGATCATCGTCATAACTGCATGATGAAGACAAAGACACAGTGGTCTATCTAATGTTTCGATATCCTTTTCTCGAAATATCTAAGACCTAAATGTTTCTAGACTTATGCTACTAATGGTCAAGAACTTCTCCATGATCGTGATCTCCATCTTGATACATGTTTGACCTTGAATTAAGTATCAGGAGTTTACTTAAATTTTAATGATGACTACATTATTATTAACTTAGGTAAATTCTTACCAAATAGCTTACTGTTATTTTGAACAAAACGTTTGTACACATACATAGGGATAAATTGCCTTGAGGGCAAACCCATCTTGCTACATCTCCCACTTGCACTTAGGCACATTTATCCCGGTATCTCATACCGCATTTACACATAAGTCTTTCAAGACTTCATGTGGCAGAGCATTCGTGAGTGGATCTGCTAAACCATCTACTGTATAGACTTAAGGGGTTATATGTTTCTGCTTGATCACGAATTTGAATCTCATCCAAATCGTTCCTTAGTACTCTTGGAATCCATAAAATTTGTCTTTCCTGGATCTCATCCAGATTCTCGTCCTCTACGAGCATAATCCAAAATAGTCATTAGTCATCCACACGGTTTATAATCATTTCTGATAAAATGTCAAACTCTTTGAACACTTTTTCAAACATATGTTTCGGCTCCTTGATGCCTCACATGCCTTTTATTTGCTCCCACTGACCTTGAAAACTCTATAAGTTTGTTCTTCTAAATCATATTTAGAAAATAAACATATTCCAGTATTCATGGTCATCATGAGCATTGACATCGAGTCTGATCCGAACAGATTTGTACACATCTGCTGGCGAGAAAGTTTCATCATAATCCATTTATAGTAGTTAGGTTGATAACTGTTCTCAACCAATATAAGTTGTACTTCACTATTTTCCTTCTGCACCAATCTTCTGTCTTAACGATTCACTTGTAGCCAAAAGGAAACACTTACTTTGGGCACGTCTTCTAAGGTCCATACCTTATTTGCGAGCAAGGACCTTTTTTGGATTGCATCAAGTTATTAATCAGAGTCCCTACTCCGAATGGCATCCTGAAAATTGACTATACTGTTTTACCTGACTTATTCGTCTCACGAGACTCGAGTAATCCAGTAGCTTCTTGACGATTAATTTGAGGAATATTATACTTATAAGGTTTTAACATAACCTTATCAAATGCATAGGCATTATTATTAGGGTTTAAATCCAGAATAAGGATTATAACTCAGAGTCACTAGCCATGTATCGCACTAAGTCTAACAGAGTACGATTCATGCTTTCTAACATACCGATGTGTTAAAAGACTTGACCTAAGAGAAAATCTCATTTTATTTTAGGTATGCAAGAATTACATTGCTAAGTATTCGACTCTTCGATCTGATTGAATCAGTTCAAATACTTCAGTCATTGTGTCCTCCATTTTATCAAATTTGTGTTTCATCAAAAACACGTGTCCCAATAAAATAAGAATACCATCCCTTGGCTTATTTAGCCTTGGGTCCGGGCACATTAGCATGTACGAGACTACGGGTTCACCAACTCATTCTCCTACTGTCTTACAGATGGAATTTCGGCCATCATACCTTTGAGACAAGATTCACAAGTGTATTTCGACTCATAATATGAGAGGTGAGACCCCTCTTTATGTGACTTGTGAAGCTTAGTTTCTTCGGTACGGACTTGTCTATATTTGCCATAGATATATTTTATTACTAATCTTTCGCATTCATGTATTAACTCTTAGTACAACATTGTTATACATTATAATCACATCAAAACATTTTTCTAAAGTAATGTGACGACATTTGCCAAGTGTGATATAAGTTCCATACGGCCTAAAGATAACTTTTATTCATTAGCCAATATGTGAGACTCTCTTTTCTTTTGTATACCGATTATACTGAAATTTTAGACATCAAACATGTCCCATTTTCAGTTTCTCCTACTATGCCTTGTCTTAAGATAAACCAAATATTCTTTCACACTGAATTTTCCTTAGTGCCTTCTCCTTTCTAAATCACATTTAGACTTTTTCGTCATAACACATATATTAAATGTGCAAGCATCACATGCATCCAAACAATTGAGCTTTGCAACCTTGAGGAGACTCAACAAGTTGCTCGTCTCCAGATCTAACTTGGATACATTGTCTTGCACAGCTCTTACACTGATCTTTGAGTCAAACAGTTTGATCAAAGTTTCAAATCTTGCGAATTGAAACTGTTTTCCATACAACCTTGAGGAAACTCACCAAGTTATATGGAGAAACATACTTTGAACATCAGTATGTTTAAGCTGCCCTTGTTCATATGGGCGAGTGTTAAGTAGAGTGCTTTTATTGTGTTAGACTTTAGAGCTTAAGGAAATCATTGTCCTTAATTCAGTGCTAGGAAGGACACTTTTAATATCAGTGAGAATATAGTTTGGTTTAACAAACATTCCTTACCTAATCATTTTGTCCAGTTGACTTATTTCTTTTAAGGATATTAAGATTTTGGATTCCACTTTGGTAAAACATAGACCCCTAGTTTAGCATATGGTCATGATTTTTAAATATAGTTAAAATGGTTTTTATTGAACTATATTCTCCCACTATTTCTACGATCATATTTAGCCATATAGATGAACGAATATAGTTATTTAATGAGACAGGGATCCACCCACACTAAGCTTCACAATCTTGAGGAGACTTAACAAGTTGATTGACTATGCAGTTGGTAGATAAAATCACATTACATTGACTCCCTATTGGTTTTTACCCCTAGTCACTTATGATCTTGAGGAGACTCAAAAAACCATAATGACTAGTCTAGTCGAACCTTTGTTTTACACCGACACTCGAGGAGACCCGACGCAGCAGTTTTGGTTAATATCAGACTACATCTCATGTATGATGGAGCCGGTTTATAAAAAAGACTATATCATAGCTTGAGAAGACTCAACAACCATGACAGTCATCTTTTATTCACCTAATCCAAAAATAAGATGGCTACGGCTACCCTTGAAGAGGATTTTTAACGTAATTGACTAGATGTAATCGAAGGTGTCACATAATCATAATTTGCATCCTAGCCGTCCAGTAGAACACGGCCAGGGATTTGGTTAGGCCAGGATTACTATCCCCAGTCGAGCTATGGTGATCCACAACACTAGTCAAAAAACACTAGACTGGATCATGGTCCATTGAAGGAAACTAATTATTCATATGTGTGACATCGATTAGAAATGGCTTCACTAGCTACTCCTATCAACTAGCTGAATCCAAAACTTTGAAATTATTCTGATTGGTTAATAACTTTTATTAATGTCATTATCAACTATAAGGATTATATTTAGGATGTTATCCTAATCATGTATTAGGCATTTAAACTTTAAACAAGTTTTAATCATATCATGTCCTTCAAAATTATCATATAATTTTCTTAAGGCTTTTAATGGCTATCCTAAAAGCCTTTCTTGTATAATCATATAATAAAGAAAAACAATTTAACCATTAAATAAAATGTCAACTAAACAATTTAGCTAAGCATGCAACTTAAAATTATCTCATAAATCTAAGTTACATCAATAATTAATTATCATCTTATAAAAATTAAAATCTAATTTTAAAATTATCAGAGGATTTTAAAATTAAATCTAATTTTCAAAAACAATTTTTGAAAATCAAATTTTTCTTGGGAATGACTATTTTAATATTTTAAAACAACCTCCATCTCATAGAGAACCATGTTGTATCACATACATTTTATAAGTGCAAAATATAGATCATGTAGACCTAGCTTCGATACCACTGTAGGGTTTTCTGGGTCCTTAGGGCAATAAATTCGACGTCCGGCCTAAGTCGGACGGACGACGAAATCAAACAAGCAGCGGGAAAATAAACTTAATATAGTTTTAAGTTTAAGCTCTAAAGATTTACAACCCTAGACAAGATCTCTACTATCCCCGGGTTAGATCCGACACACCCCTAAGGATCTAATATTTGCAATATAAACGCATGAATATTTAAACTATATACATTTCACTTCTTCGTTTTTGCAGAATACAAAGCGTTGTTTTGAGCAACATTTCTTTGGCACTGCACCGCTTCTTCCTAACCGAACAGCATCCCGAGCTGCATCTCGTCCCGTGTCGAACCGCTTCTCGAGCTACACCGCGTCCGGAGGCAAGCAACACCCTTGTCGTCGAGCTAATTATGATCCGAAGATAGTTTCACCTTGATTGGATCCTTCGTCAGGACTTCAGATCCGATCTGATCTCCTTCGTAGCTTTGCTAAATCCCGATCAGGAGCAGGGAAGAATTTAGGGAGAGAGAGAATAATTAATTTAACCTCAGATCTAGGCTTGCTCACGTTTAATGGAGCTACTTAGATCTGGAGCTTGGGACAAGTTTCATGGAGGGGAGTTGGCCCATATTTATTTAGGCGACTGACCCCTCCCTTTCACTCCATATCCGGTGTGGGACTACAAATTGGAGTGGAGAAATCAATTTAAAGTTGGCCTTTCACAAAGGCCAATCTATAGTGAATTTTTCCTTCCTCACTGTTAAGCTCTAAGAACAATGTCACATATCGTTGCGAAGAGGATTGCATGGTGAACGCGAATGAAAAAATATGGATTCAATCTGAGTTCGTTTGACCCCTCAAACGAGTGTCCAAACATAGGCCAAAATCTGATTTCCGCAGAAAAATTCAGCCGCCAGCAAAACATAATAACTACGATTCAGAACCCTTCTGTGGGGCCCAACGTGTGGGTCCCACAGGCCTGGCACGCGCCAACTTGTAGGTCACGTGCCTTGTAAGTGCCCTGCTTGCACGTGCAATGCGTGTGCCAGCCTACCGGTCTCGTGCCTTGCACGCACCCTGCTGGTGCATGCAAGGCATGCGCCTTGCGGACACATGTCAACTTAACAAACTGGCGCCCTCTAAGGGCGCCAGTTTCATTGCCCGACCCAATGGGCCGGGCTAATTTCACATGGCTTTTAAAGCCATTAAAACACTGTTTTCCCTTTTTAAGGATTTCTGGCTCATGTGGAGCCCATTTTTGACGCGGTTTGAACCTGTGTTTAGACCGAGATGATCCTGTCATCTAGGTAACATTTTCCATGCATTTATTATATCAAATAGCACGTAAATATTTTATGACACATTTAATTCCCCATATGTAAAATTTCCACATCTAATGTTTAATTCCATTTGCATTAAATACAACCATAGGTGGACTTATTGGATGACAATGGTCTGTATTGTATTTTCTTCAATACACTTTGGGTGTATTAATTTTAATATAACATGATTTTATCTTTTTAGATAACAAGTCTGTGAACCTTGACATATTTTTATGTTGCCTGGGTCTTTGATAGTCAAGCTAGAATAGATATTTTAGTTTTCTCTTCAGGAGATCCAATGAGATTTAAGTTGTTTACAACAATGATCTCAAATCATGTTATTTGTTCCTTATAAAAATGCAAAGGCAACCTTTAATAGGAATCCTTGCTTTGTGAAGTGATTCACTTCATGTAGAATATTTTATTTTTTTCTTCAATAGAATAGACCTGCCGAAGTCTATTTAGGCATTTAAGGAAATGTGGAATTTATCTTTATCATGATATCCTTAGAGTTATGCTGTTATAACATCTAGTAGCAGCATATCCAAAATTTCCATTACCAAATCGTAAGGTATTCACAATTTATAACTAGGGAATCTGATGCATCATTTATATAAGTGAGTCGAGCTTATCTTAATTTTTTTATTCCCCAGTTTCAGCGAAGAAGTCTTTTGGATATAGAATGTACCTTATAGCATACAATTTTGAACGTATTTCTTATTTATGCAAAACTTATTATGTCCACAGGTTTGACACCTTTTGGTGTCTAGACTTCATGTCCGAACACTTCGCATTTCATAAGTGATTCCAGCTCAGCTTTTATTTCCTTGTTCCATATTTGGCCAATCTCTACGTTTGCATTTTAGTAACAGAGTGTGGAATGATATTGTATAATTATCATCGCTTTTTTGATGTTGCTGGCAATATGATACAAGAATATATTGTCGACCATTGTGTTCTCTTTGTCCAATACCTCTCCAGTACGTTCAACATTTAATTTCATGTTATGTTTTCCTGGATTTTCCACTTCAGGGGATTCTGGAAGGGGTGAGGGTATGACATGAGCTCATTATCCTATGGTAGTAATGTTTCAAGGCCTCAAGGTGTTTTCCTATTTTTTTGGGAATTTTATCTTTGGAGCATGGTGGTCTACCTCTTTGAGGAGCATCCATCTCTGCTGCTAGTGGATTGCATCCATTCTCGATCAGTCCTAGCTAGAATATTAGTAGCAGAGATGTGTGATCTGACAAATTTTCTTGTTGCACGTAACTATGTCTAATAACTGTTGGATAGTTTTCTTGAATATGAGAGATCTTTGACATCCCCTAGTTTGTGCACAATGTGTAGTCAAAACGGGGATACCAGTATTAAGTATTTGTAACTGCGCACGGTGTTGTAGTGTGGCTTAGGGGTCGAACACGGAGAGGCGTGTGATGTGCTTGTTATCAAATAGGAACCGGATCACCCGGTGGGAGAGCTAGCCCTATCGCAAGGTGGTTGTCACGATATAAAACTACGGAAAGATATAAGATATAAAAAGTAACCTAGGACTTTGGTCTCCACCTTATCACGAGTTCTCTCTATTACGACCGACGGATAGGAATACGATCGGATTCTATGGTTTAGTGTTGAGACGTTGCCTTTAAGAGTGATACCTAGCGTCCCATGTGCCCGATAGTCCGGTCGATGCCTAGGATGATACACTAGGTCTACCCGAGTTCAGACGGTGGGCATTCCCATGTCCTGCATCGACCGACTCCGGGAGCACTAAGCTCACAATGATTGCTCTTGACAATTCATCATGCCGTTCTCACGCGCTAGGAATCAATGTCTACGCTAGGGGTGTGAGCTGTGGCTAGAGGATCAAATGCCAGTTTTATTTCCCCTTGGCCCGACGGTCTGAGGCGGTCTTTATCCCGCCAATGACAATAAAACACCCTGCGTAACCATCTAAATCCCTAAATCCTATCGAAACCCTTATCATATGATCGTTCTAAGGAGAACCCATGAAGGGGCTTCCACCAATGTCCCAGATTAGGAAACTACTCACTAATTATTGCAAAAGATTCAATGCAACAAAATATAGCCATCAAAAAGATAATCAAGCAATAGATTAGAGAAGCAAACAATAGTATTAACGTAATATTAAAGTATCAAGGCGATCAAGAAACATACAAAAAAAGTTTAATTAGCAGCAACCAAAATCCCTAAAAAACTGTTAAAAACTGGGGATCCCCGTTTTCTGGGAAACCTAGGGCTATATATATATTTAGCAAGATGCCAGAGAATATTCCAATAAGAAGACAAAAATAAACGCCTCAACCGATCGGTTGAAGCATCAACCGATCGGTTGAGGTGACCGTTTGATTGGGCTTCAGCTTTTGAGATACTTCACCCGATCACTGAACCGATCGGGTGAATTCGTTCGGCTCTTGAGCTTGGGAAGATCAGCTACTGGTGAACTGATCGGTTGACAAGTCAACCGATCGGTTGGAATTCGGCTCAAAAAAACAGAGAGGACTACGGCATCCAACCGGTCGCAGAACCGACCGGTTGAGGTCTTCTTCTAGCTTGCACCTCGTCGGGTCAGACACATGTGCACGAACCGATCTGGTGGGTCTGCCCACCCGATCGGTTGAGGGCTGATACATGATATACTTTGACGTTTGGCCCTCAGGATCTCGTATGGCACCTCCCGTTGCTCCGAGGACTCATAATATTTGCTTTATGTGTCCCCTGCGCTGGCAATCTCCTTCAAGTACACACAAACACAAAGAAAGTGAAAACAAACTAAAAATCACAAAAGAATAGATACGAAACAACGGAAAATGACGAGAAATCACGGAGAAGACATGCTTAAATATATAAAATATAAACGCACGTCAAAATCTCCCAAGAGGAACCCTTCCTCATCCTCGAGGAGGACGAGTGAGAGTAGGAGCTCGGAGGGAAAAAATAGAAAGGAAGAATCAGAAAACGAAAAGAAAATCCTGGATCACCCGTCAGAGCCAACGAAATCAAACACTCCACACTAAGCAAGCATGTGATAAATACAGCACTAAACCCAGGAATATGAGTCCATACAAGTAGCATGCGTACACGTGGTGAAGCGCGAGTGAGTGAGGTCGTGATCTAGCAGATGGTGTAACTATTTAAATTGTGCAATAAAGCTCCATATACACATACCCATAGGATGACCCAAATATCGATTCAATTCGAATTACGGTGAATAATAGCTCAAGCATGCCTAAGAATAGAATAAGAATAGAAAACATATCATATGTCGGAGACTCTACTGCTAGGAACTAGTGATTCACCACACGACTGCCTAGATGATTGCTAGAAAATTCCTATGCCAAGCATGTTCGACATCGAAGGGGGTTGAGTAGGTGTGGAGTAGAACACTTAGTGCAAACTCTCGCCTTCAATTTATTCATGACGGTAGGAGTAATATTCACATCATGATTTTTTTTGGGTTTTGGGTATTTGCATTTTTTTTGGATTTCTGCTATACATTTTTTCTTTTCGAATTTTTCCTCATTTCTCTTTTTATTTGGAAGTGGGGTAATGAAAAGTGCACTCCCCCCAAATGGGGAAACTATGCACGACGAGGGGATCTACACCAAGTAAAACAAAAAAGAATACGAGTTCTAAACACTAGGCAAAAGAAAAAAATTTCACAGATCATAACATAAGCAAATGGGTTATCCTAGTCCTATTGGTATAGTCCTGATACATGTGATTTTAAGAGTTATATATATATATATATATATATATATATATATATATATATATATATATATATATATATATATATATTATTCATGCATAAAGAGGCAGACAGTGGAGGCAAATATCGTATGTTCGAAATTGAAGCATGATAGTCTAGGGGTCAACCAAGGACATGCATATAAAACAAAATCACAACGTAGAAGCACACCAACTAGCTAGTCACAACACATAACTCACACAAAAGCAAAGTGAACCCACGGAGCATTAAATGCAGTAGGACACGGCTTCCTAGGGTTAGTGAAAGTGATTATCGTAGCTAAGCTAAGTGCGTGTGTGGTTCCGTGGCAGTTCATCATGTGGGGTCATCTCTATGAGAGGGAGAATAAAAAAGAAAGAAAGAAAAAGAAAAATACGATGAAAACGACTCAAAAATAACAAGAAAAAGATAAAACTGACGCACAAAGTGCGACTCTCCCAAGCTTAACGTTGCATTGCCCTCAGTACAATAGGAGTAAGAGCGGGAGAGCAACGATAGAAGGGGGAAGTACGCATCGACAACGAAAAAGGGAAAAACATGAAAAACATACAAAATGAGCCATAGAGAAATAAAGAAAATAAACACTCAAACCAACTATATAAAACACATGCACACGAACACAAATAAACAAGCACATGACAAACATGACACGACAACAACCACACAAAAAATTTGATTTCCCCCAAGCTGATCATGACAATGCTAGAAAGAAGATATGATCAAGATGATTCAGAACAAATGGCTAGGGGAAAATCAGAAAAAGGGAAAATCAAAGTGCAGGAGCGATGGGGGCCTCGTCCTCCTCAGGAGAGAGCGGAGGGGTGTGGGAAGGAAAGGTGACAGGTGTGCGTAGAAGTGGGGAAGGAGGTGGAGATGGTGGATGAATGGGTGCGGTGGTGGTGTGAACGATGGGTGGAGTGTCGGTGGTAATGGTGGGTGGGAGGGATACATCGACCAATGAGGTGGGTGTGGGTAATGATCTCGCGTGCACAACGGGTTTCTTACGGCGCGAGTAGGCGGTGGTGATAGATGTGAAGGGTGGTGATAATGTAGGATCAATGGTAGTAGTGGTGGGAGGGGAAGAAGTGGAGGGAGGAGGGGATGATCACCTAGGGGGGATGGAGGAGGTGATGTGGATGGAGTAGGTGGTGGGGGACTGTGAATGTGTGTAAGAAGGCGGAGGATGGCGGCGACGTTTCGCTCGAGTGCGATGAAACATGGATGTGAAAGGAAAGAAGTGGATGGGTCCGAGGAGGTGGAGGAGGATGCGCCAGTGCATAGAGCAGCCAGCTCAGCCTCAAGGGCGAGGTGAGCAAGTGGTCTATCGGACAGCTGAAGTGGTGCCGGTGGTAGTAGTTGTGCCGGCACCAGAGGCTAGGCCAAAGAGGGCCGTAGTAAGTGCCTCGGAAGAAACAGCAAAAGCAGCCGGGGTAATGTCGATTGGAGTCTTAAATGCAATCCTGTAGGCCCAAAGTGCATCTAAAAGTTTCGATGACCAATCCTTCCTTGAGCTAGCCACAGTCTTCTCCCGGATGCTCTTTATCTCCCTGTTTGAAACTTCCACTTGGCCGCTAGTCTACGGGTGATAAGCACGTCCGTCTCGGTGCTGCACTCTGTACTTCTTTAAAAGGGATTCAAATTTCTTTTCGATGAAGTGGCTCCCTCCATCGCTAATCAGGACTCGAGGCACGCCGAATCTCGGGAAGATGTTGCTTTTCAAGAATTTGGCCACCACCTGGGAATCATTTGTGGGGCTAGCTATCACCTCCACCCATTTAGACATATAGTCCATGGCCACCAAGATGTACTGGTTACCAGAAGATGAAGGAAACGGCCCCATGAAGTCGATTCCCCAAACATCGAAGATCTCGACTTCCAAGATGTAATTCTATGGCATTTCGTTTCTCTTGGAGATTTTTCCCTTCCTATGGCACATGTCGCATGCCTGGACATAAGCATAAGTGTCCTTGAAGAGAGTCGGCCAATAGTATCCACTCTGGAGAATCTTCGTCGTGGTCTTATATGTACTCACATGGCCTCCACACTGTTGGTCATGGCAATGAGAAATTATGGAGGTCGCCTCTGTTTCAGGAATACATCTCCGCATCACCCCATCATTGCAAGTCTTGTACAGATAAGGGTCGTCCCAATAAAATTTCCGGACTTCGTAGAAGAACTTCTTCTTTTGCTGATAACTCACTTTATGGGGGACGATGGCGCAAGTCAGATAGTTGGCGATGTTGGCATACCATGGAGTCCAAGCAGATGAGATAGAGAAAAGATGCTCGTCAGGCAGTGAGTCATCAATAGGAGTGGCTTTTGAGTCGAGAGTAGATAACCTAGATAGATGGTCAGCCACAACATTCTCCGCCCCTTTCTTGTCCTTGATTTCCAATTCAAATTCTTGGAGGAGGAGAATCCACCTTATAAGGCACGGCTTGGCCTCCTTCTTGCTCAAAAGGTACTTGAGGGCGGCGTGATCAGTATGCACGATGACTTTAGCACCCACAAGATACGACCGAAACTTGTTCATAGCATGGATGACGACTAGTAGTTCCGTTTCTGTCGTCGTATAGTTCCTTTGAGCCTCGTCAAGTGTCTTGCTTGTATAATAGACGACATGCAGATTTTTGTCTTTCCTTTGCCCCAAGACGGCCCCAACTGCATAGTCGCTAGTGTCACACATCAATTCGAACGACAGACTCCAATCAGGCGGTTGAATCACAGGTGCAGAAATAAAGGCTTGCTTCAAGAGGCGGAAAGCTTCCATACACTTGTCATCAAAGACGAAAGGTGTATCCTTCATGAGGAGCTGAGTCAAGGGCCTAGAAATTTTAGAGAAGTCCTTTATAAAACGGCGGTAGAATCCGGCACGCCCTAGAAAACCACAGACTCCCTGAAGGTTAAGTAGAGGCGGAAGCTTTTCGATCACATCTACCTTTGCTTTGTCTACCTCAATCCCTCTTGAAGAGATAATGTGCCCCAATACGACTCCTTCTTGAACCATAAAGTGGCATTTCTCCCAATTTAGAACCAGCCCTTTATCTTGACATCTTTACAGAACTTCAGCTAGGTTTCTGAGACACGATTTGAAATCCGTTCCATAGACGAAAAAATTATCCAAGAAGACCTCCATTATGTCCTGAGAGAAATCGGAGAAGATAGCGGACATCAATCTTTGAAATGTAGCAGGGGTGTTGCAGAGCCCGAACGGCATCCTTCTATAAGCATCCATCCCGAACAGACATGTAAAAGTAGTCTTTTCTTAGTCATCATTGTGGATGGGGATTTGCAGGAAGCCAAAGTATCCATCCATGAAGCAAAAATAGTTGTGCTTGGCCAGCCTTTCGAGCATCCGATCAATAAAAAGGAGTGGATAATGATCTTTCCTCGTGGCCTTGTTTAATTTCCTATAATCGATGCACATCCGATATCCGGTGACTGTCCTTGTAGGTAAAAGCCCGTTTTTCTCGTTACGAATGACTGTCATCTCTCCCTTCTTAGGCACAACATGAATCGGGCTAACCCAACGACTTTTTGAATAGGGTAGATAATCCCGGCCCGGAGAAGTCTAACAATCTCCTTCTTAACTACTTCCATCATAATGGGGTTCAATCTTCGTTGTGGCTAGATGGAAGTGGCTTGCTCATCTTCAAGTAATATCCTATGCAAGCAAAGCCCCAAGCTTACACCCTTCAAGTCTTCAATTGCATACCCGAAAACATTCTTAAATTTCTTCAGAACATCAAGCAGTTTGGTCATTTGGTCTTCGGGTAGCGAGGAATTCACAATGATTGGTTGCTTTCAATCCTCCCCCAAATATTCATACTTCAATCCCAGAGGTAACTCCTTCATCTCGACTTCGTGTGGCCCTGATACATATTTCTCAAGCTGTGCATCTTCCAACGAAAGAGTCTCTTCCTGGATCTCCGGGATGTCAACATCCGGAACTTCACTTTCAACCATGGGTTCATGGGGTGAAGTCTTGCAAAGTAGTGAGAAGACTATGGAGGAAGAGTCAAGTTTCATCTCAAGAGTATGATAATTATCCAGCAAAAGGCTTCAATACAAAAACAGGTCTCAATAGTAGACAGTTCTCCACAACTACCTTCAGTTTCATAATGGTCCCAAACTCCAGGGTGCTCTGTAGAGGTCTGCAAGGAATAGATATATCCCTGCTCACCGCACTCGACCAGTCTTGCCAGATGATCCTCTGGACAAATTCCCACATTGGTATGTAGATCCCCCTCACTGAAGTCTGTACTGGGTATGTTAATAAGCATCGCATCATCAGAAGGGAAAAAGAATGTCGTGTCGGGTTGCTGCTGGATATTATGATTCCTATTTTGATTTTCTACTGCAGCTGACAGGAAGGATAGGTGCTCGAGGTGCTTAGAGATTCTGCTGGACTCTAGACCCAACAGCTGGTGTCGGGTGCATGTACCCAGACGTCATTATAAAAGGCACACGACATTCTTGCTGTAGAGCAGAGAACTTGTAAGAAAAAGGAAGGAAGGAGACTGCAACAATAGAGAACACGTTAATAGCTCAGGTTGGTCCACCAACCCTCTTAAACGAATATGTATATGTCCAGACAAAATTAAAAAGTGTGTAGAATGTGAAAATTAACACGGGGTAGGGATGTGAACTAGTCTCTAGGGTTACTGGGTCCTAAGTGAAACAAGCACGTTGCCTCCCCGGCAACGGCGCCATAAAGCTTGACGTCCCCTAGTTTGTGCATAATGTGTAGTCGAAACGGGGATACCAGAATTAAATATTTGTAACTGCAAGCACACGGTGTTGTAGTGTGGCTTGGGGGTCGAACATGGGGAGGTGTGTGATGTGCTTGTTATCAAACAGGAATCGAATCACCCAGTAGGTGAGCTAGCCCTATCGCAAGGTGGTTGTCACGATATAAAACTACGGAAAGATGTAAGTATAAAAAGTAACCAAGGACTTTGGTCTCCACCCTATCACGAGTTCTCTCTATTACGACCGACGGATAGGAATACGATCGGATTCTAGGGTTTAGTGGTGAGACGTTGCCTCTAAGAGTGATACCTAGTGTCACATGTGCCCAATATTCTGGTCGATGCCCAGGATGATACGCTAGGTCTACCCAGGTTTGGACGGTGGGCATTCCCACGTCCTACACTGATCGACTCCGGGAGCACTAAGCTCGCAACAATTGATCCCGATAATTCATCCTGTCGTTCCCACGCGCTAGGAATCAATGTCAACGCTAGGGGTGTGAGCTGTGGCTAGAGGATCAAACGCCAGTTTTATTTCCCATTGGCCCAATGGTCAGAGGCAGTATTTATCCTGCCAATGACAATAAAACACCCCGCGTAACCATCTAAATCCCTAAATCCTATCGAAACCCTAATCCTATGGTTGTTCTAAGGAGAACTCACGAAGGGGCTTCCACCAATGTCCCAGATTAGGAAACTACTCACTAATCATTGCAAAAGATTCAATTGAACAAAATATATCCATCAAAAAGATAATCAAGCAATAGATTAGAGAAGAAAACAATAGTATTAATGCAATATTAAAGTATCAAAGCGATCAAGAAACTTACAAAACAATTTTAATTAGCAGCAGCCAAAATCCCTAAAAAATGTTAAACACTGGGGATCCCCGTTTTCTGGGAAACCTAGGGCTATATATATATTTGGCAAGATGCCAGGGAATATTTCCACAAGAAGACAAAAATAAATGCCTCAACCGATCGGTTAAAGAATTAATCGATCGGTTGAGGCGACCATTCGACTGGGCTTCAGCTTCTGAGATACTTCACCCGATCACTGAACCAATCGGGTGAAGACGTTCGGCTCCTGAGCTTGGGAAGATTATCTACAGGTGAACCGATCGGTTGACAAGTCAACCGATCGGTTGGAATTCGGCTCAAAAAAACAGAGAGGACTGCGGCATCCAACCGGTCGCAGAACCGATCGGTTGGGGTCTTCTTCATAGCTTGCTCCTCGTCGGGTCAGACACATGTGCACGAACCGATCGGGTGGGTCTACCCACCCGATCGGTTGAGGGTTGATATATGATATACTTTGACGTTTGGCCCTCAGGATCTCGTGTGGCACCTCCCGTTGCTCCGGGGACTCATGATATTTGCTTTATGTGTCCCCTACGCTGTCAATCTCCTGCAAGTACACGCAAATACAAAGAAAGTGAAAAGAAACTAAAAATCACAAAAGAATAGATACGAAACAACGTAAAACGGCGAGAAATCACGGAGAAGGCGTGCGTGAATATATAAAATATAAACGCACGTCAATCTTCAAGATCTCATTATCACATTTCATAATTTTTGGTCATATATTTTTGTTTATTTATTTCAAATGGTCAGTCGAGCTACATGCTTTAACCAAGTTGAGCCTAACACTAGGAATGTGGACACATCTATGCACAGTCTTCGAGATGTGATTTTAACCCCTCTCCTGTTTAGGGTGCAAGGTATCTAGGATGCATCAAAACCCTATATAGAATCCAAGATGGTATTGGGGTCCTGATTTTATTCTTTTTGGTGCTGTGGGGATGTAAACTACATACCCAAAAATCATCAAATAAGAGATATTTGGTGGTGTTCCGTATACTATTTGAATAGGAGAATAACTCTGATTCTCGAAGGGTCTTAGTTTTATTTATGAAGCAGCACGCAAGATTGCATGTCCCCATACAGTCACCAACAATTGCAATTAATGGATGTGTAATCCATTAGAGTCGTTTTAATAATCGACTTTTCCAACCTGTTTTAGGTGTGAACATATGCATCAGGGTGTTCAACTTTTATTCCAGTTGCAAATTATTGCTTATGTCCCAATTTTATCCATTGTGCCTAAAATTTTGATAATTTGTCCTAATAGGTTTAGAAAAAGCTCGACTACGATTTGATAATATGCCTACTTATGATCATTTAGAGGATACATTGATAAGTACTATTATGTACTTTATCAGCCATCTACAGGGAGTGGATAAATCCATAAATATCCCTCAAGTATTCTCAAGGAAAACTGCTTATTTTATTTTATTTTTAATGAAGATTGGTTTTCACTCCATAAAATGGAGATTCACCCTTCTGAACAATCTTTAGGTTCTTCAGATTATTTTCATGGGATTGGGATATGATGGAGTGCGTCATCACTGATGCTAGGTTCCTAAACCACACGTATCGAAGTATAAACTTATACGAGTTTAGGCACATTTGTGTGCTCCGTTAATTTTGCTCCATTCTTCGAGGTTTGTATTGTATGGACCATTTAAAGGTACATTCAAACGCTCAAGTATGGTCTTCAGGTCTTTAATTATCTTGAATCGTTATATACGAATATTCAGTATTTATTTATTTCATTAGTTTCATTATGGATTTCGTACCGACGAATATCCTTATGAATTTTCTTTTTCCATATTTTCTGAGAGTATTGGGCTTCCTCACATTTTGTTCAGGAGTTTATGTACTTGCAATGTTTGATCCTCAATTCAGATGTCCCAAGATAGTACTTCTAGACTATCTTTAGAGTGTGGTGCTTTTGATATCATGTGTCGTGAGTGATCATGTGGATGTTTTAATTATCCATAATTTATTTAACAAGTTCAATAAGTCAAACTTGTAGCAATTATAATCATTGCAAAAAATACTTCAATGCAAAACATAACCATTTTATATCAAAATATGGTAAAACATATCCATTTTATATCAAAATATGGCATGTAAGGAAAACTTCGCATACAATTTATTTAAGTGCATAGAAGTATATGTATTACAATTTAAAGATACTCCTGACAATTATATTTTAGCAACTAGTCAAGCAAATTATTGTTTTCAAAATTTTTGTGTGCTCGAAGAATAGATAAGTATACAATAGCTAGATTTATTTCAGCTTTCGTCTATACTGTCTTTATATAAATATTGCATTTTTTTGGTATTTTATACATTAATGACCTATATAGGTCTTGCCAGGCTTTTCTGGACTTGGTTAGCCATTGTTATTTCTTATCAAGCTATACTTTATTTACCCTTCCCCTTTTTGTTGTTCCTTGTAATTTCTGTGCTCCCCATATTTCCATTTTTCAATTTTAATAAATTTCTTGGACAGGGGAAGCATTAGCCTTATTTAGGAGGTAGATACAAGAATGCGAGCTCCCCATATTTCTTTCTTCCCATTTTTAGAAATTTTCCTGGAAAAAGAAACATTTGGTCTTACTAAGGAGACAGTTGGTATGGTGTGAGCTCCCCCTATTTCTTTTCTTCCATTTTTTTCAGTGGTGTAAGAAGAAACATGACTCATGAGGGCAAATGCAAGGGTGTGATACTCATTCATTATTTATATGTTTCTCACTTAGTTTGTCAAGTTACGACTTCAGGCGTGATTCTTATCAAGTCACCACTTCAAGCGTGATTCTGTCAAGTCATGACTTCATGTGTAATCTTATTATTTATTATTTTTCAGGACAGAATTATTGCTCAGAGCTAGATTCAAGAATCATGCCTCGTGAGGTGGGATCATTTAGTGGCGATATGGCATTCTTTTGATGTCCATATTGGTCTGTAATTAGACCATTGATCTTGTGAGATCTACTTATGATATGCTCATATTTCACACTTTATTTCTGCTTATTTCCATTACATATCTAAAGAAATTTTCACTCGACCGAGTGAGATCACTGATCAACGAAGTATAAAAAACCACTCTGTATATTTTTACCACTCGACCGAGTTACTTTGTCACTCGACTGAGTGGATCCATGTAGCAAAATCTGACAATACAATGCGCTATGAAGCCTCTCTCCACTAGACTTAGTAATTAGTTCACTCGACCGAGTGAATAATCGACTCGATCGAGTGTGAAACTGTAGCAGAAATCTCAAAATATGTGTTTTGTCCTATCTTCATACTCGACTGAGTGACTCATCTCACTCGGTCGAGTCACTCGACCCAGCTGCTACGTCACTTGACCCGCTGCTAACCCGAAATTCTTAACTTTCATCCGATCTGGGTTAGTCGACCGAGTGATCAAAGTCATTCGGCCAAGTGACTTAAGTCGGTAGATCCATATAAAAGGGGAATACATGCTCAATCGAGTGCCTCCCCTCCAAATCATTAGCATCATCCCCTCCTCCTCCTAACCTCCGTTGCCTCGACCGCAGTGATCTCCCACGGCCACTCGATCACGGTGATCACCCATGGCCACCTAGCTCTAGCCGAGTCCGACCCCCCCCCTCCCCCATCAAACCCTATTTCACACCCTCTCTCTTCCCATTCATCTCGTAAGCCCTAATTCAACCCCTAAATCAAATCAACCATAGTAATCTCCTTATTTTCTTGATCTACTCCAATTAATTCAAATTATAAACGCTGATTTACATTTTTGTGCAACAGTAAAGCTTGGAAGAGATCCTTTTCGACAATTGCAGAGATATAGCTTGGGGGAGCCATCTTACACTTGGAGCATTGCTTTGGAGTCGCATCGTTCGCTCGATATACTCATTTCTTTTCATATTTCGAGCGATTATATTCACATGTTTTTCGTGGAGTGCACCTTACTCACGGCATTATACCATGCCTCCACAGACTAGGTCTGTGGGTAGACAGCATGCCACCAAAAGGAAGAAAACCAGTGACCCATGCCCTTCTTCTTCTGGGATAGCGCCTCCACTCCCACATAGAAATCATATCACAGCACTACCGGCACCTCCTGCACCACCAGTATAGCCATCTCCACCCATAGAGACGTATGGGATTACTTTCAGAGATGACGCACAACGCGCCAAATTTGACATGATCTCCATATGTCATATCATTCCCTCTAGGTTCACTCACATTCAGACATTAAAGTGCCTAGGGGTATTCCAGGGGCTACACTAGATGTATGATAATGTCGGTTGGAGTGTATTTTTGTCCGTGTCAGTGGACACCTACATTTGATCAACCCTTGAGTTCGTGAGTTCTATTCGTCGGACTCCTAGGGGCTATTCCTTTAGACTCATAGACTGTGAGTGTAAGATTTCCCATGACATAGTCCGAGCTTATTTTCACTGGTCCCCGGTCCCAGACCTTGACATGGCATATGGCCCTAGTCATCACACCCCCTCTGTCTTTTCTACTGATGCATTTTGGGAGTTGATCACATGCATCCCACACTTCGACCTAGTAGGGCGAAGGCATCTTTCTTAGTCCACCCCTGCTTACACCTTGCACATCACCATATGGAGACCACCATTTTAGCTAGGCTAGAGGTTGGGACTATGTCCACACCTAAGCTATTCATCCCATAGGCTATGACACTGGAGAGAGCATATAAGGCTGGTGGGGATGCCTTAGTCCTTGCCATATCTATTGATGTCGCCAGCTGGTATTTAGATCGCATTCTTTCCAGGCTCACCTCCACCAAGACGATTTGTTATGGCGATCTAATCACCCCTTTTAGCTCCTATCTTCAACATCGATTTCACTGCTAACCTGTGCCATGATACGGGGCCCACTTCTCTCTCTCTATGACTATGTTTTGATCTATATGCATATGATCCAATCACACAGACATTGACATTGGGTCTGGCTACATGGTCCATTCTCTACAGATTATATCGTGCTTCCGAACCCCGACCAGACCCATATAAGACCAGCAGGTGTAAAGTGAAGGTTCCCCATGGACCTTCTCATCCCACCTGTATATGTGGTAGAGCCCGATGATGACCAGACGGAGCATCCCATCGAGCCTCACCCACCTGAGATCCCCAAAGTTCAGCATGCCTCTGAGCCCCTTCTTGGACCCAGCACATCTGTCTCCACTTCTATTCGTGATTAGGGTTCCACATCCACGTCCATCCCTGAGAGTACAACTGCTCTGCCTGATGCTGCCCCTATCATTTCAGAGAGTGTTGAGCCTGTTATCCCTTCCATTCCTGAGAGTGCTGATCCTTCCATTCCTTCGTCCGTAGAAATCCCTGCCTCACTTGAGACACCGACATCTAGAGTGACCTCATGTTTAGCTTTCACCCCCACCCCACCTATCAAATTTCTCGTCTCTACCGCCGTAGTATTTTTAAGAGTGTTGTGGTGTCTGTCACCACATCTGTTGCCAAGACCTCTGCACCCTCCTCCACTTCTGCCGATATTCTGATCACACCATCTATTGCACTCACCTCAGTGAGCATTCCTGTATCTCAGCCTCACATGGAGCCTGACCATCCTACTGTGGGCCTCGCTCCACACACACACCCAATAGCTACACCACTATTTTTGGAGGCCATGTGAGTCCAGCTCGTGCAGTTCACGTCCCTCTACCTCTACTTTTGATGACATAGACTTGTGCCTGTGCATAATGGATTCTATAATATCTGTACTTAGAGGAGATTTCTGAGTCCTCACCCAGGCTGTTGCTGTCCAGCAGACCCATATTGCCATTATTACTGATATTCAGCAGACACTGACCCAGATTTTGCAGCATCTATAGCAGCATCAGCCAGCCCCTTCGCCGCTGCCGCTGCCGCCACCGCCATAGGGAGGTGATGGCACAGCACCTGAGTAGGAACTTCACTTGATGCCTAACACACTTTTGCTCCCTTCTCTCCCATTATCAGGGCAATATATGTTCCGGCTTGGGAGGAGAGTATTTTTGACGACCTTTGCATCCATGCCATCATTTTGCATGCTTGACTGGCATACCTTATTGTACATACCATCATATAAGTTCATTAGTTTCTTTTCTTTTATAATTACCTTTCTTTTCATTTTGCATCATTTTCACATCCACACCCACCCACCAATACCTTATTTTCTATGTGCCACACTTTGCACATTGAGGACAATGTGTTGTTTAGCTTAGGGGAGTGAGTGCACTCACGCACTTTTACTTTTTTATTTTCGTTTTATTTTCACTTTTCTTCATTTTTCACTTATTTTCACACCTTTTTTTCATTATTACCATGCATCATATTTTCTTTACTTTTCGAGTGCTTGCATGTGTATAGTTAGATTTTATTTTATCACTGCTTCTTTTACCTTATTTGCTAGAGATGAATTCGATGTGATGAAATTAGCTTGAATCCCACTTTACCTGTGCATATATCTTTTGCCACGTTGTAGTCTTTACTTCTAATATCATTTACGATATGCTTGTGTGCACTTGAGAAAAAGGACTTCCAATGTGATATTTATTGTCCATGAATGAATCTTAACGTTGACTCATCTGAGAATTACTTTATTGTATACTCTTTGTAGAAAACACACCAAGATTCACGCATTGACTGCATTATATTTGGAGTACTGCTTTCATATCTCTATATCACTTCTTAATTGCATGAATTGTGTATTAAATCTTCAGGCCTAATGAACTGAATGTCATTCGACATGAATAGACTAGTTTGCTTTTAGAAATCACACTGAGTATAGAGTACATTACCATGCTGAAGTAGTTACGCACATACACAGAGTGAACTGAGTGATATAATTTTTTCTTTCTCCACATATCTTGAAAACATTTCTATACATACTATCATTGGAAATTCTCCCATAAAGTGACTCTTATTTTAGTATCTTTCCCAAACTACGAAAAAGCCAAAAAGCTCCATGATCCCAAAAACACAAAAGGAAAAATAATTATCTTTCTTTGGGAGTCGTACTTGTGTATATATGGAAGAAAAAAAGAAAAAAAGAGGGAAAAGAGAAAAGGAAAAAGAATTCAAAAACAAAAAGGAAAGAAAAGGAGAAGTTCATTGTATATATACGATTATTTCTTTTCTTTTCTTTCGTTTACTTTTAGTTTATGGAGCCACAATACTTAGGAATAAAAATCATATTCTATACATTCGATGCCATTACGCTTATAGATAGGCTTGGGGGAGAAAATCCAATGATAAGTGAGAGAGTGATTAGTCATATGTCCATGACTATCAAAGCTAGGTAATCTCTAATACTTAGGAAGATGACTCTAAGTCTGACGACATCTATGAGTTGAAAAATAGACATGAAATTCAAAAGACCACATCTTTCTACTCTTATATGTATGAATTGTGTGATATCTCTTATACTCCAAGTAGAAGTAGTATATTGAAAAGTGTGTTGTCTAAGAATATGTATATCGTTTTCTATGCATTAGATGATGTTTAACGTTAAAATGATTTCATATTTCATAAGATTCACATTGTTCTCAGTTTTATATCAAGTGTGCCAAGTATGAAATAATATTGAAATAAGAGCGATATTGATGTTTGTATTCCTTATTGGTGCATTTGGGTAAGTGAATTTGAGTTTTGAGAAAATGATCTAGCATTTTCCCCTCTTCACTTTCTTTTCGATTATTTGGTTTTCTTTATTTTTATTCGCCAAGTTCGTTTTTTTACTTATCTTCCTTGATGACGAGTAAGAGGTAAGATTGGGGGATTTTGATATGCTCATATTTTAAACTTTATTTCTACATATTCCATGCCATATCGATTGCTTATTTTGCAAATTTAAAGCTTATACGGTGATTTCTCGACGAATTTTACTATTTCTATGTTTCGTTGGATTTTCAGGAAATATGGAGCAATCAGAAGCAAATTGGAGCTAGAAGCATATATATGCATGCCAGAGCGTCAGCAACAATGATATTGAGGAGTCATGTTGCTTGAATAAGAGAAGAGAAGAAGGAAGACAAAAAAGAGAGAAAAAGCTTGAAACTCGGCCTACTCGGCCGAGTGGCATAGACCACTTGACCGAGTGAAACGGATACAGCCCCAGCCCCAGCCAAGAAGCGACGCAAATCAACTCGACCGAATGAAATTTTCACTTGACGGAGTGAGAACCCACTCGACCGAGTGCGGGAAGAAAAGCTGGAGGCAGAATGCTGATTCTAAAGATCTCTGCATAAACTCTCACTCGACCGAGTGAGAAGGCCACTCGATCGAGTGAGGCGGTTACTCAACCGAGTGGCCAGAGAAGACATCAGGCTAGTTTTTGATGATTTTCTGCAGGGAATACCACTTGGCCGAGTGACATTTTCACTTGGCCGAGTGCGCCGACGGCCCAAAATTGCAAACTAGGGTTTTCCTAGGTCTGAGGGTATTTTGGTCGGCTTTTTCCTAGGTTTTTGAGTTAGTATGAATAGGTAGTTTTATGAGCTGTTAAAAGGAGAGACGATATGTGTAATACACCGTATCTATATATACATGTATATGTATGTATTTTTGGGATGTATGTACATGTATACTGTTTGGGGATCCTAATATACTATTCTTTAATTTTTGTGAAGTCAAAATTATTTTTAATAAGTTTTAAACCATATTTTAGATTTAATAAATAGAGTCAATGGCTTAAATACTTGTGTATTTGATGAGTATCAAGTATTAATTCATGTATTTTTATTTATTTAAAAATTAAAACCCTAAGTTGTTATGACATGCCACCTCTTCATGCTAGGTGTCATTTGGAGATTAACTTTCACCTAACCCATTCATAGGTGTCATTAGGAGAATGACTCCCACCTAACTCCAAGATAAGTGGCATTTGGAGAGGGAATTAAGGGGTGAATCATCCTTGAGATAAGATTTAAAAGGAAAAAAATTTAAGGAAAAAGAAAAGAAAAAGAAGAAAAAAATTGCTCTCTCATCTTCCCTCTCCTCTCCCCCAATTCGGTCCAAAATTTCCTCCTCCACTTTTTCCCTTTTCACCACCACTTCCACCACCAAAAGACACTCTCCCTTCATCTACCACAACCCCCTTTGCTTCCTAAACAAATTTCACCACATTTCCTCACCTAAAATCCACCCTTTTACTCAATCTTTTGGGAGTTTGGAAGCGTTGGAGGACAGGAAGGAATCTTCGAAGAAAGCTTGAAGTTCTTCAAGGAAATAAGAAGGGCCAAAGAACATTTGAAGGACTTGTTGAGGTAGGTTCCTATCTCCTTAGTAGGATCTAATTTTAGAACTAAAGGCTTAATTCTAAGATAGCATGCTATAGAATATGTTGTGTAGAAAGTTTGCTATGATAGTCAAGCTAGGATCTATGTCATGATGCTTATAATTCTTGTTAGCTTCTATGCAATTTACATGTTAATATGTAGGGGTTGCTTCATTTTAGTGAAGATGTTAGTATCTTGTTTAATTCACAACTTAAAACTATAATGATTAGTAGTTAAAAATTTAATTAATGATATGTGGTTGCTTCTTTGGTGTTGCTGGAAATTGGGACGGAATGTCATGCTCATTGTTTAGTTTATATCTTTTAATCTAGAACTGGTAAGAGACTGAAAATTTTATGGCTAACAGATTGGAATATTATCTCTAACTTTCATGTTGAGCAATTTTGTTAATTCGGATTGTAATTAGGTTTAAATATTCACTCTACAATATGTCTGATTTTTATCCAGTCTGAACACAGTTTGGCAAAACAGATATCACTCACTGAACACTCTATAAAAATTAGTGTTCTTTATCTTGTTGTAAAGTTAACAGCATGTTCTACAACTTTTTCCTAGGGCATGTTTTCGAGATTCTAACTGTAAGATGACTTAAAATAGCAATTGTTACAGCCCTCAGAATCTGTCTGAAAAACAGTTTTTATTGGTCCCACCAGACAATTCATCATAAATCAACTAGTTCATCTCTCTGAATGAAATTTTATATGTGAATTCAGCACTATAATATCTACAACTTCCTATAGGAGTAAAAATTATGTTGAGTTTAAAAGTTTGGAGAAAACAGCCTCTGAAGCTAATTGTCCTGTTGTTTCCAGAAAACCTATGCTACGCATGTTATGCTTTACTCTTCAAAACAATGGCTAGATTATGTTTGTAGAACTTTTGATGTGATTATGTTGGTAGCACGATGCTTAAGGAGTTTTAATACCATGCTTGGAACTTAAATTATGTTTTCATACAATTTTCTTAAAAAGATGCTCATGTTAATAGTCATGCTATAGTTTTATGCCCCATGTAATGTTCATTTCATGCTGTTTCCAGGAAATGATAGTAGTTTATTATATGCATTAATGTACTAATGATAGAGATGAAGTATTGTGGTGTTCCTCTTTACGAAATTATTGATGCGATGTTCATTTAAACACGACATCGGAGAATTGATGAAAGACTGAAAAGATGCGAAAGCGGTAATGAGACCACAGAAAAGAATGTAATAATGAAACCATTCCATAAATTGAGAGTGAGCACCCGAGTGTAATAACCTGGGATATCTCGGTCTACCTTGAGGTAGGTGAGTGTTCTAGATTTTGGGTTTGGGGGAAACGCGGGTAAATTTTAGGAGCCAAGGAGTGGATATGGTAGATTTCTTACTCTCTGGTCACCCCGTAAGGGGGAGTTGACTAGAGTTAGAGAGGCCGGTGGTGTACTCATGATGCATCATGCGATAATTGATGGTTTTCTCCGTTTGCCCCATGAAAAACCTAGATTTGTCTCACTCCCGTAAGGGGGAGTTACGAGATGCCCCTCCAGTGCACGTGTCACTGGTTGAGGTACCATTTTTCACCCACCCTGGGTGAAGTCCGGCTCCTTAGCGTCCTACGGTTTACTCGGGTTTCCAAATAATCACTTAAAGTCTAATTTTAACTAACTTAATCTGTAATTATGGTTTTGTACTTTTGTTCTTCAGCTTTTACTTTCAGCACATGTATGATATGATTCTTTACTTTTATGCCTTACTTCTGTGGGCGTTATGTCACCTGTAGATAGATGAATAGTTAGAAGGACCGTTTCTAAAACTGGATCCTACTAGCGATGTTAGTAGTTCCTATTGGGTCATGCGTTGACGTGCCCCCTTTGTGGTTTTCAGGAGTAGGACCAGAGCAACTAGTGCGGGTTCCGACACCAGAGGTTGTTCCCAGTTCAGAGGTAGAGCATGTGGGCAACTTCGCCCAGTTGGACTTTTCTCGGGTAGATTAGCGGGTGTATTGTATTGGGTGTGGACACCTTTTGTACTTTGTGGTTTTGGGTTTCTCTTTTTGTTGTACCCCCCTTTTGTACCCCATTGTACAGATGGTGTATGTAAATGATATCATTGTATTAATAAAATGAATGTTTGTACTTTTGTTTAATTCTCTGTTTCATATCTGTGATGGAACTTTACTTGTACTTCTCAGCACGTGTGCAGTGACATGCACATTTCTTTCACTCTCTTCCTTTCTCTCTTTTTACGTAACACTCACCGATCTAGGAATACTTGGAAAGAATTTGTACTTCTCAGGTATCCTGGGGAGCGGGTCGTTACAATATGACTAGAGATCTTAGAGAAGACTCTATTTTGCTATAGTTTTTGAAATGGAGAGCTAGTTCTTGAATTTCTTGTTGGATTGGAGCTTGGAACTCATTGGTTTGTCTAAACTCTAATTGTTTCTAGTTTTTATAATTATTTCGTGTTTAGATATTTTGTCTATGATGATTTCTATCACATCTATCAATTTTATTGCTTTGATCATGTATACTTGTGAGTAGTCTCTTTGCTCTAGTGTAAAGGGATGAACCCTATGGAAAACCAATGTTGCTAAACTTAATTTAGGGTTAGATTATGGTTGATCTACTACAAATAGCTAGGGATTTCTACTTAGATCTTGAGAGCTCGAGAGAGGATCTTGATCTATAGGAAGCTCTAGATATTTGATTTAGATCTATAATTGAAATATCCTAGAATTGGTCCACGAGAGCGACCAAAGCTAGCATCTTTATTATATTCTATAATTATATTCGCATGTACGACGGTAAGACGAATACGAATCATCATAATCTAGATTCGAACTCACGTTGCATGAGAGTGAACTTGGGTTAGAATTGAATTATATTGTTGATCTTAATGCTAATAATTTAAACCAGGCTTGCGCGAGAGCGTTCTAGCTTAAGTTATTATAGACTTTCGTAGCATGAGAGCGTACGCTAGTTCTCAATATAGTTGCGACAATTTCAACCTAAATTAGGAGTTAATAGTATGGAAATTTATATTCACATTAATACTCAAAAATCTATAGTGGGGATTCCCTAGTCCTAGAGATTCTTCTTAATTGAATTTACAATTGACATTTTTATACGTTCATAACACACATATTCCTTCACCATTGTTCCATCTCTGCCAAGTGACCAAGGTAGTACCAATAGTTCATCCCCATGATTCGATACCCGCTCACCACTTAACCGTGCGCTTGCGGTAAAACTACATTGTTTTGAGTGTACATTCTGACGCGATCAATTTGCCGCAGGGTTCTCATCTTTTAAGACTTGTGTCTATAATATGGAAAAATTGACTTTTCGCATTATTCCATTCATTCATTCGTATTTTATAAGGGAAGAAGGGTATTGGCATTTCAATGGAACTTCAGGTCCAATTGCCAATAATGGTTATTCAAAAAATTTGAAAACAATAATTACGACAAGTGCCATTATACATAATTATGTATAAGCACAATTGCATGAATTGATATAAAAATTATAAATCATATCATGCAGAGGGAATTATAAAACGAGTATGCTAATTGTGTGGATCGGCCAGTCACCACATAAAAATAATGTCTAAAATCCAATTATACAGTTCCTTTTATATAAATGAAAAAGAAAGAATACAACTTTGGAAACCTCATGGGTCCCATAAGAATTATTTGTTATCAAGGGTGGCCTCTGCTTTCATAGAAATGGCCATCGGTCTTGAGCATTATATATTATTCCTCACTACAATTTCTCTCAAAAGAAAAATAAAATGTGGGACTTAAAAAAAGCCAGTCCAAAACCACAATACCACAATGTAGCCATTGATGCAAATTTTGTGCTAAAAACATGTTTATCACATATAACAAACATCACAGATTTACAGGCTAAAGACAATTAATATATTTTGTGCTTAATAATTAATTGGACCATGTGACGATGTTATACACCGTTAGGTTAGTTAACTAGTGGCAGAGCGGTCGCATGGTCTTCATAATTATTAAGCTAATGCCTGTAGGAATAACAATAAAATTTATCCTAGAATTTATAACATATTGTTTCTGATATAAAGCATATTTATATGAGCCTAAAAACAGGCATCATAAATGAATAATATACTGGAAATAAATTGTGACATGTGGGTCAAATTCAAATAAAAAAAGAAACTGAACTATGCCTTCATGTAATTTATTAGTAAAATAAATAAATTTTCTGTTTATCCCCCTTTTATTCACTAATTTTCCCCATTTATCCCCTTGTTCCTTCTCTTATTTTCATTTATTTTCCCCATATTTCCACCTTCATATTTCTTTTTATTTTCGGCCCACAAATCCCCCGTTTTTTCTTTGGGGCTAAGGCCTGCAATAAAGCTACAGGCTTAAGCCCGCTTCGCCATCTCATCTTATTCTTCTCTTTATTTCTCTTTTTTTTGTTCTGCGGGTCGAGGCCCGTAGCTACAGGCCTCGGCCCTATAGAGAAGAATTTTTTATGTGTGGTCCGAGGCATGTAGTAGAGCCGCAGGCTACGACCCTTTAGAGAAGATTTTTTTGTTTTTTGGATGGGTCGAGGCCCATCATGGCGAGGAGCGACGGACTACGTCCATCGCTCTCGTGGCCGTCCCGCGCTAGGTTGGGGAGGCGGATGTATGCCGCCGTAGTTTGGCAGTGAGGTTCCCGAAAACAGAGGGGGCCGCCAGCGATTCAAATTTTTTCAAAGCTGCTACAGTTGGTAGTGATGGACTATCTCTTTACAGCGACAGTTAAAGGGAGGCTATCGCTGTTGGGGGGCAGCGGCACACCGTCGCAGGGGGCGGTGGTCTGCTGCCTGCGAGGACGTGAGATGGGTTTTATTTAGTTATTTATTTATGTTTACTAAAATCCTAGATGTTAGGGTTTTACCGCAGCCAAAGGCGGCAACGTGCCATCGTCGCTGGGTAATGTCGGGGTGAGTGTGGGGGTTGGTGTGGTCTATTGGGTCTGCTGGAGGCTAGGGTGCTATTGGTCGGTCGAATGCAAATGGGGTTTTGTTTTTCTTTTTCTTTTTCTTGTTTGTTTTATGGTTAGGCCAGGGGGAGCTGGGGCGACGGCCAGAGGCTGCCGTCTGCTCCCTTAGGTAGGGCTGGCGGCCGTAAGCTGTTTCCCTATGGGCAGCTGCCGCATCCCGCTAGGTTTAGTGTTTTATATGTTTTTTCAAGTTCGATCTTGGGCGATATATATCATAGGTATCATGATCGTGATAAAAAAATTACAGAGATTCAGTTATACATCAAGATCAAAGAAGTCGACAAGCGTGTAGAGGTGGCGACGTTCGGGCGCAAACAAACTACCGTCACCTTCCTAGTTCTTCCTTTTCTCTAAAAGTAATTTTTTTCCGTTTCTTTCTTTCAAACACTAGTAATGCTTGGGACCAATTTTAAGTACATAGATGGCTCGTAGATCGTGAGGCGTTTTGTCATCAAGGTGAAACTATGTCGTGAATGGTTGGTGAGGAGATCAGATGTCTTTACCAAAAAAGTTTTGGAGAGCAGATATAGCCTAAAAATATCCACTCAAAGGTATAACCTTTTTATTTAGCATTTACTTCATAAATTTTGTAGTATTCTAATTATTGTGCTATGATTTAGAATTTTTTGAAATTTCCATGCTTCTGTTGTGTCCTAATATGGTTAGATATTCTAACTTTGTAGACTTTGTAGTTGCAGGGGTAACTCACCCATAGCACTACATGTTGGAGTCCGATCTAAATTATTCTACAAATATATCGCTTAAAAATCTAATATAATTATGCCATATTTACGAGAAATAAACTAAAACTGAAAGCAGAAGCATACCTGAATCCATAATACCTTGATTTATAGATCCACGTGGTTGGCCTTACAGATCTACACGAATCCCCGAGAGAAATCTTTTAGCTTTTCTCCGGCTCTAATCTGTCGATGGGATGCAAAAAGAGATAGATCGTCATTCGTGCGATCTGTGGATCATGACCACATATTTATTTGCAAAAGTCGTGATGCTTATTGGGTTTCTGATTTAACACATCATTAAAACAACACAAGTCTCTATAGATAGGCCCACACACTAACAGATATATTAAAGCACACTTAACCGAATAACTTATTAGATTATTTTATTGGGCTAAACTTAATTTGACAGCCTGCATTACATAATTATTTTACATATAGGACCAACGTTGGATTAACGATCCAACACTACATCAATGAGCCCTCCAAGCTACTCAGAATACCAATTATATCAACCTTACATGTCCAACATCAATTGTAAAGCATTTACTTCAAATCGAAATAGCACCAGTAAAATTTGAATATAAACATTGGATGCAATATGTGAAAAAAATTGGCTAATAAAGGCATATAAGCCTTTTTATAAAAAGGAATCACAAAGGAGATGATACGCCGTGTAAAGCCAGTTCTCCCTAGAGCAGTGCATTATTTATTTGGGTTTTTTCAGATATAACCCCCTCCCCCCACCGAAAAATAGGGTCCCCCCCCCACACCAAAAAATGTCTTATTTGAAAAAGTCACCCAAAAAATTGCATTTATAGCAAGGTCTCCCAAATTGCGTAAGTCACACAAAAAGAGACCCTTTGGGGGACTTATTTGAAAAGAATATTCTTTTCAAATAAGTCCCCCAAAGGGACTCTTTTTGCGTGACTTATGCAATTTGGTGGACCTTGCTGCAAATGCAATTTTTTGGGGGACTCTTTTCAAATAAGACATACTTTAGGGGGCCATTATGAAAATAACCCTATTTCTTTTAGAATTACTATATGCAAGGAAAACAATGAATAATAGAGGTGAATGCTGCAAGTGTATGCGTAATAACCTCATGAACTTTTAGGGCCAGTTTTTTTGTATGAAAGTATAAATTGGGAAAGTTGAGAAGTGTGGAATCTGATGAAAGAGAAATTTGGTGTAGTATGTTCTTTTGTTGAAAAGTGGGGTTGGATTGTGGAGTTGGAAAGTTGAGGTGGGTCCCACTTCGTGTAGTGTGTTCTTTTGGATGAAGAAAGTTGGAGGAAACAAATTGGATTTTGGGGGTGTGGTGATCCTAGGTAAGGTTACCCCCGAAATTTCTTTAGTTTTGAGTTTTTTTAACATTTGATTTTCCAAAAAAAACCCAAATATTCTTACTTGAGGTGACCATGCACCTTGAGGGCCCACCTCCTTAGGGACTCTGTTGTAATCCGAGCTAAAAATCCCAACTCTAAAGCCCCACAGAGAATCCCAATTTCAGCCGCCACGTCACCCTAATTTCCCAATTCACCAACAATGCAAACGAACACACTTTGAGAAAGTGTTGTAGGAATCCACTAAAAAGTAAATGAATAGTGCAACCTGCCAAATTTTTCCCCCTACTTTCGGACAAAAGAACATGCCATTAAATTATGTAAATTGCAAAGTCTTAAAGTATGTAAATAGTACATGAATTGTTCAAATTTTTTAAAGAAAATGCTAATGTCATGGCACGGACTACGAACCACTATTGTAAGATCAATATCGAATCGGATGATCAGACGGTTCAAACTAGGCTGGACGGTCAAACCAGCTGAACTGGAACAAAACACATACTTGGCCTGATTCATATACGAACCAAAAACAGAAGAAAACAACATGAATTGAATTGAACCTTCGATGAACCAAATCATTCTCTTGTACTGATCTTGTTTCAGGGTGTTTTCTCACCACTGATTGCTCGGTTGAAGGTCCAGGGATCGTCGCAGTCATGTGGAATGTGTGCGGTCTCTGGAGATGGTTGTCCGAGTGTTTACTGGGGTGGAAATGCATGGATCCATGCCACAGTGTGCCGAAGGGTAGATTTGGCAGAACGACGGCTTCTTGGAACGATCGGTCGGTCGGTCGTGGGGCTCGATAGCATTCGGACCCGAGAAATGGAGCGCCAAAGGGTGGCTTCAGCTTGTTGGCAGATCCTTGGATCTGCACAGACGAGAGAGCTCGTCAGGGAGGTTGGACCTTGGTTCCGACCAAGTACCCTCCGATGCCTAAGTCAGCACTTGTCTGAATGATGCTCGGTGGGATCGAGTATGGTTCACGAAGAGACCAATATGCGAGTCCTCGTGCCGAGCTACGTAGGAGAAATGTAAGGTGGAAGAAAAGGTATTGAGAGGTGGAGTACCTGAGATCTGAGTATTCAGGATTCAATCCCTTGGCATTTCGTCTTCCTGACCTCTTATAGGAGTTTACATGTGAATGCCTGTATGGCGTCCTGTCATCTCGCCCTTCCTGCCCACCCGCTTTGATGGTCTCTTCAAGGGTCATGAAGGCGATCGTGATGGCGCATTGACTAGTGTTCAAGGCGGGCATGATCCGGAGAGTGGTTTTCTCAATTGTGGAGGGTCAGCAGTTTCCCCGACGTGGGCTTTGGGCCGTCGCGATTTGATACGCTCGCATGGCCTTCAAGTTAAGGCCCAACTCCCCCCTCCGGGCAGTGGGCTTGGCCTGCTTTGTTTTGTGGGTTGTATCAATTGTCCCTACCGCTCGAGCCGTTCGGCTCTTGACAGTTTGGTTCGAGGGATGTAATTCGTGTGGATTTGACAGGCGCGTCAGTCGAGACGATTCATGAAATGAAGGCCATCATAGCGTTGTGAGCCAAGAATTCTCCCTTCCTTTGGAAGTGGGATACGGAGGGCCGCTTTCAGGGAGATATTGATGCATGTCCTTCTTTGGATGGTCTGGATTTGGAGCTGTCCTCCATATAAAAAGTCGGGGTTTTGAGGTTCCTTCTGCGCTTCTCGATTTTACTTTTGATTCCTCTCATCGACGTTGAGTTTCTCTATGTCTCCTCTTCGACATCCCCTTCTTTAGCTTTCGCAAGGTAACCCCTTTCTTGACTCCGTTTTTTGTCTTGCTTAATGGCGAGGGCGCTGAGAATAGTAACTTTGTCGCCTGATGCCGATGATATCGTCACAGCCGCTGGGGCATCCTCACCCTGTGAGAAGGGCAAAGGCATGCTATTTGAGGATCTGATTCAGTGAGGGAATCCTTCCAGAGCTGAGGGATCCGAGGTTCCTCCTATGATTCTCGAAGCGGCCTCTACTGTCTTGTATGCCACCACCGAGAGAGTCAGGGCGGCATATCTTTCTTACTCGTATGTGGTTCGGGTCCCATTCCAAAATGAGAGGATCTGTTTCCCTGGGGCCCGTAAGGTAGGCGTGTATGTCGAGATGTTTCGAATATGAAAGCAGTGGAGATGTTTCGAATGGGGCTCTGCTTCCCTCTTCATCCCTTCATTATCCAAGTTTTAGAATTATTGTAAGTTTCTTTGTGCTAGCCGACCCGTACTCAGTTCTGGTCCTGGTCGGCTTTGTTGTGATCTGTCATCTGCCCAGGCTCAAACCGTCCTTACCGTTATTCTTTTATTTCTATAAGATTAGGGCCGTCTCCTCGGTAACGTGGCTCCACATTGATATTAGGCAGGGCATGGAGTGTCTGCTGGGCTTGCCCCGCTGGGTCGATCATTGGAAGAATGACTATATTTTCATCACTTTCCCCGAGGATGCCCAAATTTTAACTGCCTGGAGAAGTTCGGGCACATACGAGTTGGAGTTGGACCTCTCATAGGCAGATCGGGCCGTGACTAAATTCCTGACGGCCCTGCCCAGGGGAGAGAGAGATTGGTCTGGCCTTTATTGGACGATCTCCTCCTCAAGAGCGTCTTATGGTACCCCGATAAAGGCAGTTTTTAGACTTCGTCCTTCTACTTGGCTTACCCTAATTCTCCTTTCCTTTACAGGAATGGCAGGTTAGGAGTTTAACCATCCCTATAATATGCATCAACTCATCTGTCGGGGTGCTCGGGGCTCTCGAGGAAGCTCTTCTGGCCATGCTGTTGGGGTTTTCAAGGACCCTTAGGGCATTTTTAAGCATGTCCTAAGTCGGACGAACATTAAAACAAAATTAAAAACAGCGGAAGCATTATTAAACTCTTTAATAAAACACTACCCTAAGGAAACATGCACCCTACCCAGGATAATCTACTGACTCGGGTTGGGTCTGACCAACCCGAGAAAGATCTAATCTACTGCATATAATATGAAATGCATAAACGTAACAAACTTACCCGGAACTTTGCTTGCACCGACAAAGTGTTCCAAACCATTTCCTGCACCGTGCCTTCAAGCTGAGCCGCCCTTTGAACCGCACCGCACTATGACTCGCCTTGAGCTGAACCGCTTCCCGAGCTGCACCGCATCTCCAAGCCAATCAGTCACCGAAGAAAGATTCACTTGAGCAGACCCACGCCAAGAGATTTCTGGATCAGATCCAAACCTCCTCGCTGTCTTGCTAGGACCCGATAGGAGGATAGAAGGAACTAAAGAGGAAGAATGATTTAAGTCTAGATCGTGTGTGCTCAAAAATCAGGAGCTTCAAGAATTGTAGACTTGGTGCACTTTTCAATGAGGAGGGCTACCCCCTATTTATATTGGGAGCTGGCCCCTCCTCTCTTGCTACGAGCAATGTCGGACAATAAAATGGGCAATATGGATTGATTTCACTAGAAGTCTAAACTTCTAAAATCAACCATAAATCTATTTCTGAGTTTCGACTTTCAAACAACCTGTCATATCGAAGATCCCGAGACAACAATCGCATAGAAAAAACGACATCCAATTCCGATATCATTTGACCCCTCAAATGTCGAAAATAGACTCCAAATCTCGTTTTCGCAAAAAAAAAGCACAAACATGCTATTTCCTGGCGGGTCTGACCCTCCAGGTGCGAGTCAGACCTGCAAGCCCAATAAGGGCCTATCCTCAGCTGTTTTTGCGTTTTTGGGCTTGTTACAGCTCCGATTTGGACGCGGTTTCTTCCTGTGGATTTCTCAGGAAGACCCCTTAGTTCCCATGCGTCTAAGTCAATATAATACCAAGTTTTAATATGTCCCAAATGCTAAACTCTTTAGCTTTTCATCTCACAACTGACTTGTAAATTTAATCATTCCATTGCATCGAATGCATTCCTCTTTAACGATCTTCCTATTACTAAGACGTGAATACTACTCGGTGTGAGACCCTACAGCCTGACCCTACTACAGGTTGGTACTCGAAGTCCCTAGATGACAGTAACCATGTGCAGCAGGTGTCGTCCATGTTTTAGCATCATAATGACGTGATTAACTTCGTCGATAAAGTGTCGTCGGGATCACTCTGACTGTGTCTGTGATGAATACCGTAGTTTTAGTCCCTTCATCTTGACTATGTCACTTGCATAGCCTAGGGTATGGAATGATGTCAACCCTACTAGCTAGCACTAGCCAGTATCCTTCGGTCTCTGGTACATTCATGTTGTACATCCTACAACATACCTTGGCCAAGGTTTTACCAAGAGCCGTACTGAGCCTGCGAAACTTCCCATTAACAAAAGAGACGAATCATATCTTGATCATTACTCACCTTGTATGCTTCAAGTGTCACCCAACCTAAGACCTTTCAGCAAGCCTTGCCTCGAAGCTAGATCATAGATCTAAGCGACACTGTTCACGCACAGCTTCATACAATGATCTTAAGTCCTAAGGACCAACTTGCATATCATCACTAAGAGTTATAAATGACAGTTAGTTGATGTTTATCCATTTGATAACTCTTGATTTGGGTCATTCAGTGGACTCATTCTCAAATAAGCACATGTGTCTTGTTGGGGTTTTGGCGGACCCCCAGAGCTCGGATCCGTATCCGTCCTAAGTCGGACGGACCACGGAGGCATAAAAGCGCAGCGGAAAACCAGAAATCAAAATTTCTACACTAGCTAAACTATTTAGCTAGGCTCTGGGGAGCCAGAACCTAGCCCGATCTATGCCAACTTGGGGTGGATCTGACCACCCCAAGTAGGATCTACACTAAAGCGACTAATAAAATCTACACTAAAAAGCTTAACCACATACCCGGAATCTTGGCCCGGGGCAGGCAAGATGTACCGCACCGTCTTGAGAAGCTCCTCGTAGCCGAGCCGCGTTGACTCGATCTGCCTGAGCCGCCTCGCACCCTCGCACCGATCCGCCCGAGCTGCTTTCGCCTCCGAGCCGATCACACGCGGTAGAAAGTTTCACTTGAGAAGAAACCCGCGTCTTAGACGTCCGGATCAGATCCAAACCCCCTTCGTAGTCGTGCTAGGACTACTCCGGAGAATAGGAAAATAGAGAGAGAGATTTAGTCGCGGATCGAGCTTGCTCTAAAATTCTGGAGCTACTCGATCGTTGACTGGTGTGTTTTTCAACAAGGAGAGTGCACCCCTATTTATATAGGGAGTGAGCACTCAACCTCTCGTTGCGGGCAATGTGGGACAATCCCAATGAAGAGAAAAATTCAATTTAAGCCATTTGGCTTAATTTCAATTTTAAAGTTAGCCTTTCACAAAGTCAAACTTTAACTAATTAATTCTCCTCGCATACTAAACTTCAGACACCAAACAAGCTATCAATCAGAAGAGCTTGGAATGGTGAACGCGTAGGAACTGACGGCGATGAATTTCGACTTTGTTTGACCCCTCAAACAATTGCTCAAAGTTTAGCAATTTGTCAAAATTCGTAGCAGTCATTAGGGGTTTCAAAAAACCCTAATTCGACTTAAGTTGTGGGTGCGCCCGCCCAATGGAGCAAGGGCGGGCCGCCCGCCCGCTGCCGCAGCGGGCGCGGGCCCGCTGCGGCAGCGTGCCGCGCCCGCTGCAACAGCGGGCGCGGGACCATTGTGCAGCGTGCCTCGCCCGCTTGCAGCGAGTGCGGGCCCACTGCAGCCAGCGGGATCTGCCCGCTGCTGCAGCGGGCTGCGCCCGTTTGCCCTTCCAAATGGGCTTTTTAGCCCAGTGGGTCTCACCCACTGCTCCTTGGACCGTTTTTGCGTTTCCGGACTCGTTTGAGCTCCGATTTGGACACGGTTTGAACCTGTGTTTAGACCGGGACGATCCCGTCATCCAGGTAACCCTTTCCAACATGTTTGTTCCTACTAAATTCGTCGTGACCATTTTACAACACGTTTAGTCAAAGTTTGCATCTAATGCAACGTTTTGTCCCTATTGCTAATGCGACTAATATTCACAGCCGTTTAGTGAATGTTTAATATCATCAAATGATATTTCTCTCTTTTCTATATTCCTATTACTAAGATACAAACACTACTCGGTGTGAGACCCTACAGCCTGACCTTACTACAAGTTGGGGCTCGAAACCCCTAGACGACGGTCACTACGAGCAGTAGCTATCGTCCCTGTTTCAGATTCATCATAACGTGATCGACCCTTTTCAAAAGTATCATAGGGTTTGCATTGGCTGTGTCAGTGTTGAATGCCGTTAGCTAAAATCCCTTCGTCAAGACTGTGTTGATGTTGGCCTAGGGTATGGTTTTCTGTCAACCCTATTAGACAAAATTGGTCAGTATACGGCGGTCTTTATTGTATACACGTTGTACTACTTGCAACGTACCCCGGCCGAGGATTAACATAAAGACCGTACTGAGCCTGTAACACTAACTTCCCTTTAATGGAAGTGACGAATCCCATCTTAGTCATTTACTCACCTCGAGAGCTTCAGGTGCAACCCAACCTAAGATCTTTCATCAGGACTGGTCCTCGAAGCTAGATCATGGGTCTAAGCTACACCGTCCGCTCACAGGTTGGTACAGATGACTTCAGGTCTTAAGGATCAACTAACATATCATCACCCTAGAGTTATTAAAGACAGATCATTAAAGTTAACCATTTAATAACTCTAACTTGGTCGTTCAGTGAACTCATTCTCCAATGAGCACCTGTGTCTCGTCTCCGACTTCACCAAGTCGAATGACTATGAGATCATCATTACCCGAAGGTAAGACGAAGACACAGTGATCTATCCGATGTGTCGATATCCAGTTCTCGACACATCTATGATCACGAACCGTTTTAGACTTACGTTTCTATTCAATCTCTTACTTACTCATAATCGAGATCTCATCTAGATATGTAAGGACCTAACTATAAGTCTATTGATATTATCTAAGTATATTAATACAAATGATTTTATACTTAGAGCAATATGTACCATGTACGGTATGAACAAGACGTATAATCAAGATAAATTGCCATATGGGCATATATCTTCCTACATCTCCCACTTGCACTTAGGCTATTTATCTCGGTATCTCATACCGTTATAGCATATCAGTCACTTTGACATTTGATATGGCAAACCTAAGAATGGTTCTACTAACAAGTATCTACAACGAATTTTAATGAATTGAAATTACATCTTTTGATCACACAGGGTTGATCCTTTGGAAAAACGATCTGGATCAATTTTCCTAACTTTGTATAGCTAACAGTTAGCTTATACGATTTAGATGTGGGGTCTAACATTTCCGTAAGTCAGTTCTAGCTCACTCCACTTTATTGTATCAATATGTCAAGCACATATTTGACACCCTAAGTCTCTATATATATACGATTAAATCAAAACAATTTTGACTTAATGATTTATATAGAAGATTCATTAAAGTGAAATATCCTTTTTACTTAGTCCGAAAAACGGAACTAAGTATATGAGCTCGCTCCCACTGACTTTAAGAATTACCTGGTTAAATTACTGCAACATAATATCTAAATCATATTTATATTTATGTGCAAAATTAACCATTTGGTAAGTGCCTCAGATGGAATGCACAAGTGTCAGGTTCGGTTTGACGAATGAGTCAAGTCAAGATCGTTTTAAGGAATCTTGACATTGACTCGTTCAATCAAAACGTCCTACACTGTACTTATTCCTTTAACCACATTCAGTATTAACTCTTTTAATAACTAAATGCAGTTCATCAAGAATTAATCTTGATATGCGTATTATTGTGATCGCACACAGTTTATACGCCCCTTGGAACCTATACTTAACTACTGATTGACTTTTAACATTTAGTCAGCTCCAGAAGCTATACACCATTATTCGAAAATATACTCAACCATCACAGAAGAGCCACATCCACAGAATTTAAGCCGATTCAATTTCAATTGCAACAAATGAGACATCCATTCCAAAACAACGGGTTCATGAAAAGAACCTTAACTTGTTTATCAAAAATAAACCTTGAGTGCAAAGCACTCATTCATTGTTTTCGATCCTTAAAGATGATACATTTTATTCAAGTAAGAAAAATATCATCTCCATCATGATCATCGTCTCCAGAAGTCTTTGAGCGGTCCCAGCAGCAACTGTTGCTTTGATTGCCGACCGATCTCCGTACTTCTCCAATCTCCGGTTCATATCAGCCACATGTATACATTACACAGATGTCTATAAGTGTCTCATACTATATGAATGGAAATAATTGCATTTAATTGAATTTAATTTGTACCTGAGGTAGAGGCATCAGTATGCCCCTTCTTCTTCTCTGCAAGATAGATCTTGCAGTTCCTCTTCCAGTGGCCAATCTTGTGGCAATGGAAGCACTCAGATTTCGATGGGGCCCCTTTGTTCGTCTTCTTCCCATTCTTAGCCTTCGCAGGTTGTGGGACCTGCCTCTTCTTTCCCTTGCCTTTCGGCTGGTCAGAAGTGGCAGAGCCAACAACCAGTGCAGTCGGCTTCTTCTCAATTTCCTCAAACTGTCGGAGCATATTGAGGAGACCAGGAAGATCCGTCTCAAGGCTGTTCATTATAAAGCCAGTTATAAAGGGCTTGAACTCGGGAGTTAAAGACTTTAGGATAATGTCAGTGGACATCTCATTGTCCAGGACAAATCCTAACTGGGCGGCGTCCTCTACGTACCCGATCATCTTGATTACATGATCTTGTACGGGCCCTGTCGTCATCTTTGTGCCCCAGAGGTTGCTAGTAGCTTCGAACTTGGCAGCTCTGGATCGCTTGCCATACAACTCTTGTGCATTAAGGAGTATGCTCTGAACATCCATATGTTCATGCTTCCTTTGCAGCTCGTTGGTCATCGAAGCTAGAGTAAGGCATCTTGCCTTCTCTGCATCCCTCTGGTACAATTTAAAGGCTTCTTTCTCTTCGTGGGTTGAATCCTCATCGGGCTTCTCCGAAGCATCCTCGAACAATATGTATCCAATCCCAGCTAGGGAAAGGACTAACTTAATGTTCCTAAGCCAGTCTTTGTAGTTGGTTCCATCCAGCACGTTCTTTTCTACCATGTATTTTAGACCTGAGTCCATTCTGCATTTTATAGATACTTTAGTTAGTATATGTTCGTAGTATAGTTTTAATGGTTTTAATAAAACTATATTCTCCCACTAAATTTATTTAAAGCCATAATAATAAACAATTTATTATAAAATAACATTTGTGAGAGAGGGATCCGACTATCCTGAGTTTGACAACCTTGAGTGTATCTCAACAAGTTGTCCGACTCTGCAGTCGGTAGACGAACTCGTCGTCAATCATATTTACTATGATTCCCTATCGATTTTACCCTTAGTCATTTGTGATCATGAGTGTACTCAACCGGATCACAATGGCTAGCCTAGTCGGACCCTTGTTTTCGTGTCTAGCCTGACTTGCCCCTTTGCTCGGTGTATGCACGACGCGCCGGTTTGGGTCAGGTCTTAGACTACATTCTTGGTTAGACTTGCACCAAGGCTCGAGGGATGAGACAACGGTTTCAGTCAGGTTAAGATGTCAATCAAGAAATCGGTTTCTATAAGATTGACATGTCACGGCTTGAGTGTAGCTCAATAACCGAAACATGTTTCTTACAGTTGCCAACTCCTAAAACAAGGAGGGCTACGATTTATCTTGAACAAGATTATTATCGTATTGACTTAGGTATAGTCGATGGACTTACATAGTCATAAATCGACTCCTTGCAGTCCAGCGGACGCGGCCAGGGAATTGACTAAGCCAGGACCACTTGTTACCCAGTCTAGCTAGGTTGGTCCAAAAAATTTAGCCAAGCACATTGACCGACATAATGATCCATTCAAGGAGTTGTCATCAATTTTATGTTTTCCAAACAACTAAATGGCTTTTAATTAAGAGAACTAGTTAATCCTTATCAACTAGTGGATCCTAAAATTCAAAATTTTTTGGATTGGTTGAACAGTTTTTATTAAGTCCTTATCAACTATAAGGTTCTTCGTTCAACTTGCTACCCTAATCTAATTAGTATTTTAATAAAACAATTCAACATTTTCTTTTATGAAAATCATTAATTAAACGTTTTAATGAAATGATTTACAAACAAAGGGACTACCCTAATCAGGTATTAGGTTCGATGTTGTTTTGTTTTATCAAACATAGCATGTCACTGTCATATTAAAATTTCATCTTATAAAATTTTAATGGCTAACCTAATAAGGTTTGTGAATACATTATTCAACATGAAATGAAACAACTAACTTATCCGCATAAAAGAAAGTTTCATTTTAGTGACATATAAAGTGTATTTGCAAGTTTAAAATTATCTACATAATACAAACATGCAAATCTAAATTTTAACACTTAAAATTAAAGATTAAAAATTTTAAAGCCTCCATAAAAATTTTATCGCATAAAACTAGGTCGTACAAAATTATCTAATAATTTTTAAGCCTAGGCTTTTAAAATTTTTAATCTTATTTCTAAAATTAAAATATCACATAAAAATTTTAGAAAACATATATGTAAACTAAAAGAAAAATGTTTAGATTTCATCTCATGAAAATAAAATATTTCTTAAAGTTTACATATCCGTTAAAACAATTTTAAACACTTTTAAAATCATTAGAAATATGTTTAAAAAGCTTTCAAATAAAGTTTTCTAATATTTCTAATATTTATGTAATTTTAAGAAAATCAAATTTCTAAAAAAAAAATTTTCCAGAAAGCTACATAAACATATAAATACTTGTAAAATAATATTATATCTTGTAGAAATAAATTTTTACAAAGCAGTTAAAACATTTGAGACCATTTAAAAATCATCGCATAAAATTAAATCATCCCAACAAAATTTCGTGTTGCAAAAACAATTTTTTTAAACACGAAACAAAAAACTATTTAACATAAAGCAAAATAGTTTGTACATGTTAAAAATAGCATTTTTAAAGATTTAAAAAAGTCGCTATAGTAGATCTATAGCATAACCATGGCTCTGATACCACTGTTGGGGTTTGGCGGACCCCCAGAGCTCGGATCCGTATCCGTCCTAAGTCGGACGGACCACGGAGGCACAAAAGCGCAGCGGAAAACCAGAAATCAAAATTTCTACACTAGCTAAACTATTTAGCTAGACTCTGGGGAGCCAGAACCTAGCCCGATCTATGCCAACTTGGGCTGGATCTGACCACCCCAAGTAGGATCTACACTAAAGCGACTAATAAAATCTACACTAAAAAGCTTAACCACATACCCGGAATCTTGGCCCTGGGGCAGACAAGATGTACCGCACCGTCTTGAGAAGCTCCTCGTAGCCGAGCCGCGTTGACTCGATCTGCCTGAGCCGCCTTGCACCCTCTCACCGATCCGCCCGAGCTGCTTTTGCCTCCGAGCCGATCACACGCGGTAGAAAGTTTCACTTGAGAAGAAACCCGCGTCTTAGACGTCCGGATCAGATCCAAACCCCCTTCGTAGTCGTGCTAGGACTACTCCGGAGAACAGGAAAATATAGAGAGAGATTTAGTCGCGGATCGAGCTTGCTCTAAAATTCTGGAGCTACTCGATCGTTGACTGGTGTGTTTTTCAACGAGGAGAGTGCACCCCTATTTATATAGGGAGTGAGCACTCAACCTCTCGTTGCGGGCAATGTGGGACAATCCCCATGAAGAGAAAAATTCAATTTAAGCCATTTGGCTTAATTTCAATTTTAAAGTTAGCCTTTCACAAAGTCAAACTTTAACTAATTAATTCTCCTCGCATACTAAACTTCAGACACCAAACAAGCTATCAATCAGAAGATCTTGGAATGGTGAACGCGTAGGAACTGACGGCGACGAATTTCGACTTCGTTTGACCCCTCAAACAATTGCTCAAAGTTTAGCAATTTGTCAAAATTCGTAGCCGTCATTAGGGGTTTCAAAAAACCCTAATTCGACTTAAGTTGCGGGCGCGACCGCTAGGCTTAGCGGGCGCGACCGCCCAATGGAGCAAGGGCGGGCCGCCCGCCCGCTGCCGCAGCGGGCCGCGCCTGCTTACAGCGGGTGCGGGCCCACTGCAGCCAGCGGGCTCTGCCCGCTGCTGCAGCGGGCTGCGCCCGTTTGCCCTTCCAAATGGGCTTTTTAGCCCAGTGGGTCTCACCCACTGCTCCTTGGACCGTTTTTGCGTTTCCGGACTCGTTTGAGCTCCGATTTGGACACGGTTTGAACCTGTGTGTAGACCGGGACGATCCCGTCATCCAGGTAACCCTTTCCAACATGTTTGTTCCTACTAAATTCGTCGTAACCATTTTACAACACGTTTAGTCAAAGTTTGCATCTAATGCAACGTTTTGTCCCTATTGCTAATGCGACTAATATTCACAACCGTTTTGTGAATGTTTAATATCATCAAATGATATTTCTCTCTTTTCTATATTCCTATTACTAAGACACGAACACTACTCGGTGTGAGAACCTACAGCCTGACCTTACTACAGGTTGGGGCTCGAAACCCCTAGACTACGGTCACTACGAGCAGTAGCTGTCGTCCCTGTTTCAGAGTCATCATAACGTGATTGACCCTTTTCAAAAGTATCATAGGGTTTGCATTGGCTGTGTCAGTGATGAATGCCGTTAGCTAAAATCCCTTCGTCAAGACTGTGTTGATGTTGGCCTAGGGTATGGTTTTCTGTCAACCCTATTAGACAACATTGGTCAGTATACGGCGGTCTTTATTGTATACACGTTGTACTACTTGCAACGTACCCCGGCCGAGGATTAACATAAAGACCGTACTGAGCCTGTAACACTAACTTCCCTTTAATGGAAGTGACGAATGCCATCTTAGTCATTTACTCACCTCGAGAGCTTCAGGTGCAACCCAACCTAAGATCTTTCATCAGGACTGGTCCTCGAAGCTAGATCATGGGTCTAAGCTACACCGTCTGCTCACAGGTTGGTACAGATGACTTCAGGTCTTAAGGATTAACTAACCTATCATCACCCTAGAGTTATTAAAGACAGATCATTAAAGTTAACCATTTAATAACTCTAACTTGGTCGTTCAGTGAACTCATTCTCCAATGAGCACCTGTGTCTCGTCTCCGACTTCACCAAGTCAAATGACTATGAGATCATCATTACCCGAAGGTAAGACGAAGACACAGTGATCTATCCGATGTGTCGATATCCAGTTCTCGACACATCTATGATCACGAACCGTTTTAGACTTACGTTTCTATTCGGTCTCTTACTTACTCATAATCGAGATCTCATCTAGATATGTAAGGACCTAACTATAAGTCTATGGATATTATCTAAGTATATTAATACAAATGATTTTATACTTAGAACAATATAATCAAGATAAATTGCCTTATGGGCATATATCTTCCTACATGTCTTGTCTTCGAATTCACTAAGTTGCATGATTATGAGACCAACAAGACAAAGACACAATGGTCTGTCCGATGTGCCGATATCCCTATCTCGACTCATCTATGACCACAAACACTTTAAGACTCAAGCTTCTAATGGTCAGACATTTCTCATAATCGAGATCTATATCTCGAAACATGTATGACCTTACTACGAGTCTAAGAAAATTATCCGAGCAACATATAAAAGAGGATTACTCAGATAATTGAAACCAGAAAGCATACTTTTATTTATGAACAAGATGTTTACATAGATAAATTGTCTCGAGGGCATACATCTCTCAACATCTCCCACTTGCACTCCGGGCCATTTATTATGGTATCTCATACCACTTTTACACACTAGTCTCTCCAGACGATCGCGTGCCAGCGCCTTTGTGAATGGATCTGCTAAGTTGTCCTCTAAACAGACTCTAAGGAGTTCTATATCTTTCCTCTTCTCAAAATCCCGTATCAAGTGATACTTCCGAAGAATGTGTCTGGATCTCTTGTGGAATCTTGGTTCTTGTACCAGACTGATGGTTGCATTATTGTCGCAATACAGAGGTATCAGATCTTTAACTACTGGCACCATCCCTAACTGGTTTATGAACTTTCTCATCCAGACCACTTCCTTTGCTGCATTGTTGGCCGCTATATACTCGGCCTCTATCGTGGAGTCTGCAACAGTGTCTTGTTTGGAACTCCTCCAACTGACTGCTCCTCTGTTGAGAGTAAAAACATATCCAGAGATCGATTTTCTATCATCTATATCACTCTAAAAGCTGGAATCTGTGAAGCCTTCAACCTTGAGCTCTTCACTTCCATAAATCAAGACCAAGTCTTTAGTCCTTCGTAAGTACTTTAGAATTGTCTTGACGGCTTTCCAGTGTTCTTCTCCAGGGTTAGACTGATATCGACTTATTGCACCTAGTGCAAAGGCGACATCAGGTCTGGTACATATCATGGAATACATGATAGATCCCATAGCCGAAGTATATGGGATCTTACTCATGCGTTCCTTTTCCAAGTCAGTTTTTGGAGACATCTTCTTGGAAAGGTATATTCCATGATTAGCTATTATAAAACTACCCTTACTGTTTTCCATGCTAAACCGTTTTAGCACGGTGTCAATGTACCTGGCTTGGGACAGACCTAGCATCTGTTTAGATCTATCTCTATATATCTTTACACCTAGTATGTAGGATGCTTCTCCCAAGTCTTTCATGGAGAAGTTAGTTGATAGCCATTCTTTCCAGACTTCAACATCCCTATGTTGTTGCCTATTAAAAGAATATCATCCACGTATAGTACGAGGATGACTAAAGAATTTTCACTGGTTTTCTTATAAATACATGGATCATTGTCATTTCTGACAAAACCAAACTCTTTGTCTGTTTTGTCAAAACGGATGTTCCAGCTTCTTGATGCCTGCTTAAGTCCGTAGATAGACCTATGCAGTCACACACTTTTTCTTCACACCCACTGACTTCGAAACCTTCTGGTTGAGTCATGTAAATCCGCTCTTCTAAATCACAATTTAGAAATGCAGTCTTTACATCCATTTGCCAGATTTTGTTGTCATAGTGGGCAGGAATAGCGAGTATGATCCGGATAGACTTGTGCATGGTGACTGGTGAGAAAGTCTCGTCATAATCTATTCCTAGAATCTGACGATAACCTTTTGCAACCAGCCTAGCCTTGTACGTTTCTATCTTTCTATCTGCACCAATCTTCTTCTTAAAGTTCCATTTGCAGCCAATGGGAACACTTCCCTTGGGCACGTTCTCTAAGGTCCATATCTCATTTATGTGCATGGATTCAATTTCCGATCTCATTGCATCTAGCCATTTCTTAGAGTCTCTACTCTTAATGGCATCTTGGAAGCTAATAGGATCATCATCTATTATGACGCCATCCTCAACCCCTCCATCTACGAGAAAACCGTAGTACCTATTAGGGGCTGGAGGAATCCTATCAGACCTCCTAACGACTGGTTGGGAAACATCAAGTTCTGATTCTCCCACTGGTTTCGACACATGTTCTTGTATTAATTCTCCTTCTGAACGTTCGTCCAGATCTACCACCTTGCCAAAGTTTCCTTCATAAGGAATTCCTTTTCTAAAAAGATGGCATGTTTGGAGACAACAATCTTTTGTGTCTCCGGATGGTAGAAGGTGTACCCAAAATAATGTTTCTGGTATCCAATGAACTTACACAAGAAAGATCTATCTTTCAGTTTTTCTGGATTATGCCTCTAGACATATGTAGGACAACCCCATACCTTCAAATGGTTAAGGTGGAGTTTCTTGCCACTTCATATCTGATATGGAGTTATTGACACAGATTTTGATGGAACTCTGTTAAGAATATAGGCAGCAGTCTCTAGAGCATAGCCACAGAGGGAGGTGGGCAACTAAGTTTCACTTATCATGGATCGCACCATGTCCAACAAATTACGATTCCTTCTCTCCGATACACCGTTATGTTGAGGTGTATTAGGAGGTGTGACCTGAGAGAGAATCCCATTCTCTTTTAAATACGTAAGGAATTCTTGGCTCAAGTATTCTCCCCCTCGATCAGATCGAAGAATTTTAATACTTTTGCCAGTTTGTTTTTCAACTTCGTTATGGTACTCTTTGAATCGCTCAAACATTTCTGACTTATGTTTCATCAAGAACACATGTCCAAACTTTGAGTGATCATCAGTAAGCGTAACGAAATATGAATATCCTCCTTTGGCTAAATTAGACATAGGTCCATATACTTCAGAATGTACTAGAGCCAAGAGTTCATCAACTCTCTCCCCTTGTCTTACAAAAGGAGTTTTGGCCATTTTACCTTTGAGGCAAAACTCATAAGTGTCATATGACTCATAATTCTAGGGTCCAAGGACCCCTCTTTATGTAACTTGCTAAGTCTCTTCTCTCCGATATGGCATAGTCTACAATGCCAAAGGTAGGTTTCATTATAACCTGATTCCTTGCGTTTTCGCGTATTAACATTTAATACAACATCCTTACACAAAGTGTACACACCATTATTTAGAGTCCAGAAACCTTGCAACTTACCACCAAAGAAAATATTCATAATGTTTTCATTGATAGTAAAATTATAACCTTCTCTAACCAAAGCTGAGATGGAGATAATATTGCATAGGAAGTTTGGGATATAGTAACATTGCTTCAGAAGTAATTTGGCTCCACTGTGTGTGTGACGTCTCCCACGGCTACAACAACAACATTTGCTGCGTTACCGACTTGGAGAACGACCTCATTCTTTTCAAGCCTTCTATTAATTTTCATTCCCTGTAACTGGTTACAGATGTGAGAGCTTGCACCAGTATCTAATACCCATGCATTAGACGTTACCGAAAGAACTACACTTTGAATAACCATTACAAATGTTAGGGTATTAGACTACCTTTTCTCATTGTGCCCCCGTATATTCTTTACGTATCTAACCCAGTCGTTATTTTTATAACCAGTTAATTCTTTCTTATCTTGGATATATTTAATTTTACTCATCATGTGACGTCCCCCACGTTTGGCGTGGCATGCAAGTGTGCAATAATATGTGATTGGGGACGCGAGATTTAAATATTTCTAACCGCAAGCGCACGGTGTTGTAGTGTGGCTTGAGGGTCGAACACGGGGAGGCGTGATTGTGCTTGTGTCAGAAAGGAACTAAATTTACCCTAGGGGCGAGCTAGACCGAATCGGAGGATGGTTTGCAAGGTTGTAAAAAACGCTAGGCGCTGGGCGTTCGGATTGCTAGCGCCTAGCGCCCAGAGCATTAATCGGGGATTAATCGGGGATTAATCGGCCTAGGCGGATTTGCAGTTTTTAATTATTTTATTTATTTTTATATAATATATTTATGTTTATATATATATATATATTATTTAAAATACATCAAATATTTAATACATACTAAATCAAATCAAGTTTACCTACTTTAGAGTATTTGTGTGCAACAAAATAAAATTTAAAAGATACTCTTGTGCAATTAAGCCATTTACCAAAAACGCCCAGAAACCGCCCAGAAACCGCCCAGGAACCGCCTAGAGCGCCCAGACACCGCCCAGAACGCTTAGGCGGCCGATTAATCCCAAAAACGCCCAGATTGACCGCCCAGGCCATAATCGGGGCGTTTACTGGCCGCCTAGCGCCTAGGCGCCGCCTAGGCGGCCGCCCAGGCCGATTTTTAGAACACTAATGGTTTGTCATAAATCGTAGGTAAGGGTTTAAACAATAATAAAGGGAACTCGGGACTTCGATATCCACCCTATCATGTGATTCTCGCTAATATGACCGACGGGTAGGACAACGATCGGAATTAGGGTTTAATGGTGAGACGTTGCCTCTAAGAGTGATACCAGCGTCACATGGGCCCGTTATTCCGGTCGGTGCCCAGGATGATACGCCGGACTACCCGGGTTCGGTCAGTGGGCATTCCCATGTCCATTAAAACTGATCGACTCCGGGAGCACTAAGCTCGCAATGATAACTCCCAACATCTCATCCTGCCGTTCCCACACGCTAGGATTCGATGTCTACGCTAAAGGTGTGAGCTATGGCTAGGGAGTCAACCGCCAAGTTTATTCCCCCTTGGCCCAACGGTCAAAGGTGGTCTTTTTCCCGCCGATGACAATGAAACACCCCACGTAACCGATAAATTCCTAATCCCTATCGCTTTCCTAGTCCTATAGACGCATCAGGGAGAACCCACGAAGGGGTTTCCACCAAAATCCCAGATTAGGGAACTACTCACACATATTAGGTAAAAAGCAATCTAAATAAAAATCGACCGTTAAAGGCATGATCAGGCGATTGAAAAGTAGTAAGAGCAATGCAAATAACACTATATTAAAGTTTGGTAAAGATCAGAAAACTTACAAATATCTAGAAAATTACAGCCGTCAAGAGAGAGAAAAACAGTAAAAATTACAACAGCCCCCGTTTCTAGAAACCTAGAGCTTATATTTATAGAAAACGACATCACCCGATCGGGTGACCTACTGCGAACTTCGACAGCGATCTTCAGGGCTTCACCCAGTCAGTCGACTCGGTCGGTTGGCGGAAGCTGCTCGTCGTTTGGATCTTGAGCTCATCGGGTGAACCGATCGGTTGATAAATCAACCGATCGGTTGGAATTGTCGCCCAAAAGACAGAGACTTCGGACGTTTTGGCACGGTCTGCTGGCCGTCGGGTGAGCTGTCCGGGCCATCTCTTTGGGGAAATTGGCTACAGGCGAACCGATCGGGTGATAGTCACCCGGTCGGTTGGAGTTCAGCTTAAATTCCCAATAGAATTGTTGGGTTGAACCAGTCGACGACCCGGTCTCTTGGTGCCTGCGTTGCTTCAGCTGCGTCCGGGTGGTGCACGCGTGCACCACCCGATCGGTTGGCTGTGTCCAACCGATCGGGTGGGGGTTGAAAGATGGCGATTTTTGTTGTTTGACCCCCTGGATCACGCGTGACTCCTCCCGTTGCTCCGGGGACTCATGATATCGTCGTTATATGTCCCCTACGCTGTCAAACTCCTGCAAACATACGAAAACATGGGAAAGTGAAAGAAAACGAGAAAATACGAGAAAACGGATACGAGACGGCGGAAAATAACGGAAAAAAAATAAAGGAAACGTGTGTGAATATATGAAATACAAACGCACGTCAAAATCCCCCAAGCTGAACACTTCCTCGTCCTCGAGGAAGACGAGTGAGAGTAGGAGCTCGGAGGGAGAAAATAGAGAGAAAGAGAGAAAAAGAGAACTCTAAATCCTAAATCGCCCGTCAGGGCCAACAAAATCAAAAACGACACACCAAGCAAGTAAACGCCAAATCACATCACTAAACCAAGGAATACGAGTCCAGACAAGTGCTGTGGGCCAAATCACATCACAAACGGTGTCGCTATCTACATTGTGCTATAAGCTCCATATACACAAATCCAAGAAATGACCCAAATATAGATTCGATTTAGAAATAGCGGCGAATATATATATAGCTCAAGCATGCACGAGAAGAGTATGAGAATCGAAGCGTATCATGTGTTAGTGACTCCACAGCTAGGGATTCGGACATCACCATACTATCACCTAGATAATAGCTAGAAATTCCCTATTCCAAGTGTTTTCGAAAACGATGGAGGTTGAGAAGGTGTGGAGTAGAGCACTCGGTGCAAATTCTCGCCTTCCCTTTATTCTCGGTAGATAGGAAAAATATTCACACTGGAAATTTTTTGGGTTTTGGGTATTTGTATTTTTTTTAGATTTTTGGCTATACATATATATTTTTTTCTTCTCTTTTCTTTCTTTTTTTTTGAATTTTGGATATTGGGATATATACACGTGTGTACTCTCCCAAGTGGGAGAGCGGTACACGACGTGGGGATTTCCACCAAGTAAAAAAATAAAAAAAAATCGGATTCTAAACACTTGGGCAACGGAGATATTTCGCTAATCAGAGCATACGTTAAAATGGGTTATCCTAGTCCTAATTGTGAAATCCCGACACATGCGACATGAAGCATACGATAAATTTATATTCATGCATACAGAAGCAGATAAGAGAGGAAAATACCGCATATTCAAATCGAAGCATGATAATCTAGGGATCATTCCTAGAACATGTATATAAATCAAAATCACAAAGTAGAAGCACACCAAAAAGCTAAGCACGACACACGACACACATAAAAGCATGTGGACCCACGATGCATGAAATGCAGGAAGACTCAACTTCCTAGGGTTAGTGAAAGTGAAAATCGAAGCCGTGCTAGGTGTGTGTGTGTGATTTTGTGGTAATTCATCATAGGGATCATCTCTAGGAAAAAGAGATTGAAAGAAGAAAAAGAAAAAAGAAAAACATGATGAAAACGACGCAAAAACGAAGAAAAAGACGCAAATGACGTACGAAGTGAGACTCCCCCAAGCTGAAACTTGCATTGCCCCCAATGCAATAGAATTAAATACGGGAGGGCAATGAAAATGGGGGGGATACGCACCGACACAAAAAGACATGAAAGACAAGAAAAACACACATACGAAAATGAAAAATAAAAAAATAAAAGATAAAAATAAAGATCACACCACACGACATATAAACAGAAAATAGAGATGGAAAATCACACCACATAACATATATAAACAAGCACACAAAAACACATCATGACAGCACACATAAAAGCGACTTCCCCCAAGCTAGACGTGACAATGCTAGTGATATGATGTGATCATGAAAATGCAGAGATATGCAAGGGGGAGGTCAGAAAACAAAGTGAAATCAAAAAGCAGGAGAGGAATCATCCTCGTCCTCCTCGGTGGAAGAAGTGGGGGATGCGGTGTGGGTGGATTAGGTGACTGGTGTGCGGAGAAGTGGAGAAAGTGGTCGAGGTGATGGATCGGTGGGTGTGGAGGAAGTGTGGACGATGGGTGGTGTGGAGGTGATGACGGTGAGTGGGAGTGAAATGGAGACCAATGCGGTGGTGGGTGGTGGAGGTACGGGGGTAGGTGAGGATGAAGGGGGGATGGGGGTAGGAGAGGATGGTGGGGGAAGTGATCGCGAACACATCTGCAATTTCTTGCGGCGCACGTATGGAGTGACGGAAGTGGAGGGTAGTGGATCTGTGGGGGCGACAGTGGAGGGAATGGAAACAGTGGGAGTAGATGATGTAGGGGGAATGGAAGTAGTGATAGGAGGGAATGGTCGCCTAGGGGGTGATGGTGGAGGTGAAGAATGGGATGGGGGAGGTGAAAATCGTTGAGGCGGTGAAGGTGGGGGTGAGGGGTGTCGTGTGGGAGTGGGTGGTCCGTGGATGTGAGTGAGAAGGCAGAGGATGGCAGACACGTTCCTCTCAAGTGCGAGGAAATGTGGGTAAGAGAAAATCGAAGTGGATGGATCCGAGGGGGTGGAAGATGCAACGACAGCGCGAAGCAAAGCCAGCTCAGTCTTGAGAGCGAGACGAGCGGAAGTGGCTCGACGAAAGGAGGAGGAGGTGGTAGTACGGACCAGAGTGGTGGTGACAGTAGTGATCGGGACAGAAGCCAGGATGGCATGACTAGGACCAGCCCCAGAGTCTCCCCGGGACGCAGGGATATCCTGTACGCCTAAGTGGGCGGCAGGGGAAAGTGGTCTAGGTGCGCCTGGGATGAATGGAAGGCGCAACCCCCCAAGAAACTCAGTGTCAGGTGGGAAAGTCCAATCTGCCACAAAATGGATGGTCATGCTGCGGGGTTGGGCAGAATGGTATAGGGAGCTAGGGGTGCCCGTAATGGAAGGTGAAGCGACCATCGGGGCGGGGCTTAATCATGTGAATATGTCGCAGGACGTCGAGATCTAGACGTGAGGGTCCTGCGGTAGTGGGCAGATCTCGGGGGATGACAATGTTGAACTGGAGAGAAGAAGCTATGATCGTGATAAGGCCCACGTAACAAAGCTTGCCCTTACCGACACGGCTAATTTCAAGAAGCTTATGAATAAGCCAAGCACCGGCATGGACGGGAATGGTAGGGGCCCTAAAAGAAATCCCGTCATCACCCCGAACGAAAGGAAAGGTCATGGCCCAAAGAATGAAGAGATCAGGGATGGTCACGGTACCTGACTCATCCCTGGGGAAAAACATGCAGGATATGATTCGGTGGGCCAGACGGAAGATGAGGTGAATGATGGAGGAGGCCTTGGCCTTACCTCAGGGATACGGGTCGTGTAGGGTGAGGCGGAACCAAAACTGATCGACGTCAAATTCGGGGAGATACCCGTAGGGATGGATAGCGTCGTCCCCAAGGATGGGGAAACCAAAGATGTTATTAATGATGTTCAGATTAGTACGGATGGTTCTGTTACGGACGCGGAAGATGACGATCGACCCCGACTCACTAACAAATGTGGATAAGAATTCGAGTGTGAGGGAGGGGTAGGACACCGCGGAGGCGTTTAGGAAAGCTAGCCAACCTAGATTTGCGAAGAGGGTCTCGACCTCGGTGAAAACACCGAGATCGATAAGCGATTGGGCGTGGGCAAATTTGGTCAATAGATGCCCCCGAGCATCAAGTCTATGATAGAAATTCATATGCTCCTGGTTCCTAAAGCGGTAGCCACGCGGGCCCATCAGTGGGTCCTCAATTAGGACGATAGGTTGGGGTTGGGGCTGTGCAGGCTGTACGGGAGAAGGACGTGAGTGTGGTGGACCTGTGGTCTTGCGTCTCTTGCGAGACGACTCCTCCTCTCTCATAATACCCTTACCCTTATCTTTATCCCGTGCCATGTGAGAGAGAAAGAGAGAGAGTGTGTGTGTGTAAATGCGAAATGCGATGAATGCACACACACACAAGCAATTGATCAAATTGAAATCCTAGGGCAAAATATAAAATTAAGCTGAGGAGCGAAGTTACCCAAGCGATATGAAGATTCCTTGCTTGTAGATGTCCCAACGCAAAGCAATGTGGAGAAGTGTGAAGCCTCGACAACTCTTTTCAGCAGATTTTCGAAAATGGGGTGGGGTTTGGGCGGAAATTAGGGTTTTGATGGTGTGAAATCAAAGAGAAAGGGAGAGAGATCGATGGAGAGATGGAAAAAGAGAGTGGAGAGATCGATCGAGAGAGTTCTGTGGTAAGTTGAGGGAGAAACGAGGTCGAGCGAGGGAGAGGAAGTCGAAACGGCAAGAGGGAATCGGGGTCGGGCGAGGGAGATGAACGGTTGAGGGGGCCGTGTTTATATAGATTTTAATTCGAACCGATCGGGTGAAAACTCACCCGATCGGTTGACAATTAGGTCGAAAATATTGCTGAAAATTGGTTACAGGCGACCCGATCGGTTGAGAACTCAATCGATCGGGTGGTCGCTTCACACTTTTTCCCGAAAGTTTAGTACAGATCACACGGTCAGTCACCTGACCATGCTTCGTATCAACCGATCGGTTGATCAATTACCAAAATTTCCGAGACTTCGGCCGTTCCCAAACGGTCTGCCACCCGGTCACGCTTTGCTTCACCCGACCGGTTCGCATGGAGAGTAGATACGACCATTGTCTGATACGTCTCACCCGATTGGTTGAATAATCACCCGATCGGGTGAGGCCTTGTTTCCTGCAAAAATTTACAAATGGCCTTAGTCTCTCGACGGAAGTTCCCGCGGCTGGATTTATTTATAAAAATAGAATAAGTTAAGCTAAAAATAAGCCTAAAAACATAAGTGAGAGTTTAGAACATGGGTTACCTCCCATGAAGCGCTTTTGTTTAACGTCGTTTGCTCAACGCCTGTAGATGATACTCAAGGTGGACGGGGGTGATGCCCTAAAATCGACATCGCTTCAAACTCAGAGTTGGCGGCCTTTGGTGTCGTCGGCGGTGACAAGAAAACTTGCTCGACGACCCTCCCTTTATTGACGGGGTCCAGGGCTTCGCCCTTATGTTGGCGTCCACCGCCACTCGTTTCAGGATTCGGATCTCGTCGCCGGTGAGCCCCATGGGCTCTTTCCCTTTCCTCCTCGTCGGAGGAGCCTTTTGAAATCCGGGAGGGACCGTATGGGCCGCACCGCTTTCCCAGCAACATCATCTTCTTTCAGGCCGACATGTTCTTCTAAGTCCCCCGAGCTATCGAGTGGATTTCTAGAAAGAATTTCCTAGGCGCTTGCTTCTACAACTCTCTCTTCTTCTAACTCCAGCATATTGCATCTTGGATCATCCGGGGGATTGGGGTGCTTCATTGACAACCCCAAGTCAAACTCGACTTTTTCGTTGCCAACGTTAAAGGAAAGCTTCTCATTCTTCACATCTATCAAAACGCCGGTAGTGGCCATGAAAGGCCGTCCAATGATGATGGGGGTGTGCGTATCTTCAGGCATGTCCATGACGACGAAGTCCACTGGCACATGCACCCCACTTACGTTGACAGGGAGGTCATCTACAACCCCCACCGGATATTTGACCGAACAGTCTGCAAGCTGTAGGGTCATACCGGTGGGCTCCAAATTGCCCATCCCTATCCTTTTATACAACGACAGGGGCATTAAACTGACGCTCGCTCCAAGATCGACGAGCGCGCGATGGATCTTTACCTCCCCGATCGCACAAGGGATATAGAAGCTCCCCGGGTCTTTAAGCTTAGGCGGATTTGCTCTCTGAATGAGAGCGCTGCATTCCGCCGTTAAAACGACCTTCTCCTTTCTTGACCCTCTTGTCACCAAATCCTTTAGAAATTTTGCGTATGAGGGGATCGTCGCGATAGCTTCAAGGAAGGGGATTTGCAAGCTTAGATCCTTGACAATGGCAAAGAATTTTCCATACTTTTCGTCTATCTTGGCTTGAGCTAGCCGTTGTGGAAAAGGCACAAAGGGCTTGAATACTTTGAGGCTCCCCTCCTCGTCTTTCTTCTTCTCCTCTTCAGGGACTCCCTCCAGAGTCTTAGTCTTAGGCGACGAAATACCATTGTTATTCAAATTTTCAATCGGTCGCTCTACGACCAATGGCGCTTCCGGTTCTTTGGTGGGCATTCTGGTAGGGATTTGTGTTTTGCTTCTCAACACGATAGCGTACACATTCGCATGCTCATGCGTGAGTGCCAGAGTCTGGTTCGCTCCCCTTGGGTTCACTTCAGGTTGTGGCGGCAATAGATTTTGCTACCTTGAAAGGTTCGCCACCTGTAACCCCAGCTGGATTACTTGGTCTGTGAGAGCGCTCTGCCCCATTTCCAGCTTCAGAGTTATCTTCTCTTGGTTGGTGATGTATTGAGTCAAGAGGGACTCAACCGGAGAGATGGACCTCTGCTGGCCAAATTGCTGCTGCTGCTGAATGGGCTGCTGATTCCTGGGAGCATATTGCTGATACTGTTGTGGAGGCTACTGCTGCTGAAACTGCTGCTGCTAAGGCCTAGCCGGTTGATATATTAGTTGCTGCTGTTGATGAGGAGGCGGCTGCTGATATGTTACCCGGTAGCTAAGGTTGGGGTGGTTCCGATTGTTTGGAGAGTAGGCCGGGTTGGAACTAGTCCGTGGTGGGTAAAGCGCATTTCCCATAGGATTGTAGAATTGTGCGCTCACTTGGTCAAACGGTGGTGAGATGTAACCACCCTCGAAGTCCCCCATGACTTCTGCTTCCACCGTCGCAATTTGTTGTGTACCGGCACCACCGGCTCCTACCATCAGTGCTTAGATCTGGGTCGACCGCAAGTCAAACTTGCTGGATAATTTATCGACGTCCTTGACTCTGTGGATACCTCCAGATCTAGGTGTGGCTCTCTCGTCACACCATCGCTCATTATTCGACGCCATGTTTTCTAATATGTTCCCGGCATCTTCTTCAATTCTAGACATGAAGGACCCACAGCCGTGGCGTCCATCGAAGATTTCAAGTCATCCCTCAATTTGTTGTAGAACAGATTAATTATCTGACACTTGGAAAGCTCGTGATGAGGGCATCTTCGCTGCATTTCTTTGTATCTCGTCCAAGCTTCATGAAGGGACTCGTGGCTGGCCTGGGAGAAGAAGGAGATCTCACTCCTCAGCTTCATGGTCTTCCCTGGAGGAAAGAACTTTGTCAGAAAGGCGTTTGAAAGATTCTCCCAAGTGTTGAACGTATTTGGGTCCTTCCCCCTAAGCCACAGCTTGGCCTTATCCCACAGAGAGAAGGGGAATAACTTCAGACGGATAGCTCTAGCTGTGACACCATTTATCCAGAAGGTGTCACATTTCTCTAAGAAGGAGTCCAAATGTTCGATGGGGCTCTCCATGGGTGCCCCCAAGAATTGATCCTGCTAGATCCATGTCACTAGGGACGGCTTGAGCTCGAAGCTCTGTGCCGTAATAGCAGGAGGGCGAATGGCGGAGGTGGACTCGATGGATGGCATGGAGTACTCAACCAGGGATTTATGTGGTGGGGTGTTCTCCCCCATAGCTTCTGACTCTTCTCTTCTTCACTTCTCTGCGGCCAGACGCCTCAGGGTGGCGTTTATCTCAGGATCGACAGGAATCAAGTCGTCAAGACTTCTTGTGTTCCTGCGCATTCAAAGCAACAAACACCCGTGAAGCGGAAAGTGGGAAAGAAACAGATAAAATAGAAAATAAAAATAAGAAAGTAAAAATGAAAGATGAAAAAGAAGAATGCGAAAATTATCGCGAGGTAGATATATGAGCTAGACTCAAGGGTTCATGAGATCCTAAAATAACAAGCACGTTGCCTCCCCGGCAACGGTGCCATAAAGCTTGACGTCCCCCACGTTTGGCGTGGCATGCAAGTGTGCAATAATATGTGATTAGGGGCGCGAGATTTAAATATTTGTAACCGCAAGCGCACGGTGTTGTAGTGTGGCTTGGGGGTCAAACTCGGGGAGGCGTGATTGTTCTTGTGTCAGAAAGGAACCAAATTCACCCTAGGGGTGAGCTAGCCCGAATCGGAGAATGGTTTGTCACAAATCGTAGGTAAGGGTTAAACAATAATAAAGGGAACCCGGGACTTCGGTATCCACCCTATCATGTGATTCTCGCTAATACGGCCGACGGGTAGGACAACGATCAGAATTAGGGTTTAATGGTGAGACGTTGCCTCTAAAAGTGATAACAGCGTCCCATGGGCCCGATATTCCGGTCGGTGCCCAAGATGATACGCCGGACTACCCGGGTTCGGTCAGTGGGAATTCATATGTCCATTAACACTGACCGACTCCAGGAGCACTAAGCTCGCAACGATAACTCCCAACATCTCATCATGCCGTTCCCACGCGCTAGAATTCAATGTCTACGCTAAGGGCGTGAGCTATGGCTAGGGAGTCAACCGCCAAGTTTATTCCATCTTGGCCCAACAGTCAAAGGCGGTCTTTTTCCCGCCGATGACAATGAAACACCCCGTATAACCGATAGATTCCTAATCCTTATCGATTTTCTAGTCCTATGTATGCATCAGGGAGAACCCACGAAGGGGTTTCCACCAAAATCCCAGATTAGGGAACTACTCACACATATTAGGTAAAAAGCAATCTAAATGAAAATCGACCGTTAAAATCATGATCAGGCGATTAAAAAGTAGTAAGAGCAATGCAAATAACATTATATTAAAGTTTGGTAAAGATCAGACAACTTACAAATATCTAGAAAATTAGAGCCGTCAAGAGAGAGAAAAACAGTAAAAATTACAACAGCCCCCGTTTCTGGAAACCTAGGGCTTATATTTATAGAAAACGACATCACCCGATCGGGTGAAAGATCACCCGATCGGGTGACCTGCTGCAAACTTCGGCAGCGATCTTCAGGTCTTCACCCGGTCAGCCGACACGGTCGGTTGGCGGAAGCTGCTCGTCGTTTGGATCTTGAGCTCATCGGGTGAACCGATCGGTTGATAAATCAATCGATCGGTTGGAATTGTCGCCCAAAAGAAAGAGACTTTGGACGTTTTGGCACGGTCTGCTGGCCGTCAGGTGAGCTGTCCGGGCCAACCCTTTGGGGAAATTGGCTACAGGCGAACCGATCGGGTGATAGTCACCCGGTCGGTTGGAGTTCAGCTTAAATTTTCCGAGAGAATTGTTGGGTTGAACCAGTCGGTGACCCGGTCTCTTGGTGCCCACGTTGCTTTAGCTGCGTCTGGGTGGTGCACGCGTGCACCACCCGATCGGTTGGATGTGTCCAACCGATCGGGTGGGGGTTGAAAGATGGCGATATTCGTCGTTTGACCCCTGGATCACGCGTGACTCGTCCCGTTGCTCCGGGGACTCATGATATCGTCGTTATATGTCCCCTACGCTGTCAAACTCCTGCAAATATACGAAAACACGGGAAAGTGAAAGAAAAGGAGAAAATACGAGAAAACGGATACGAGACGGCGGAAAATAACGGAAAAACACAAAGGAAAACGTGCGTGAATATATGAAATACAAACGCACATCATCATGCTGCAAAGAATAGAACTCCTAACATTTGCATGTGTTCAAAATTTTTAAATATAATAAGATTTGTTTTTAGCCAATTATATTCTCCCACTATTTTGGCGAACATTTTAAAGCCATAATAATGAACGAATTTTAATAAAATTTAGTAGGAAAGCGATCCAATCACCCTCAGTCTCATAACATTGAGTTGACTAAACAAGTTGCTTGACTCTGTGATTGGTAGATGACTCTTCATCAATCGCATCGAATGTGACTCCTTTATCTGTTTTTACCCCTAATCACTTATGACCTTGAGTTGACTCAACAAGTCAGAATGACTAGTCTAGTCTGACCCTTACTTTCTTGTCCAGCCCTAACTTACACCGGTGCTCGATAATGTTCATGACACGTTGGGTTGGGTTAAGTTGAACTACATCATATGTTGGATGGAATGGGACTCCAAAGAAAAATCATGTTACAGCTTGAGTTGACTCAACAACCATAACATGAATTCTCGGTTTCTAAATTCCAAAAGTAAGGATGGTTACGATTTTATCTTGTAAAAGATTTATTAACGTATTTGACTAGATATAGTTGACGTCGTTGCATAATAATGATTCACATCCTCGCGGTCCAACGGACACGGCCAGGAAATTGACTGAGCCAGGGTCACTAACCCCTAGTCAAGTTAGGGTGACCGAGCAAACTCAGTCAAGCACATTGACCGGTATCATGGTCCATTGAAGGTTGCTTGTCATTTATATGTGTAACTATCAACTACTGGCTTTTATTAATACTAGTTAATCCTTATCAACTAGTGGATCCTTAAAATTCAGAATTTTATGGATTCAATGACTTTTATTAGGTCCTTATCAACTATAAGGATTGAGTCAATATGCTGCTACCCTAATCTTCCATTAGGTATTTAAACAGTTTTAAATCATAGCGGCAAAATCTAAAATTTATCTTATAAAAATTAGTTGTCTTTTAATGGATAACCGAACAAGGTATTCATCAGTTTATCATATAAACAAGAATTAAAACATAGCCATTAAAACTACTTATAAGCATCACATGAATCAAGTATTTTAATTATCTCATAATTAATCTTATGTTTCTAACGAAATATGACATGCAAATCATATTCAATATGCATCATTAGAACAAAGTAGATATGGCTCTGTTACCAATGTTGGGTTTTTCAAGGACCCTTATGGAATTTTAAGCTCATCCTAAGTCGGATGAACATTAAAACAAAATTAAAAACAGTGGAAGCATTATTAAACTCTTTAATAATACACTACCTGTAATGCCCTACCAGCTACTGCACAAGTACTAGAGGGGGGGTGAATAGTACTTTAAAATAATAAGGCGTATAATTCCAAATTAAATTGCACACAACTACCAAATCAATTTGCGGAAGCTTAAATTGAATGACAACAATGAAATTAACAATGCTAACAAACGATGTTAATGGGTTCGGATCCACCCAAGTCTCCCCGACTTGTTCCCGGTGATCCTACGTCCCAACCACCCGGATCCCCTCCGGATACTTGAGTTAGAAACCCTAACTCAAGATTTCCACTATGAATATCTTGTGAAAAACCTTCACAAGATCAAATCATACATGCAATGGCAAAGTGAATCCCACAACCCGGGATCACAAACTTCTCTCACAACCGAGAGAACCAATAAGCAATATTAAAGAGTTTAAATGAAATAAATACTCTTACCACAAAATCCTATACCTTGAGTTTTTCTTACCCAATAGGTGGAATGAAGGATTTGAGGAAGATGAAGTCACCAAGACCTAGCACCAAAGAAATGACCCGCAATAGGTGCCTAGGAATGAGTTGGAGACTTGGATCAAGCAATAGCTTGAAGAGCTCACCAAGAACAAGCTTCTCTCTAGATCTAGAAATGAGAGAGAATGGGTTTCTTGTGAAGAAGAGAGCTTTAGATTTGAGGGAGAATAGCTATCTCTTTAGAACTCAATGAATCTCTGAATGGAAGCTCTAACCTAGATAGAAATGACCTAGGTTCGTATTTATAGGAACCCAAAAACATAAGTTAGGTCATTCATCAACGGATAGAAATCTGTGAGACTTAGTCGGTCAAAGAACAATCACTGACCGACTAGTTCATCAACTAGTCGGTCAGCCAAACAACATGGACCGACTAAGAGTAGATCTGAGAAGAAAAAGAATTTCAGACCTAGAAATCTAGTCGGTCCAAGAAGACTGTCTGACCGACTAGTTTCACAACTAGTCGGTCAGCCAATGAACGTGGACCGACTAAGAGGCAAAATAACTTAGTCTGAAGCAAAGTGACTTAGTCGGTCCAAGAACAAAAGTTGACCGACTAAATTGTCAACTAGTCGGTCACCAAACGTTCTTAGACCGACTAACGGTAAACAGTAGCTTAGGAGAATTTTGGAGTGAACAGTAAGTCTCAACTAGTCGGTCAAAGAAGCATCACTGACCGACTAGTTCACAAACTAGTCGGTCGGTGAGTCAACATAGACCGACTAACTGTGAACAGTAAAGTCCAAGAATTTAAGGAATCAAACTAGTCGGTCCAAGAACAGTTGCCGACCGACTAGATCACCATCTAGTCGGTCAGTACTTGTTCTTGTACCAACTAACATGCACAATAAATCCGAATCGAAGCGCGACGCTTCGAGGAAGTTAGAATGAACTTGTGCAAGGATCCTAGAGCTACGTAAAGAGCGAAATGAAGATAGAAACGTAAGATATACTCAAGGCTTAACATTCTATATTATCGAAGCTAAAAGACTATAAATAAAACCTTAATAAACGGTCTTTGAGAGCTTCGATTGAATCTTCATATTTTCCAAAGCGTCGCAAGAGCTTCAACGAAGCTTTAGGCATGAATATAAGCTTTGGGAAGTGTTGAGATGTCGCTTTGAATGTTCTCGTGAAATTGGCGACGATCTCCAAAACTGCGCTCACAAATTGTTAGTTCATGGATTATTTATGTTTGCTCATCATCAAAACCAAATCCGGGGAGTCCAATATTCAACATTCTCCCCCTTTTTGGTGATGACAAACCAACATAAATAATAATCAAAAATAATAATTCAAATGTAAATTACTTACTCCCCCTGCATTGATGACACGTTAATTCCAAAATGAGTATATATGAATTGCATCAAGCAGACGAGTAAGATAAATAAAGATAATCGATTTTCGAAATATCGGATTTTGAAAATCCTTATATGTATCTTAACTCCCCCTGAATCTAACAAATCAAACTAGATGCTTGGAAATTGAGTTAAATTTTCATTTGCGCTATTTATTATCATTATCTCTCCCCCTTTGGCATTATCCCAAAAATGGGGGGCATACAACGACAACAATTAGGAAATGTAAAATCCAACATCGGGAGTCGTAGACAAAGGCAATGGACCAACTTGACACCAAGGGAAAAATTGTGGAAATCAAAACAAGGTGTGCCAAATTTTCCATTATATAAAAAAAATCAACGATAATCAAAATCATCAAAAATACCAAATGTTTATTCATTTCTTGAATAAAGAAACATACTCTTCAATATTCAATATTCTTGGCTAAAATTTGTGCATGGAAAACAATTCTATACAATTATAGAATTTAAATCTATTTAACCAAGTTTGCATGCTACGAGCGACGAAATCACATTTCATATACATTCAACGAATATTAAAAATGTGCACGACGAATTAAGATAAAGACAATGACGATGTATATATTAAATGATAACATCAAGAGTACATCCAAGAAGATATCAATACATCAAAACACAACATACCCATCAAGAAGAAATACCACATCATCAGCATCCTCATCAAAAGAAATACTACAGCAACGAGTACAACAAAACATCATAACCCTCATACTCAATCCTAACCCAAAATACTCTCGCAAAGATATATCATCCAAAGCGTATATGGAGAGTCCTCGGAACAACGATCACGAGGAGGAGGCTGGATCTGCAGCGTCCGTGGGTCCAGTCGACGGAGTGGACTCAGGATCTGCAGGGAGTAGAGGTGTCTCAACAGATGGAATCGTCGGGGCAGGAGTCGAGATCTCAGCAACATGCTCAACAGCAGCAAGGGTCTCGACAGCAGAAGTGTCAACAGGAATATCAGCAGGCTCAGCAACAGGGTCAGCAGGAGGCTCAGACGACTGAAGTGTTGAAGCAGAAGGCTCTGGAGCACCGGAAGTGGTGCCAACACCAGGAGCAGAAGTGGAAACACCAGCAGTAGCAGCAGCAGTGGCCTCATCGCCACGGGCATAAGAAGTGACAAGCTCGTCAAGCTCCTCATCGTCCATCTCCTCGGCCTCAGACACCGAAGGAGGAAGCTCAATCCCCATCGTACGAGCCATACGACATACGACCTCCTCAGTACGAGCCAAACGGGAGTCGTGCTGACGAAGTAGACGTACGACATCGTCCAAAGTAGCAGGGGAAGAGGAGGCTGCAGCAGCTGACGGAGTAGACTGAGAAGCAGATGCGGTAGACCTCTGCACGTGACGTAGTGCCGCTAAAGATTTCTTCACGGCCGTCGTGTAACGGCCTGTATTTTTCCAATACATTTAAATTAAGTATTTAAAGTAATTTCATTTTAATTGTATTTTATAATGGTTTGTTAGGAGTCTTAAACTGATTTCAAAAATTTCCTATAAAAATATTTTGGAGTACCAGACTAGCTATGGAATATTTTGGTAAAATCGAATTTCATCAAATACCTCCAAAAGATCTGATAAAAATTCGTTTTCAGATATTGCAGTTTTAGGTCAATGAATTTATTTTCTATTCAAACGTCTTCAAAACATTTTCAAACTTCTGCAGTAGCATCCTATGATCATTTGGGGCTTCCCACATTAATTTCGTAATTTTCTGATATCGTTTCAATAGAGAACCCGCAAACCCGCTTTCTAAACATTTTGGCCAAAATCTAGTATTTCCGTAGCTCAAACCCTGAAACGGTCTCCGTATTCGCGATCCTCGTGACGATACGATCCCGTGGGTATGTTTTCGTAATTTTCCGGACACGTTTACTAGTAGGGGCAAAACCGTAATTTCGTTTTGTATTTTTACTAATGACTTTTGCTAATGGGGTTTTATTATTACTAATTACATATTAATTTACCTACCTAACTTCACCCGTATCTACCCCAACTCTCCCTCTCTCTCAGCTAACCCACGTCCCCATCTGTCTCTCTCATCTACCCCTTTATCTAATTGAGTTAATATCCTATAAATAACCCAGACCCACTCTCTATCACTCACAGGCAGACTCTCTCTCTCTCTCCTTTTTATTTTCGAAAGAACCCAACCCCCGCCTGTGCTTCACTCTCCCAAGCCCTCAGCCCGAACCCATGCCTCACAGCCCGCTTCCTACCCCCTCAACCCCGACCTCGGCCTCCTCCTCCGACCACGCCGAACCCCGCCCCCACGTCGACTCGCCCCCGCCGTCGACGAGCCCGCACGAAGCCCGCAGCTCCGACGAGAGTGCCCGCCCCTCGCGTTCACGCCGCCCCAGCTCCCCGCCCCGTCGCCTTCCTCCGCCGCCGCCGCCACGGCGCTTCGCCGTCGCCCCCACCTCTTCCTCCTCCGCCGTCGAGCCCCCCGCCGTCATCGCCGAGCGCCGAAACCCCCCACCTCCGACGTCTGTAAACGAAGGAGAACGGTATAAATTCGAATGGCAAACTTGTAAATATAACGAATATTTCGTTTTTCGTATTTTATATTAATTAATAAATGGGTTTTAAGGTTATAAATCCATAACTAATTATACAGGGGCCAGAAAAATGAGTGACTAGTCCCAGAAAATCAGAAACGTCGAAACGAATCCATTGGCGCTAGTTTCGTCGCGATCAGGCAAGTATTTTTCTCACAGTGAATTTTTAAAGGCAAAACTTAAATAGGTTAAAATTCTTTTAAAATTCGTAGCTTGCAATTTTTACGTATACGTACGTCTGATAAAAATATATGTTACAGTACTTGTAAATACGGTCGTTTTGACATCTTGTTTACAGAATTCCGACGTACGGTTTATCCGGAATAAATCCTTGATCGTGGGTATTATTAATAATTTCTTGTTTTATAAATCCTTTTAAAATTCATAACGTTGATTTTCACGTACACCAATGTACGATAAAAAATATACGTCGTAGTACTAGTGAATACGATCATTTTGACACCTTGTTTGAAGAATTCTGATGTACGGTTTGCTCTAAACAATTCCTTGAACATATGTTTTAAAAATCATTTCTTGATTTAAAATTGCTTTTTGGCTATTTAAAATTGTTTAAAAAATTATTTAAAAATCTTGAAAAGTAACTACTAGTCTTAGAAAATATTTTAAGCTAATTTAAACTCTTTTGCTTGGTTAAAATCATCTTACTCGTTCTTTTAAGTGATCCTGATGTTTTCATTTAATCGAGTCGTGAAGTTGTGAACTTTCACGAGACTGTTGTACAGACTATTGGAACACCGAGATTGAATTGACTGAATGGAAGATGGAACTTCAACAATATTGAATGGAAGATGGAACTTTAATAATATAGATGGAAGATGGAATTTCAATAATAAACAGATAGTACACATTCTTTTGACCGCCACTAGACTTGACCCGGGATTGGGGTAGTCTATGATCACAAGTGTTACAGAATGACTGGATGCGCCATACTAAATTACCTCCAACACATTACGGGGGTTAGAACCTTGACCGTTGCCATATCGGAACGGTGGGTAAGCCTCGGAGTTGCTCCCGTCGCAGGCTGCATGTTGGTTATCTCTAGTACTCTTGGACATGGACTTATCACTAGGATAGACTGGTTTTTGACTATTGTTCTAACATCTTTTCTGCAGGTCGCTACAGTGTGTTTATTAAACGCTAAATTGTCACAGGTTGCTGATAGTATTACAATTTGTTATTGAAATTGCTACAGGTTGCAAATGGTATTGCAAATGGCTATCAATGATTTAATTGCTGCAGGTTGCAAATGTTTAACTGCTTTAACTGTTTTAACTACTTTAAACTGCTTTATCTCTTTTATTGCTTATTTGTGAATTAAGCTTATTGCTTGTCTTTAAAGTTCACCATTGTTTAAATTTAAAATGTCCAACGTTTTGGTTTTGAGATTATCTTGCCGAGTAAACCTCGCTGACGGACATTTCATTTTGTTGTTTTACGAAATGTCCGTCAGGTATCGATAGTGAGTTCTTTGAAGACACTACTGCAGGAGTCGACCCAGTGCTCGAAGACTACGTGGAGTATCTACCCACGGAAGACTAGACTTTTACCTTCGCGTTAGCACTTATATATATATATTTGATTAATGTAATTCGTGTACTTTGTTTGTATTGGCCATACTAGACCCGAGCTGTATCTTAATTATTGTACACTGGATATGTAATAATGTTGTTTGAGCTGTTCTTAAATTTGCAAGCAATGATCTGCAATTTTTATACAGACGCTTAGTGTGTTTAAGCCAAGGAGGAAGAAAAGAAGAAGATTTCAAAAAAAGAAAAAAAAGTACTCCTCCTTGTTTTAAGCACATCGCGGACCCGCTCGCGTCCTCGCTCCCGGTAGAATGGGAAGCGGGGCGTGACAGGTTTTGTTGGCGGCCCATGCAGGTCTTGCTTATGCAAATGCTTTAAGATCGGTTTAAATGACATGAATATCCAAGTGTACAACTAGAATAGATTTATTCTAACCTACTTTACATTGCGGTTTGTTTTGAAGTATGGCAGGTCGACCAGATACTCATGGCGTCACCAACAACGACATCTTGGGGTATCATAAGGGAAATACTGGAATTCAACCCTATATTCTCCACAAAGCTGCTGAACCGGTAATCACTGGTATACCTGAACCTTTTCCATCTACGTCGATTTGACACCTATCATCTTTATTATCATTGCTAGCATATTTTATCGTGCTACATGTATTTGTCTCCATAGCGTGTACACTTCCTGATTTGGGAATTTCCTATTGCTCCTTATCACAAAATTCGCAACGAACTATTTCCATTGAACCTCATTACCTTTTTCGAATTCTTAACCATTGCTTAGGAACTCGTGTTCCATTCTTGGTTATACCCTCCATAGTAGCCACTTTTGCTAACCGTTATAGTTATTTTCATTGGATGAACCATCTACTCGTTTCATCACCTTTCCTTCAGTTGATGATGGCACGCATATAAATGATAATCTTCCTTCAATGGACCATGATACCGGTCAATTTGCTTGGCTAAAGTCTGTTGGATCGACCTAGCTAGACTGGGCATAAGTGATCCTGGCTTAGTCACTTCCCTGGCCGTGTCCGCTGGACCGCAAGGGCGTGAATCATGATTATGTGACGTCATCGATCTTCATTATCACCTTCTCTTAGCTTGATGACCTTTCGATTGACCTTCTTAGAATCTTTCTTTAGTCCCCTTGAACTCTAGTTATGGAGGACATCATTCGAATTTTGGATCATCAGAAGTTCGAGTTCAACCACTAAAGCAAATCGAAGGGCCACACTGCAAGCGACTGTCCTGAGAGGAAGTCTCAGCCTTCCAACTCTGCTCAACAACGTCAACCAACAACAAGTGTACCAGCAGACTCGACAACAGGTGCTACCCCAAAGACGCCAAGCTTGTACCATGACAGTAGAAGAAGCTGAGGCTACGGACCAAGTAAATCCCAGGTACGCGATATTCCACTAAGCTACTTACTCTATTATTTAGAGCTTGGACATGTTTCTTATCACTGTAACTGTTAAACCTCTGACTCCACGTTGGATGGTCGAGACCGCTGGCAGTTCCCAGCGGATGCCTCCAATGTTCTATAGTGATTTGTAGACGAGGTCTTTTTGCTAAATCCATAGTGATAGAGATGCCAACATTTGATGTTGTTCTTGGGATGAATTGGTTAAGGACATTTCATGCCACCTTTGACTGTCGTCAAAGGAGGGTAGAGTTCGAAATACCCGACCATCTTAAGTTCAAGTTCCTCCGCGGAAGCAGATCGAAGGACGCTCAGAAGTATTTGAGGATGATACTAGAGAGTTTGAGACGAGCCAAACCACGACGTGCAAGTGTAGACTGTTACGTAACTCGTATTTCTTTTCTACCCACTACTTTCATCATGTACCAGATTTTCCCATTGTTTGAATTTTCCCACCTACTATCGCTCCCCCTCTTTATTGCCTTTTGTCCTCATCCTCGCCTCGAGCCCCGTTCCCGTCTACTTACCAATGACTTTCGGCCCTCTCTTTATTGCGTTTGTCCGTTTCCTCTCCTCGAGCCCCGTTCCCGCCTAACACCGACGACTTCAGTGCCCCCCTTTCTCTCTTTTTAACCCCGCTCCTTCCTCTGCAAGCCACCCCGTGGCTTCCCTCAGACATCACCCCCTCCTCCTCCCGGCCTCTCCCCCAAGCGAGCTCGATCGGACCCCGCATCGCCACTCCGATCTCCGATCTGCCAGCTTCCGCTTCGCTCCATCCCGTAGGCCCTAGCTCCCCACCATGGATCGACAGCCAGTCGCAGCGCTCGCCGCCGTGGATCGCCAGCTGCCGGTGGCCCTTCGACGTTCTGTTTTGGGATTTTTGGCCTTGGTGACGACCCTCGCCGCCACCCTCGCTACCGCTGCTTGGCTGAGATCTTGGGAAGCCGTGATCCTTGGGCTTCTCTTGAGCTCTCTGCCTTGGGTCTCACCTAGGATGAGATCCCGTCTAGGCTTCCTCTTGCGTCTACTCCTTTTGGTGTGCGGGAAAGCGTGTTTTTGGTTGTTCATTTGTTGGATGATGTTGGGTGTTGCGAATGTCAAGTATTGGTCTACGGAAGGAGTGATGGCGATGAATATTGGCATGATATTGGCCTTGGGTGTTGAAGTTGGATGTAGGCCTTGTGATTGGCTCTGGATGAGAGCATGGATCCTGCCTTATTGTTGGATAGTATGGAGATTGACGGAAGAAATGCTGGCAGTGAGTACTGACTTAGAGTGTTGGCCTTGTACTTACCTTTGGGCGGTGATTTGGACGTTAGCATGTGGTTAGGCATTATGGAAATTGATGGTGTTTGTACCCGTGGATTAGTCGATACGTGCTATATGATGAGCGCCATCTTTGATTAAGATCCAGTAGCACGAATAAACCTTATGGTCTTCCATTTTATGTGGTTTAAATAGCTTGCTACTGACTTATCACCTCAGGTTCCAAGTTCGATCAGATGGTGTCATCATAATAGCCCTCATTTTCATGTGATTATCTCATGTTAATTTTGGACTACTTGAGAAGGCATGGTAACTATTGTAGTGATACTGGTCGGGACTAGTTACGGAAACTATGATGATGTTAATACTTATCAGAAATATCTCTTGTTTTCTTGATGCCATTATATCACATTATATTTCATGTTATTAACAACTTATTTTCTAAATTGTAATCATTCGACTAGTTTTCCATTTTATCATTTATTTGCTTGAGCTTCTTTATAATATCAACTAATTGTTTCAAAAATATTTTTAAATTCCGAGGACGGAATTATTTTTAAGGAGGGTAGGATGTAACGGCCTGTATTTTTCCAATACATTTAAATTAAGTATTTAAAGTAATTTCATTTTAATTGTATTTTATAATGGTTTGTTAGGAGTCTTAAACTGATTTCAAAAATTTCCTATAAAAATATTTTGGAGTACCAGACTAGTTATGGAATATTTTGGTAAAATCGAATTTCATCAAATACCTCCAAAAGATCTGATAAAAATTCGTTTTCAGATATTTCAGTTTTAGGTCAATGAATTTATTTTCTATTCAAACGTCTTCAAAACATTTTCAAACTTCTGCAGTAGCATCCTATGATCATTTGGGGCTTCCCACATTAATTTCGTAATTTTCTGATATCGTTTCAATAGAGAACCCGCAAACCCGCTTTCTAAACGTTTTGGCCAAAATCTAGTATTTCCGTAGCTCAAACCCTGAAACGGTCTCCGTATTCGCGATCCTCGTGACGATACGATCCCGTGGGTATGTTTTCGTAATTTTCCGGACACGTTTACTAGTAGGGGCAAAACCGTAATTTCGTTTTGTATTTTTACTAATGACTTTTGCTAATGGGGTTTTATTATTACTAATTACATATTAATTTACCTACCTAACTTCACCCGTATCTACCCCAACTCTCCCTCTCTCTCAGCTAACCCATGTCCCCATCTGTCTCTCTCATCTACCCCTTTATCTAATTGAGTTACTATCCTATAAATAACCCAGACCCACTCTCTATCACTCACAGGCAGACTCTCTCTCTCTCTCCTTTTTATTTTCGAAAGAACCCAACCCCCGCCTGTGCTTCACTCTCCCAAGCCCTCAGCCCGAACCCATGCCTCACAGCCCGCTTCCTACCCCCTCAACCCCGACCTCGGCCTCCTCCTCCGACCACGCCGAACCCCGCCCCCACGTCGACTCGCCCCCGCCGTCGACGAGCCCGCACGAAGCCCGCAGCTCCGACGAGAGTGCCCGCCCCTCGCGTTCACGCCGCCCCAGCTCCCCGCCCCGTCGCCTTCCTCCGCCACCGCCGCCACGGCGCTTCGCCGTCGCCCCCACCTCTTCCTCCTCCGCCGTCGAGCCCCCCGCCGTCATCGCCGAGCGCCGAAACCCCCCACCTCCGACGTCTGTAAACGAAGGAGAACGGTATAAATTCGAATGGCAAACTTGTAAATATAACGAATATTTCGTTTTTCGTATTTTATATTAATTAATAAATGGGTTTTAAGGTTATAAATCCATAACTAATTATACAGGGGCCAGAAAAATGAGTGACTAGTCCCAGAAAATCAGAAACGTCGAAACGAATCCATTGGCGCTAGTTTCGTCGCGATCAGGCAAGTATTTTTCTCACAGTGAATTTTTAAAGGCAAAACTTAAATAGGTTAAAATTCTTTTAAAATTCGTATCTTGCAATTTTTACGTATACGTACGTCTGATAAAAATATATGTTACAGTACTTGTAAATACGGTCGTTTTGACATCTTGTTTACAGAATTCCGACGTACGGTTTATCCGGAATAAATCCTTGATCGTGGGTATTATTAATAATTTCTTGTTTTATAAATCCTTTTAAAATTCATAACGTTGATTTTCACGTACACCAATGTACGATAAAAAATATACGTCGTAGTACTAGTGAATACGATCATTTTGACACCTTGTTTGAAGAATTCTGATGTACGGTTTGCTCTAAACAATTCCTTGAACATATGTTTTAAAAATCATTTCTTGATTTAAAATTGCTTTTTGGCTATTTAAAATTGTTTAAAAAATTATTTAAAAATCTTGAAAAGTAACTACTAGTCTTAGAAAATATTTTAAGCTAATTTAAACTCTTTTGCTTGGTTAAAATCATCTTACTCGTTCTTTTAAGTGATCCTGATGTTTTCATTTAATCGAGTCGTGAAGTTGTGAACTTTCACGAGACTGTTGTACAGACTATTGGAACACCGAGATTGAATTGACTGAATGGAAGATGGAACTTCAACAATATTGAATGGAAGATGGAACTTTAATAATATAGATGGAAGATGGAATTTCAATAATAAACAGATAGTACACATTCTTTTGACCGCCACTAGACTTGACCCGGGATTGGGGTAGTCTATGATCACAAGTGTTACAGAATGACTGGATGCGCCATACTAAATTACCTCCAACACATTACGGGGGTTAGAACCTTGACCGTTGCCATATCGGAACGGTGGGTAAGCCTCGAAGTTGCTCCCGTCGCAGGCTGCATGTTGGTTATCTCTAGTACTCTTGGACATGGACTTATCACTAGGATAGACTGGTTTTTGACTATTGTTCTAACATCTTTTCTGCAGGTCGCTACAGTGTGTTTATTAAACGCTAAATTGTCACAGGTTGCTGATAGTATTACAATTTGTTATTGAAATTGCTACAGGTTGCAAATGGTATTGCAAATGGCTATCAATGATTTAATTGCTGCAGGTTGCAAATGTTTAACTGCTTTAACTGTTTTAACTACTTTAAACTGCTTTATCTCTTTTATTGCTTATTTGTGAATTAAGCTTATTGCTTGTCTTTAAAGTTCACCATTGTTTAAATTTAAAATGTCCAACGTTTTGGTTTTGAGATTATCTTGCCGAGTAAACCTCGCTGACGGACATTTCATTTTGTTGTTTTACGAAATGTCCGTCAGGTATCGATAGTGAGTTCTTTGAAGACACTACTGCAGGAGTCGACCCAGTGCTCGAAGACTACGTGGAGTATCTACCCACGGAAGACTAGACTTTTACCTTCGCGTTAGCACTTATATATATATATTTGATTAATGTAATTCGTGTACTTTGTTTGTATTGGCCATACTAGACCCGAGCTGTATCTTAATTATTGTACACTGGATATGTAATAATGTTGTTTGAGCTGTTCTTAAATTTGCAAGCAAGGATCTGCAATTTTTATACAGACGCTTAGTGTGTTTAAGCCAAGGAGGAAGAAAAGAAGAAGATTTCAAAAAAAGAAAAAAAAGTACTCCTCCTTGTTTTAAGCACATCGCGGACCCGCTCGCGTCCTCGCTCCCGGTAGAATGGGAAGCGGGGCGTGACAGGTTTTGTTGGCGGCCCATGCAGGTCTTGCTTATGCAAATGCTTTAAGATCGGTTTAAATGACATGAATATCCAAGTGTACAACTAGAATAGATTTATTCTAACCTACTTTACATTGCGGTTTGTTTTGAAGTATGGCAGGTCGACCAGATACTCATGGCGTCACCAACAACGACATCTTGGGGTATCATAAGGGAAATACTGGAATTCAACCCTATATTCTCCACAAAGCTGCTGAACCGGTAATCACTGGTATACCTGAACCTTTTCCATCTACGTCGATTTGACACCTATCATCTTTATTATCATTGCTAGCATATTTTATCGTGCTACATGTATTTGTCTCCATAGCGTGTACACTTCCTGATTTGGGAATTTCCTATTGCTCCTTATCACAAAATTCGCAACGAACTATTTCCATTGAACCTCATTACCTTTTTCGAATTCTTAACCATTGCTTAGGAACTCGTGTTCCATTCTTGGTTATACCCTCCATAGTAGCCACTTTTGCTAACCGTTATAGTTATTTTCATTGGATGAACCATCTACTCGTTTCATCACCTTTCCTTCAGTTGATGATGGCACGCATATAAATGATAATCTTCCTTCAATGGACCATGATACCGGTCAATGTGCTTGGCTAAAGTCTGTTGGATCGACCTAGCTAGACTGGGCATAAGTGATCCTGGCTTAGTCACTTCCCTGGCCGTGTCCGCTGGACCGCAAGGGCGTGAATCATGATTATGTGACGTCATCGATCTTCATTATCACCTTCTCTTAGCTTGATGACCTTTCGATTGACCTTCTTAGAATCTTTCTTTAGTCCCCTTGAACTCTAGTTATGGAGGACATCATTCGAATTTTGGATCATCAGAAGTTCGAGTTCAACCACTAAAGCAAATCGAAGGGCCACACTGCAAGCGACTGTCCTGAGAGGAAGTCTCAGCCTTCCAACTCTGCTCAACAACGTCAACCAACAACAAGTGTACCAGCAGACTCGACAACAGGTGCTACCCCAAAGACGCCAAGCTTGTACCATGACAGTAGAAGAAGCTGAGGCTACGGACCAAGTAAATCCCAGGTACGCGATATTCCACTAAGCTACTTACTCTATTATTTAGAGCTTGGACATGTTTCTTATCACTGTAACTGTTAAACCTCTGACTCCACGTTGGATGGTCGAGACCGCTGGCAGTTCCCAGCGGATGCCTCCAATGTTCTATTGTGATTTGTAGACGAGGTCTTTTTGCTAAATCCATAGTGATAGAGATGCCAACATTTGATGTTGTTCTTGGGATGAATTGGTTAAGGACATTTCATGCCACCTTTGACTGTCGTCAAAGGAGGGTAGAGTTCGAAATACCCGACCATCTTAAGTTCAAGTAGGCTCATCCTCATGGATAAATTCAGTGTCGGAATCGGGAGGAGTAGCCGGAGTGTGTTGAATGGGCTTTTTAGTCTTGGATTTGCGAGGCTTGACGGTCGCAGTCCTAGGCTTCTTAGGAGGATGCGACGATGGAGAGGCTTGGGTAGACTTGGCACGACGCTTAGGTTTCGGGGGATTCCTAGCGGTAGGTTGTTCTATGGTCATAGGAGAGGCCCCGGAAGAGGTGATAGGAATTCGAGTCTTAGCCATAGTACTACGAGCACAATCAATCGATAATGAAGATCAAATATCCTAGCACAAACCCTAGAAGCTAGCACAAACCCTAGAATACCAAATGAAATCGAAAAGCACAAACCCTAGGTTAAAACTAGAATCCGAAACCCTAGAATACCTAGGAGGAGAAATCGAACCCTAGGGCAAGAAATCGACCTAGGAGAGGGAGGAATATACCTAGGGGCTTGAGTCGACGGCGGGGGACAGCGGCGACGGCCGGAGATATGGCCGGAGACGACGAGAATGCGAAGGGGCTCGATGGGGGTTTGGGGTTTTCGAGTTTGAGCTGGAGAGAAGACCGACTAATTAAGAAATTAGTCGAACGAAAAATGAGTATAAGTCGGTCTGGAATCAAAAAGACGTAACTGCCCTAGCACACTTAGTCGGTCACAGTTCAAGCACTGACCGACTAGATTACGATCTAGTCGGTCGGTCAATGAGCTTGAACCGACTAAGTCGAAACAGGGGCACAGAGAGATTTTCAGGGCTAGATTTAGTCGGTCGCAGTATACTTACTGACCGACTAGTTTTCAATCTAGTCGGTCGGAAAGTGTACTGTGACCGACTAACGAAAGAAAATGATAGGAGATGGATATTGGCTTGATCTAGTCGGTCTGAGTTCATTTGCTGACCGACTAGATGAGCATCTAGTCGGTTGACAAGTGAACTGAAACCGACTAGAAGAGTCCAAAAATTGACAATTGATTTCTCTTCACAAACCACTTGGATGAGACATCTCAACTCACTCATTAGTCATCTAAATTACCCCATAAAACGTCGAAATCTTAAATACGACATTGAAATACGAATTCGAGCAATAAATTCAAATAAATCACATAAAATTCCCAAAAATTCAATTAATCTAGCATGAATGAAATATCGCGAAATATATTAGCATGCAAGATGATTGAATTTAAATATGAATCCTATATCTCGGATTCACCCATAATCCCCAATTCTCGACGCAACCGCACAAAGGAGTCCTCCTTTAGGGGTTTCGTGAAAATATCGGCGATTTGCTTTTGGGTTTCAACGTACACTAATATGATGTCCTTTTTAGCAACATGATCATCTAAGAAATGGTGTCGGACATCTATGTGTTTCGATCGGGAATGGTGCACCGGATTCTTTGAAAGACAGATAGCACTTTGGTTATCCACCATGATAGGGCTAGTATCACAATAAATACCAAAATCCTTCAATGTGTGTCTCATCCCAAGAACCTGGGCACAAGCGGCACCGGCGGCAATGTATTCCGCCTCGGTGGTTGAAAGTGATACCGAATTTTGCTTCTTGGAAAACCAAGAGACAAGAGAATTTCCTAGAAAATGGCAAGTGCCACTAGTACTTTTCCTGTCGGATTTGCATCCCGCATAATCAGCGTCACTATATGAGACTAACTCATATGTGCTAGATCTCGGATAAAGTAATCCAAAATCTAATGTGTAACTTAGATAGCGGAAAATACGTTTTACCGCTACTAAGTGAGAATCCTTAGGTTGAGACTGATAACGAGCACATATACATACGGCAAACATAATATCGGGCCTACTCGCGGTAAGATAAAGTAAGCTACCTATCATACCTCGATATAGACGAATGTCTACATATTTTCCGCCCGTATCTTTGTCAAGATGCGTAGTCGTGCTCATAGGAGTCTTTTTCCCGGAGGCATTCTCCATTCCAAATCGCTTTAGCAACTCCACCGTGTACTTCGTTTGGTGGATGAAGATTGCATCGTTCAATTGGCGAATTTGGAGACCTAAGAAATATTTGAGTTCGCCCATGTGGCTCATCTCAAATTGTTCCTTCATAACATTAGAAAACTCTTCGCAAAGAGCGAAGTTAGTAGCACCGAAAATGATATCATCAACATAAATTTGAACTAATAATATATCATTATTCGCATGCTTAATAAAAAGTGTTGAATCGGCTTCACCCATTTTAAAATTCAAATCCAAAAGAAAATTCTTTAGGCGATCATACCAAGCTCGAGGAGCTTGTCTCAAACCATAAAGAGCTTTCTTTAGTTTAAAAACGTGATTTGGAAATTTTTCATTAATGAAGCCCGGAGGTTGAGAAACGTAAACTTCCTCAACGACATCTCCGTTTAAAAATGCACTTTTAACATCCATTTGAAATAATTTAAAATTCTTATGGCATGCAAAAGACAATAATAATCTAATTGATTCTAATCTAGCTACCGGAGCGAAAGATTCTTCGAAATCGATACCTTCCTCTTGTCGATAGCCTTGAGCAACTAACCGAGCTTTGTTCCGGACGACGACTTGATTTTCGTCGGTTTTGTTCTTGAAGATCCACTTTGTCCCTATGACGGTGTGGTTCTTCGATGGTAAAGGAACAAGCTCCCAAACTTCATTCCTCTCGAATTGAATGAGCTCCTCCTCCATGGCTAAGATCCAAGCAATATCTTCGCATGCTTCAATAATATTCTTTGGCTCTATCGATGAGGCAAAGGCACAATTTGCGAAGTGGTGGACTTGCAATCTCGTCTTGACACTATCGTGAATATTGCCAATGACTTGCTCATGGGGATGGTCACGAACGGTATGAAGCCGTTTGGGAATACCTTGATCACTAGGAACATTCTCAACAACTTCATTAGTTGGGTTAGTCTCAATAGAATCAATAGAATCATTAGACTTAGAATTATCAAGTGAATCACATAACACATCCAAAGAATCATTATCATTTGAAATTCTAGTTGGAACAAATCCTTCATTAAATGAGACATGAAGCGACTCCTCGATCGTTGAGGTTCGTTTGTTGAATATCCGGTAGGCTTTGCTACGCGTAGAATATCCAACAAAAATCCCCTCATCGGATCTCGGATCGAATTTGTCCAAACTACCATATGTGTTCTTAATAAAACATTTCGAACCAAAAACACGAAAATGTTTAACTTGAGGCAACCTACCAAACAACAATTCATAACACGTTTGTTTAGTGCCGGGCCTCAAAAGTATTCTATTAAACACATAGCAAGCGGTGTGTACCGCTTCCGCCCAAAATTGATGGCCAAGTTGGCTATCATCAAGCATAGTGCGAGCACACTCCACTAGCGTCCTATTCTTTCTCTCAACTACACCATTTTGAGGAGGTGCACGAGGGAAAGAGAAGGTGTGAGTAATACCAACTTCATCACAAAATGTTTCAAAAGACTCATTCTCAAATTCACCTCCATGATCACTACGAATAGTGACAATGGTGGTTCCTAAGAGATTTTGTACTTTCTTAACAAAAATTGTGAAGTTTTCAAAAGCTTCATTTTTATTACATAAGAAGAATACCCATGTAAATCTTGAATAGTCATCTACGATGACAAGTCCATACCTTGCATTTCCTAAGGAAGCTACTCTAGTTGGCCCAAATAAATCTAGATGTAATAGCTCTAGTGGCCTTTTAGTAGAGATGCTTTTCTTAGGTTTAAATGAAGATTTAGGAAGCTTGCCGCGTTGACAACAATCACAAAAACTTTTCTTTTCAAAAACAAGCTTCGGAAAACCTTTAATAGAATCCAATTTTGAAAGCTTATATAGTATTCCAAAGTTCACATGTCCAAAGCGTCGATGCCATAAGTGTTGTTCACTTGTGTTGGCAACGAGACATTGTTCATATGACTTAGGAAGATCCAAAATATAAATGTCTTTACGACGAGTTCCGGAAAATAATAATTTTTCATTATCCTTTCTTAAAATATGACACAATCCTTTCGCAAAGCTAACTTTGTAACCTTTGTCACAAAGTTGACTTATTGAAATAAGATTATGATTTAAACCACTAACAAGATAAACATCACTAATTAATGGTTTAGAAGGGTTACCGACTATACCAACACCTATGATGGTTCCGCTCTCGTTGCCTCCAAATACGACGCGGTTTCCATTCGCAATGGGAACCACTCCGGAGAGCAAACGAGCGTCACCCGTCATGTGTTTGGAACACCCGCTATCGAGTATCCAATTCCCTTTGGAGCTAAATTTAAATTTGTTGCTCCTTTTCTTTTTCTTTTCCTTGAGTACCTAAAGATAGACAATTTCATATCATGGTACCCAAGGTCATTGGGTCCAAGGGATTAGACCTTTGGAAGCCAAGTCCAAGTGGACTTAGACTTCCCCACATAATTCTTACTATGCACAACATCCGAAAAATAAGCATTCATATACATTTGTTTTTCGTCCATGCTTGTGTCCTTTGGGCTCCAAATAGTGAAAATTTTGGGAGCCATCATCCTATTGGGTGCATGCATGCGACGTTGATTTCTACGTGATGCATGTTGTGGATAGGCATACGGGACATGATGGAATGGTGCACGATGAGAATTATTCATATGATGTTGTGGGTGAACATATGCATGTGTGGGAACACGTGCGTGAGGGTGTCTCACTTGGTGTGCACGTGCCCGAGAATGTGTTGCATAAAAATCATCATATGTGTGAGACGGTGGAGTAGGACGTGTGTTCCTACGTGGCATGTTATTAGTGTACATGTAGGCATGCCCTTTCTTTGGAGGTCCACCCAAAGTGGGTTTCTTTCTGAAAGAGGGTGTGGACGAGGTGGAAGCACCATTGGTAGATGAACTACCAATAGAGTGTTTGCTCCCACTCGTTGAGGCTTCGGAAGTTGGCCTAACAAAAGTAGTGACCGACTTGGATGAATTTCCCATCATATACCCCAAGCCAATGTGGTGTTTGGCCGGAAGTAAATCTTTTAGGATATTATCCAAATGGCCCTTACCCTTGTTGAATTTGTTGATTCGGCCCAATGTGTCCTCATATTTCTCTTTGAGAGAACGCAAAGAAGTATCCAAAGTGGATATTTGCGATGTGAGCACATAAACACGAGATTTAAGATTCTCGTTCTCAATACTCAAAGTCGAGTTTTGAGAAGTTAAATCCGCTATCTCATGCTCTTCCGCATCCTCAATGCTAACATGTTCAAGTTTAGATTTGAGATTCACAATCTCATTTCTTAACTCTTCAACAACGGTGTCGTTGTTGGTGATGATAGTCTTAGGCGATGTTTGAATGCTAGCTAGGTCATCTTTTACCTTAGTATATCTATTTACTAACTTAGTGTATTTTGACCATAGTTGAGTGTTAGCATCCCTAAGATCATCCATCGTTACCTCATCGCTTTCTTCATCACTATCATCGGACGAGGAGGATCCTTGATCGTGCTCCTCTCTTGCCATGAAGCACATGTGTGCTTGCTCCACTTGCTCATCATCCGACTCTCCGCTTGAGGAATCCTCGGAGTCGGTGAAGGTAGCTCCGACAAGTCCCTTCTTGTTTCCTTTCGTGTACTTCTTGGACTTGTCATACTTTGGCGCCTTCCACTTCTCCTTTTGCTTGTTTTGAGGACAATCCGCTTTGATGTGTCCTGGCTTATTGCATTTAAAGCACAAAGGTGGAGAGGCGTTAGTAGAAGTAAACTTAGATTTTTGTTTGAAGTTACCTTTTCGGAAAAAGCGATTGAACTTCTTTGCCATGAGTGCAATGGATTCCATGTCCATTTCTTCTTCCGAGTTCTCATCATCGGTAGAGGTGGATGAAGCCGCCTTGAATGCAATCGCCTTTTTCTTAGGCGGGTCTAGGTTCAAATATGACTTCATCTTTTCTTGTAGCTTCACCTTGCTATCTTTGCGTACCTCGTATGACATCAAAGTACCCATTAGTTGAACTACGGTATATTTGTCCATGTCATTACCTTCTTCGATGGCGAAGGTACGTTTTTCCCAAGAAGAGGGAAGTCCTTCAATAAGCTTTGAGCACTTCTCCTTTTGAGTGTAGGACTTGCCGAGGGCCTCTAACTCGTTTATTATGTCAACGAAGCGAGCGTAATATTCTTTCATCTTCTCGCCCTGTTGCATATGAAACATTTCGTAATCTTTGTTTACGACTACGAGTTTAGAGTCTCTTACCCGACTCGTCCCTTCATGTAGTATGAGGAGAGAGTTCCAAATTTGATATGCACTCTTACATGTGCATATCTTATTGAAGTCCTCGGGCTCCAATGCGCATTGCAAGGCGTTCATTGCCTTGGCATTGCTTACCTCCGCGGCGACCTCCGCGGTAGTCCATTTCTCAAAATCTTCTTCTTCGGGTTCAATATACTCCTTCATTGTAGTTCTCCATAAAGATGCACTTCGGAGGAAGGTTTCCATCCGACACTTCCAGTACCCGTAGTTGGTACCGTTGAAGAATGGAGGCCTCGTAGAGGAATGTCCCTCCATCACCGAAGATGCTCCTTCACGGTTCCTGAAGGTGTCATAGTTGGAAGGTGGACGCATGGTCTTGTTGTCGTTGGCAGACATAGCTGTGTATCTGGCTCTGATACCAAATGTAATGCCCTACCAGCTACTGCACAAGTACTAGAGGGGGGTGAATAGTACTTTAAAATAATAAGGCGTATAATTCCAAATTAAATTGCACACAACTACCAAATCAATTTGCGGAAGCTTAAATTGAATGACAACAATGAAATTAACAATGCTAACAAACGATGTTAATGGGTTCGGATCCACCCAAGTCTCCCCGAATTGTTCCCGGTGATCCTACGTCCCAACCACCCGGATCCCCTCCGGATACTTGAGTTAGAAACCCTAACTCAAGATTTCCACTATGAATATCTTGTGAAAAACCTTCACAAGATCAAATCATACATGCAATGGCAAAGTGAATCCCACAACCCGGGATCACAAACTTCTCTCACAACCGAGAGAACCAATAAGCAATATTAAAGAGTTTAAATGAAATAAATACTCTTACCACAAAATCCTATACCTTGAGTTTTTCTTACCCAATAGGTGGAATGAAGGATTTGAGGAAGATGAAGTCACCAAGACCTAGCACCAAAGAAATGACCAGCAATAGGTGCCTAGGAATGAGTTGGAGACTTGGATCAAGCAATAGCTTGAAGAGCTCACCAAGAACAAGCTTCTCTCTAGATCTAGAAATGAGAGAGAATGGGTTTCTTGTGAGGAAGAGAGCTTTAGATTTGAGGGAGAATAGCTATCTCTTTAGAACTCAATGAATCTCTGAATGGAAGCTCTAACCTAGATAGAAATGACCTAGGTTCGTATTTATAGGAACCCAAAAACATAAGTTAGGTCATTCATCAACGAATAGAAATCTGTGAGACTTAGTCGGTCAAAGAACAATCACTGACCGACTAGTTCATCAACTAGTCGGTCAGCCAAACAACATGGACCGACTAAGAGTAGATCTGAGAAGAAAAAGAATTTCAGACCTAGAAATCTAGTCGGTCCAAGAAGACTGTCTTACCGACTAGTTTCACAACTAGTCGGTCAGCCAATGAACGTGGACCGACTAAGAGGGAAAATAACTTAGTCTGAAGCAAAGTGACTTAGTCGGTCCAAGAACAAAAGTTGACCGACTAAATTGTCAACTAGTCGGTCACCAAACGTTCTTAGACCGACTAACGGTAAACAGTAGCTTAGGAGAATTTTGGAGTGAACAGTAAGTCTCAACTAGTCGGTCAAAGAAGCATCACTGACCGACTAGTTCACAAACTAGTCGGTCGGTGAGTCAACGTAGACCGACTAACTGTGAACAGTAAAGTCCAAGAATTTAAGGAATCAAACTAGTCGGTCCAAGAACAGTTGCCGACCGACTAGATCACCATCTAGTCGGTCAGTACTTGTTCTTGTACCAACTAACATGCACAATAAATCCGAATCGAAGCGCGACGCTTCGAGGAAGTTAGAATGAACTTGTGCAAGGATCCTAGAGCTACGTAAAGAGCGAAATGAAGATAGAAACGTAAGATATACTCAAGGCTTAACATTCTATATTATCGAAGCTAAAAGACTATAAATAAAACCTTAATAAACGGTCTTTGAGAGCTTCGATTGAATCTTCATATTTTCCAAAGCGTCGCAAGAGCTTCAACGAAGCTTTAGGCATGAATATAAGCTTTGGGAAGTGTTGAGATGTCGCTTTGAATGTTCTCGTGAAATTGGCGACGATCTCCAAAACTGCGCTCACAAATTGTTAGTTCATGGATTATTTATGTTTGCTCATCATCAAAACCAAATCCGGGGAGTCCAATATTCAACACTACCCTAAGGGAACATGCACCCTAGCCAGGATAATCTACTAACTCGGGTTGGGTCTGACCAACCCGAGAAAGATCTAATCTACTGCATATAATATGAAATGCATAAAAGTAACAGACTTACCCGGAACTTTGCTTGCACCGGCAAAGTGTTCCAAACCGTTTCTCGCACCGCGCCTCCTAGCTGAGCCGCCCTTTGAACTGCACCGCACTACGACTCGCCTCGAGCTAAACCGCTTCCCGAGCTGCACCGCATCTCCAAGCTAATCAGTCACCGAAGAAAGTTTCACTTGAGCAGACACATGCCAGAGATTTCTACATCAGATCCAAACCTCCTCGCTGTCTTGCTAGGACCTGATTATAGGATAGAAAGAACTAAAGAGGAAGAATGATTTAAGTCTAGATCGTGTGTGCTTAAAAATCAGGAGCTTCAAGAATTGTAGACTTGGTGCACTTTTCAATGAGGAGGGCTACCCCCAATTTATATAGGGAGCCGGCCCCTCCTCTCTTTCTATGAGCAATGTGGGACAATAAAATGGGCAAAATGGTGGATGTGCCCTCGACTGCAGGCTCTTTTCCCGTCGTGACAGGTCTGATCGATGCTCCCCTGAGCCTGGCTCCGACCTCAGCCACTGTTGGTTCTTCTCCCACTGCGGCAGGCTCGATCAATGCTCCCCTGAGTCTGGCTCGGACCTCGGCTGTCGCAGGTTCTTCTCCCGCCGTAGCGGGCCTAGCTAATGCCCCCGTCGACATGGCCCCTATCGAAGGGGCCTCAACTGTTCTTAAGTTGGACCTTACCACACCAACCGAATGTCAGGGGTCGAGGAAGAAGAGTTCTTGCTCAGATTCTGAGAGGCCCGAGAAAAAGAAAAAAGAGAATAGCGCTTCCTTGGTGGCGCGCCCCATGTTGGTTGCCTCTTAGGGAAGCCCCCAATTCTTGGGGGAGGCTTATCATATCCCTCAGGTCAAGCATACTTCGGTCAGGGTAGGGCATGCACTATCTGCGTTTAGGCCTGGACTTGAGGTCCCGTCTGGGGTCGGTTTTTACCAGCCTTGACGTGGCTGTCCGGTTGGCGCAGAGCTCCACCCTGCCAGGTGATTGCTTTCTCCTGGAGAGGGTCCACTCTAAGAGCCTGGTGGACTGCATGGTTTGGCAGATTCAGCAAGTAAGTCTCTTCCTTCTCTCACTCCCATCTTGTTTAATTTCATCCTCATCTCTTTCATCTCGCAGGCATCCTCGATGGCCGTAGAGGTGCATCGTCGTGCGAAGCGAGTCACCGAGCTTGAGGCAGTCCACAAGCTGGAGCATCTGAGGGCAGAGACGACCGAGCGAGCAGCTGAATAGGTTCGCAAGGAGTTATAGCCCTCACTCCATAAGGTCTTCGAACTTATGTCGGAGGTGGATAAGTTGAAGGAGGCATTGGCGGCATTCGTTGTCTCTAGGGCCACTGTCGAAGGGTCTGCTAAGGAAGATTAGGGGGCATTGTCCCTTACCCAGGAAGCGCACAGGAAGGAGAGGGCCATGCTTTTGTCTGAGATCAGTTCCCTACGACGAGAGGATCCCCAGTGGATTATTAATGAAGTTGTGAGGCGTTACGACAATGTCATGGCCCTATGGATTACAAAGTCCTTCTTGGAGGGACTCTTGGCATACAAGAAGCGAGTTCATCAAATGCTTCTTTGCCCCTTTGCTTCCCCTGACCAGATGCCCGGACGAGGGATATTGCTGAAGCAACATGGGAGAATTCCTCCCGGGCTCCCGCATCGTAGGCGGTCGTGGTTGTCTTCTTTTTTTCCCCCCTTATTTGTAACAAACCTGATGAATAATAAAAGTTTTATCCTTTTTGGTATTTCCGTTGTGTTTATGCATCTTTGTGTTGTCTTTGTTTTTGGCCTTGTCCCTCACTTCCCGCTGTTCGTGTCGAGGTCGGTCGGTGGCTCGAGCTGTGGGAAGGGTTTCTTGTGGACGCTTTTTGACTGGTCAGGATCGATGGTGCGATTAGCCCCCTGAGGAGTCATCCATCGGTCAAGGCTCGATTGCACGGTCACCCCGTTGGGGGAATTGCCCCTTGCCTTCGTGGTTAATTCGCAGTCGGCTTGCTGGGGGGTTGCTCTTAGGCTTATGGTAGATCAAGTGATCGGCCTACTGGGGGAGTTGCCCCAGCCTTATATTTGATCGAATGATTGGTCTGTTGGGAGAGTTTCCACAGCCTTATGGATGATCGAGGGGTCGTCCTACTGGGGGAGTTGCCCCATCCTTATGACCGATGGGTCGGTCAGTTAGCTGGGGCAGCTATCCCCAGTTTTATGGTCGATCGAAGGGTCATCTGCTGGGGGAGTTGCCCCAACCTCACGGTCGATATATGGTCAACATGCTGGGGAAGTTGCCCCCAAACTTACGATCGACGGGTCGGTCAGCCAGTTTGGGGAGCTACCCCAGTCTTATGGTTGATCGAATGATCGACATGCTGAGGGAGTTGCACCCAGTCATACGGTTGATATGTGGCTGACCTGCTGGGGTAGTTTTCCCAATCCTTATGGTCGATGGGTCGGTCGACCAGCTGGGGAAGCTACTGTTAGTGGTTATGCCCTAGGCCAAATATTTGGACCTTTATGTTATGTCATTTTTCATTTATAAAATGTTTCTCTTATTGTTTATTGTTATATTGCTTGCATGTTTCATTATAATAATGTTTGAATACTGTCTTATGTTATTCTAAGCATCCCTAGTCATTCATCGTTAAAGATATAATGATGAATTAAGACTAGTATGAGTTTGGTTGATACTTATGAGATAATTATATGTCAGGTGATACAAATCAAACTTATAGGTAGTTGTTGGAGAATAATGTACTGGATAGACTTGCTATGAGATCATTACATGGATCAGTGTCATAAATGATCTCATAATAGTTGTGTCATAGAATCCTCAGACATGAAATCATCACAGTTTTCTATATAAGGAACATCATGTTTTGACATAACCAAACGTTATCTTTAATCAGATAATTATAAAGGTTATGATTGAACATGATGTGAATTATACAGAGGAAAGTGAATGAACAAGATGGAATTTGTCCCTCTCTTATGAGAGAGAGATCTAATGGGCCCCTCGATAAGTAGGACTGAGAAATACATGGTCGTGCTCAAATGAATGTCATTTGATTTTATCAGTCCACTTAGTAAGCGAGATATTAAATGTTTGAATAATATAAGTATGACAATGTCCATGACTTATGTTCAAATAAGATATCGTGTGACAAAAGTATTATGACATGTTCTATTGGTTAGGTTAATATCAGACTAACGATATTCATATTAATTGGGTAGTCATAATGTCTTGCTAGAGACCAATTATGACTTGTGGGCTTCTAATGAGATTAGGCCAACTGCCAATTTAATATGAGCCTATTGGGTCGCACACAAAGAGTGTAATGGATAGGATAGGGTTTAAACGTGATTTTGAATTTGATTTGAAATCTGTAGTAAGGCGAAATATCTTAACTGTCAGATATTGTATCTCGTTGATATTTTATCCCTAAGATATCACAGCGTAACTAAAACGCGTTAAAGAGTTAACAAATAATATAAGATATTATCGTAAAGATATCGTTCGTAACTAAAATATGTTAAAGGGTTAAAGTGGGATTCTCTATAAGATATATAGATGATTTTCAGTTTTTACACTTGCAATCTATCTTTCCCGTTTTTGAGAAAAGCGACGAGCGAAAGAGAGAGAAACCATAGTTGCGGAGAAGGAGCTAGCACCCTCGCAATTCCTGTTCGTGATGTTCGTGTGTGGATACTGATAGAGGGTGGTCGTTCGTAGAGCAGCACATACAGTCCATACATTCAAATCGTCACAAAGGTTAATAATCTATTCAAATCAATTTGAAACGCATGGATCTAGGTAGGTTTCTAATTTTTCGCTGCATATAAACTAGTTATGCATGATAGAAATCCTAACAGCTACCCACAGTCTTATGGTCGATCGAATGATCGGCCTGTTGGGGGAGTTTCTTCCAGCCTTATGGTCGATATGTGGTCGGCCTACTTGGGGAGTTACACCAGCCTTTGGTCGATGGGTCGGTCGGCCACCTGGGGGTGACCCTCAGTCTTATGGTCGATCGAATGATCGGCCCGCTGTGGGAGTTTTCTCCAACCTTACGGTCGATATGTGGTCAGCCTGCTAGGGGAGTTGCCCCAGCCTTATGGTCGACAGGTCGGTCTGCTAGCTGGGAGGCGACCCCCGGTCTTATGATCGAACGAATGATCAGCCCGCTGGGGGAGTTTTCTCTAACCTTACGGTCGATATATGGCCGGCCTACTGGGGGAGTTGACCCCAGCCTTATGGTCGATCGGTCGGTCAACCAGCTGGGGGAGCCATCCCCAGTCTTATGGTCGATCGAATGATCGGCCTGCTGGGGGAGTTGCCCCTGCCTTACGACCGATCGCAAGGTACGATCAGTCCTGCTGGGGGAGTTACCCCTAGCCTTACGGCAGATCGAGAGTTCCATCCGTCCTACTAGGGGTTGCCCCCACCTTACGGCCGATTGAGAGTTTGATCGGTCCTACTGGGGGAGCTGCACATACCCTGACGGTCGATCGAGAGTTCCACCGGTTCTGCTGGGGAAGTTACCCCCGGCCTTAAGGCCAATCGAGAGTTGGATCGATCCTGTTGGGGGTGTTGCCCCCAGCCTTACGGCCGATCAAGAGCTGGATCGGTCCTACTGGGGGAGTAGTCCACAGCCTTACGGTCGATCGGAGGTTTCGTTAGTCTTGTTGGTGGAATTGCCTACATCGGTCCCGGCATCGGATCCTTCAGGCGATTAGCAAATCTTGAAGGACGTGTAGTTGCAAGCAAGAACTCGAGTTCATGTCTTTATTTTAGTAGAAGAAAAATTGGAGATACATTTAAAATTGAAGTGTGCAAAGCGGGGAAGATATGGGTGGGCGAGTTGCTCGTCCAGAGCCGTGAGACGCAATCAATCAGCTGAGTCCTTATTCAATTATACGCACGGGGGTATGGTTGACGTTCACCTTCTTCCCCTTATCCGCTTGCCTTGATGTGCCCTCTCTGGAGCCTGCCTTCAAAGCATCGACGAAGTTCTTCAAATATCCTCAGCTAATCAGCTGATCGATGTCCTTCTTTAGGTGCCAGCAGTCGTCGGTGTCATGGCCGTTATCCTTGTGATATTTGCAGCACTTCTCTTCGTCTCTTTGTCCCCCATTCATCCTCGGGGGAGGCTTGTTGATGTGGCCCTCTTTTTGGGCCAATGTCAGGACGACGTCCTGGGTTGCGTTCAGCCTAGTGGGTGTTGTTTCCCCTTGCACGACTTCCCCCTGGACCTCCTCTCCTGCTTGTGGTCCTCTAGCTTGTAGCGTTTCCCCCGTGTTTCGAACCTCCTGGGCCCCTTGGGGGAGCTCCTTCCTCCACAGCCAATGCTTCCTCTGTCAGCAGGAATCGCTCCGCCCGAGCCAGGACTTGGACGAGGCCCTTAGGGGGTCTTGATGTAGCGATTTCTTTAGGCCTTTGTGCATGAGCCCTTTTTTCAGGGCTGTCATAATGACAAGTTTGGGACAGCTCTTGTAACGCCCCGCTTCCCAAAAGACACCGGAAGCGAGAGCGTTACGCGGTCCGCTGGAACTGGAGCTGTGAAGCTCAAGTTCAATAAGCATTTGTGATAAAAACACAGAAAAGGGTCCTTGCATTTGCGTATCAAAACAATCAGAAAACATTTCATTAAATTAAATGGGCACTTCCAGAATTGTTCATACAGAAAATAAAACAACTGGGCCTCAGCATGGCCAAAAAGGAAACTATAACAAAGCGCCAAACCTACTACAAGGTACTAAAACAAAACTCAAAGTAGCGACGAAGACTCTAGTCTTCCGCAGAAAGCGGCTGGGCGTCTACGGCAAACTCTGGCTCTCCAAGTCTGGCGTCTCGTACTGGTCTGCCTGGTACTCAAGCTCTGAACCTGACATACATCCATAAACATGAATGTATGTCAGCTAGGGGTCTGCAAGAAGAGTAAGCATCCCAAGGCAAAGTATGTGACAGATATATGAATTTTAGAAGCATCAATAATTTAAGAGAAGTGACTGCATCAATTTAACATTTAACAATTTATAGAAACGGAAACGAACAATCCTCGCATGCAGTTCTAAACGGTTGCAAGATTAAAGTTAAGATTACACTAAGTTTGTTAGCACTTCAATTTCTCATGATGACCAAGTTAGCGTTGCAAGATTTCATGTCAAGTGTTAGCATTCTAATCTAGGGTTCACGCCTGTAGGTCGTGATGAGAAGGTCGTTCCTCTCACGGGGGCTTACCGTGATTGACGCTAACCCACCGCCTGCAGGTGGTGCTCTTGAGGAGAGTACCTTTCATACGCCAAGTGTCCGCTCAACCCTAACCCCACCCAAAAGTTTGTCAGAACACGAGCCGGCCTAGTCGACTCACACGACATCACGATATCACGATATCGCCTTCGAGGCGCACGATTTCACGATGTCCATATTGTTAAACATGTCAGGACTCACTGAATTTTAATGTTAACAATATTAAAGTATTATGGTGGCAGTTCTACAAAGCGGAAACGGGTCGAACGACCGTTTTCGTAATTTCAAATAATGACGAATACGTCCTTTTTGTTCAACTTGCTACAGAAATGATTTTTTTTTCTCTTAGTGTTTGAAATGGGGATATATCGTATGATATACCGTTGGATCCCAAATTTCGTCCTAGTCATTATTGTGTCATTTTCCTACCTCATTTCATGCCTAGTTTTTGAGTTATACAGCAATACATTTAGATGGCGCAAAAGTGTCAAAACTTCCAAAAATCATATAAAATCAAATACTTGCCTGTTTTCGACGTTCTTGGTGTCGTTGGAAACGTCTCGACGAGTAATACGCTACGGAGGGTTTGGTTCGCTGTTTTGGCAGAACATAAAATCAGAATTCACATTTCTTGTTCAGGACAGATTTGCAAAAGTACTCCTACGACGTCTAATCACCCAGTTTTATTAAGTTTTCTACTTTACGGTGTGGGTTAAGAGTTATAGGGATAGATCTACCAACCTGAAGTGTAGCGAGGGATCGGATGACATCAACGACAACGACAACGTGTGCAACTCCGAAACAGCGAGCGTCGAGTGTCGGAAAACTGCTGTCGACACGCGGGGAGGCGCAGCGGCTGTTCTGAGTGCTTGAGTGACTGTCGGCAGCAGCAGCAGCAGCACAGTAGTATGGTAGCATGGCAGCGGCTCCCGGTGGGGCTCCGGCAACGGAGAGGAGGTGAGGGATGGATCCGGACTGTCTTTTGCGTGCACGAGGGAGAGGGACAGTATGTGATAGGGTCTGCGGCTAGAGGGGAGCAGAACTGGGCACGGGCAAGAGGTGAGGCCGTGGGGTTTGTTGCGTGGATCAAGAGAGAGGGGAGGCATGGCGGTTGCGGCGTTGGGATCTCAGGAGGAGGGCCTGGCTGCTACGAAGAAGAAAGAAGGAGGCTCGGGTCTTGAAGAAGAAGGAGTGGGGGTTGCGGATCTGGGGAGAGGAGGAGGAGACGGCTGCGGGGGGTGTTGGCTGGCCGTGAGGAGGTCTCGGCCTGGCTGTGGAAGATGGGAGAAGAAAGTTGGGGGGTTCGGATCTGGGGAGAGGATAAGAGGCGGCTGCGGGGCTTGGTCGGAGTTGGGCGGCGTGGGCTGTGGTGTGGGGAGGAGGTGGGCGGACGCTGGTTGGAGAGGGCAGAGGGTGAAGGCGGAGCGAGGCGTGGAGAAGATGGAAGCGTCGCTGGGCTCGCGTCGATGGGGTGAGGGCGCTGCGAGGGGAGATTGTCCGTCGTTGCTAGGCTAGGGGCTGCGTTTGCGTTGCGTGGAGGAGAAGACGCTGCGGGGTCCGGCCTTCTCGCATGAAGAGAAAGAAGAAGGCGGCTGCTAGGGGAAAAAGAAACCTAGGTTGCAATTTAAAGGAGGTAGGGTAGGTTTGCTTGGTTGTTGCTGGAAGAAACCAAAATGCTACGGTTGATAATAGTAATAAACCTTGGGCAAGCACAGTACGTGAAGGGTGCTTCCTAGTTTTAGGTTTAATTCTATAGGCTTGTTGGTATAAGAATTAATAGGATTTCGAAAATGCAGCATGTGAAGCCTAGTGGTCTAAGAGTTAGTAGGTGAAGAGAAGAGAATCATGTGGGCAAGCCTGGGGAAGTGTAGGGTTATTGTGATAGGGTTTGTTGCATACATAGGTTAGCTTATGGTTGTAAGGTTATCCCTCTCTCTCTCCTTTTTCTTTTAAGGGTGTGTGCGTGAATCTCAATTGGGTGTGTGTGTACATGAGAAGTGTGTGTGCGTGAACAGCTATGGGGCGATTCGGCCATGGGTCCAATGAGGCTAGGGTTTAATAGGTAAAGATTTGAATTTAATCTATAGGACTTTAATAGGTTTTAATAGCAAGTATTATTAGGTTTAAACAAGGGAATATAATAATTGGTTTAATGGGTTTATAATAGGAAGATTTCATTTGAGGAATCAAAGTTTTGAAATTTGAATTCTAAGTTTCAAAATTGAAAACGACTAATAAGAGCTACTTAACCAATAATAATAATAATAATAATGAAAATTAACCTAGTGCCATGAAATGATGATATTGATAATTAACATGGAAGAGTTGGCACGTGCACATGGACGGAAACGTCTATCTATGAATACGGAGAAAACAAATATACGAGAGGGAAACAGATAGTATCATCGATAAAAACCGGTCATTACATCCTACCCAACTTAAAAATGATTCCGCCCTCGGAATCTTATCCGCTAAGGTACCGGGAAAAATATTAGGGTAACACTCGCATCTCTCTTCTAGTGTACACACACGATAAATAACCAACATGCCACATCCAAATAGTATTTCTAATACCCACATCAACTCCAATAGTATTACCACTGATACGACTAATCAACGTACATGCCATTGGTAGTAGCAATACACATACACAGCTAACTAACTACGTATTAACATAACACATTTAATATAATACCATCCAACATCATACTCGGGTGAATAGTGACACCCAACCACGCCGATTTACTAGATGTAGGTGTGCCATCACCTCGCACTCTCACATTATTACAAATTCACAATGTAATACCCTACATCTTATACACTCACAATCTATACCGACATAGCATCACCTGTCATATAAACATACCACTAATAAAAATACAACCATTCTCAGTCAATTAGCACTTCAATCGTACAGCCACTTTTACATACCGCATATTACCATATACACACATAATATTACAAATCACTATACGTATATACATGCACGTAATACATTACACCACACACAGGTTTATACAAGCCTTACTCCTAGCACTAGGGTCATCATAATCTACCCACCTTGGGATCAAGTCCGTCTCCTGACTTTCGTAAATAGGCCGAGGTAGGGGTGGGGGACTTAGACACTAAAGTCGTCCTATCCCGGACACACGTACATTATAATGAAACCATATACATCTATATACATACACTTAATCATATAGCACACACTTTCAAATTTCTATACATATATCAATTTTACATACATATACATACTCACACTACCACACTCTTATCTCGTATCTATATAGGTCACATATACACTCGCCGGTACACAAAAACATGGTAATTTGTGTAGGGCTAGCATACTATTTCATACATTCACATATACATAGTCACAAACATACTGCCATGCATACCTCCTGGTATACACGTGCTCACACATCATCCCGTAGGGGTAATACAATATTATAATCCTACTATACATACAACACACTTATTCACACAATATACATATATACACCTATAGCTAATCACATACATATATACACACGAGCACACGCCAGACATACTAACATATAGATCGCATAATGAACCTGTACACATAACCATACTTACACTCATTTATCATTTACATGCACCACAACAACACCACAATCAAAGCTAAAGATCCCAATATACTTAAACTAAAGCTGACATAAGGAAAGATAAGCTCTACTGTGATAACTAAGCAAGGTGCAGGAAAGAGGCAACGAGTTGATGTTGTGATGGACGGTTTCGAATGTGACATGGGTAAGGGGTTAGCTGGTTGGGTGACATAAAATATTTATGAACCAAGGTAAGAAGATAAGGATGATGTGTGTGAAAATAATAACATCGTAAAATAGCGAACATATGGTATAAGTTAAAATGTAAAATGTGATTAGTCAAATAATAGGTGAAGAGTAATATGGGCCTAGTGATGTAGTGCTTATTTTGTAAATGGAAATAGGTTTGTAAAAGAGAATTTCCTTTTTTTTTCCTTTTTTTTCTTAAAATATTTGAAGACAATGACTATAAAACTGACACACAGGGTTTTGAAGTTCTATTTAACTTAGTAAGGTATTTTTAAAAAAATATATAGGAATGACTGTTTTTGAAATATATTGGTAAGAAAAATGATATTTTGAACTAGCAAAATATAAATAAAGGTCATTTTTTTTCTTAAAGGAATTTCATTACATGAGGAAAATCGAGTGGCAATTTATGCGAAATAGAAGTGCGGAGGATGTATGTTGGAAAATTGCTATAAGATGGTAACTAAAGATCGTGTCAGAAAAGTTTCATAATCAAGGTTGGGTTTAAGTCGACCGAAGTGTAGAAAATCTAAGTGAAATTTTCGAAAGAATTTTAAACTTAGCGAAGAATTCAAATAATGAAATATTGAAACACTTTTTAGAAGGAGAGGTTCAAGGTTAAAGATGGCGGATCTAAAGAGTTTACGTGAATCGAGGACAATGATCAGGTTCGACGATTGAAACGTAAGTACGATTAAGAAGTACTCCGTGAATACGCTACGGTGGCTTTCTACGATCATTAACATGGAAGTGTAATGATTATAAAATAATAAAAATCAGGGGGAAATAATCATTGGGTCGACTAAGGTTTAGCACTAAGGTTCGTCAAAGAACGATACTGCGATAGGGGAGCCGAGGTGGTGGTTCATAAAGGATCAAGGTCGGGATCTTATGGATCTGGGATGTCTTACGTCTCGAAGTCTACTCATTGCGGGCGTCTCAGGTTCGACTGGCTTGGCGACGGTCGCTACGGTCGGTTGGGCCCTAGATTCGATAAATCTAAGCGAACGACTAACGAATTCAAAAGTCTAATAAGGTCAGTGCTGGAGATTAATCGATAGGGTGACTCCTAAGATGATAATTCTAAGTTGTGGCAGGGGCGTCTGACTAACGAACATAAGCGTCTATCTATTCCTATCATCCTGGTATCGGTTTCCCATCGTGCTGAGACAAGAAGTTCGAGTAATTTCACGTACGAACTATTCTGGATGTTTTTTTGGCTAATGAAAAGTGTTCTAATTGTTCTGAACTTCGCAGGTTCGAGACCTGCATGGGCCACCACTAAAACCTGTAACGCCCCGCTTCCCAAAAGACACCGGAAGCGAGAGCGTTACGCGGTCCGCTTGAACTGGAGCGGTGAAGCTCGAGTTCAATAAGCGTCTGTGATAAAAACACAGAAATGGGTCCTTGCATTTGCGTATCAGAACAACCAGAAAACATTTCATTAAATTAAATAGGCACTTCCAGAATTGTTCATACAGATAATAAAACAACTGGGCCTCAGCATGGCCAAAAAGGAAACTATAACAAAGCGCCAAACCTACTACAAGGTACTAAAACAAAACTCAAAGTAGCGACGAAGACTCTAGTCTTCCGCAGAAAGCGGCTGGGCGTCTACGGCAAACTCTGGCTCTCCAAGTCTGGCTTCTCGTACTGGTCCTCCTGGTACTCAAGCTCTGAACCTGACATACATCCACAAACATGAATGTATGTCAGCTAGGGGTCTGCAAGAAGAGTTAGCATCCCAAGGCAAAGTATGTGACAGATATATGAATTTTAGAAGCATCAATAATTTAAGAGAAGTGACTGCAGCAATTTAACATTTAACAATTTATAGAAACGAAAACGAACAATCCTCGCATGCAGTTCTAAACGGTTGCAAGATTAAAGTTAAGATTACACTGAGTTCGTTAGCACTTCAATTTCTCACGATGACCAAGTTAGCGTTGCAAGATTTCATGTCAAGTGTTAGCATTCTAATCTAGGGTTCACGCCTGTAGATCGTGATGAGAAGGTCGTTCCTCTCACGGGGGCTTACCGTGATTGACGCTAACCCACCGTCTGCGGGTGGTGCTCTTGAGGAGAGTACCTTTCATACGCCTAGTGGCCGCTCAACCCTAACCCCACCCAAAAGTTTGCCGGAACACGAGCCGGCCTAGTCGACTCACACGACATCACGATATCACGATACCGCCTTCGAGGCGCACGATTTCACGATGTCAATATTGTTAAACATATCAGGACTCACTGTATTTTACTGTTAACAATATTAAAGTATTATGGTGGCAGTTCTACAAAGCAGAAACGGGTCGAACGACCGTTTCCGTAATTTCAAATAATGACGAATACGTCCTTTTTGTTCAACTTGCTAAAGAAATGATTTTTTTTCTCTTAGTGTTTGAAATGGGGATATATCGTATGATATACCGTTGGATCCCAAATTTCATCCTAGTCATTATGGTGTCATTTTCCTACGTCATTTCACGCCTAGTTTTTGAGTTATACAGCAATACATTTACATGGCGCAAAAGTGTCAAAACTTCCAAAAATCATATAAAATCAAATACTTGCCTGTTTTCGACGTTCTTGGTGTCGTTGGAAACGTCTCGACGAGTACTACACTACGAAGGGTTTGGTTCGCTGTTTTGGCAGAACATAAAATCAGAATTCGTGTTTCTTGTTCAGGACATATTTGCAAAAGTACTCCTACGACGTCTAATCACCCAGTTTTATTAAGTTTTCTACTTTACGGTGTGGGTTAAGAGTTATAGGGGTAGATCTGCCAACCTGAAGTGTAGCGAGGGATCGGATGACGTCAACGGCAACGGCAACGTGTGCAACTCCGAAACAGCGAGCGTCGAGTGTCGGAAAACTGCCGTCGACACGCGGGGAGGCGCAGCGGCTGTTCTGAGTGCTTGAGTGACTGTCTGCGGTAGCAGCACAGTAGTATGGTAGCACGGAAGTGGCTACCGGTGGGGCTCCGACGACGGAGAGGAGACGAGGGATGGATCCGAGCTGTCTTTTGCGTGCGCGAGGGAGAGGGACAGCATGTGATAGGGTCTGCGGCTAGAGGGGAGCAGAACTGGGCACGGGGAAGAGGTGAGGCCGTGGGGTTTGTTGCGTGGATCAAGAGAGAGGGGAGGCGTGGCGGTTGCGGCGTTGGGATCTGGGAGGAGGGCCTGGCTGCTATGAAGAAGAAAGAAGGAGGCTCGGGTCTTGAAGAAGAAGGAGTGGGGGTTGCGGATCTGGGGAGAGGAGGAGGAGACGGCTGCGAGGGGGTGTTGGCAGGCCGTGAGGAGGTCTCGGCCTGGCTGTGGAAGAGGGGAGAAGAAAGTTGGGGGGGTTTGGATCTGGGGAGAGGATAAGAGGCGGCTGCGGGTCTTGGTTGGAGTTGGGCGGCGTGGGCTGCTGTGTGGGGAGGAGGTGGGCGGACGCTGGTCGGAGAGGGCAGATGGTGAAGGCGGAGCGAGGCAGGGAGAAGATGGAAGCGTCGCTGGGCTCGCGTCGATGGGGTGAGGGCGCTGCGAGGGGAGATGGTCCGGTGTTGCGAGGCTAGGGGCTGCGTTTGCGTTGCGTGGAGGAGAAGACGCTGAGGGGTCCGGCCTTCTCGCGTGAAGAGAAAGAAGAAGGCGGCTGCTAGGGGAAAAAGAAACCTAGGTTGCAATTTAAAGGAGGTAGGGTAGGTTTGCTTGGTTGTTGCTGGAAGAAACCAAAATGCTACGGTTGATAATAGTAATAAACCTTGGGCAAGCACAGCACGTGAAGGGTGCTTCCTAGTTTTAGGTTTAATTCTATTGGCTTGTTGGTATAAGAATTAATAGGATTTTGAAAATGCAGCATGTGAAGCCTAGTAGTCTAAGAGTTTATATGATAAGAGTTAGCAGGTGAAGAGAAGAGAATCACGTGGGCAAGCCTGGGGAAGTGTAGGGTTATTGTGATAGGGTTTGTTGCATACATAGGTTAGCTTATGGTTGTAAGGTTCTCCCTCTCTCTCTCTCCTTTTTATTTTAAGGGTGTGTGCGTGAATCTCAATTGGGTGTGTGTGTGTGTGTGTGTGTGTATGAGAAGTGTGTGTGCGTGAACAGCTATGGGGCGATTCGGCCATGGGTCCAATATGGCTAGGGTTTAATAGGTAAATATTTGAATTTAATCTATAGGACTTTAATAGGTTTTAATAGCAAGTATTATTAGGTTTAAACAAGGGAATATAATAATTGGTTTAATGGGTTTATAATAGGAAGATTTCATTTGAGGAATCAAAGTTTTGAAATTTGAATTGTAAGTTTCAAAATTGAAAATGACTAATAAGAGATACTTAACCAATAATAATAATAATAATAATAATGAAAATTAACCTAGTGCCATGAAATGATGATAGGGATAATTAACATGGAAGAGTTGGCACGTGCACGGGGACGGAAACGTCTATCTATGAATACGGATTAAAAAAATATACGAGAGGGAAACAGATAGTATCATCGATAAAAACCAGTCGTTACAGCTCTCGACATTTAGTCTCTGGGCATTGAAGTGCTTCATGTAGCCCCTCAGAGTCTCACCCGGCCTCTGGATTATGTTGAATAGGAGGTCCGAGCATGGCTTCCTTTGTCACCCAGCCATGAATTGTTGGCAAAACTTCTGGTATAACAGAAGGTACAGATGGATTGGTCAGGGAGGCTGTTATACCACTCCGTCGGGATTTCTTGAGGATGGTATAGAAGCCTCGACAGAGTAGGGCATCGTCGGCCTCTTGGAACCTCATGACTCTATGCTAGTCTTGCACATGCTCCTAGGGATCGCTCATGCCATCGTACTTCTCTATGGTTGGTACTTTGAACCTGGAGAGTACCTATGCATCGGTGATACTCCTCATCAGTGGGCATCGGTTGTCCCCTGGGGCTTCCAGGTCGATCTTACCATGCGGTGCTTCTCCTCGGTGCTCGGACGGCTTTGGCGGATCGCGGGAATGTGGGGGGGCCTCCTCGATAGCCCTCTTGGCTGGGGATCGATGTCGGTTGCCAGGCGCGTTCCCTGCCGTGGCGATCTTTGTGACTCCTGTGCCTCTTTTGACGTGGGCTTCTGCTCTGCCCCCGGTGCTCCTTGACGGTTGTGCGGCTAGACGATTACTGTTCATCCGAGCGGGGTCGCTTGGACGAGGCCACAGTAGATTCGTCCCTGGTCCATTCGGTCCTCCCTCCTCCCTCACCTTGAAGGAAGGTGGGGGTAAATGATCGCTCCCGGTTCAGGCCCCCACTATCACGGTCCATGACTATGGTTGAGTGCAACGGGGGGCGTGCCCCTGAGCAGTCTAGAAATCGTGCCTGGTTTCCCCCCAAGGGGTGTTGCAGGCACACGTGGTGCCGAATGGCTTCTACCAGGGCTTGGAAGTTGGTGTTCATCTCCTGGGTAAGATGGTCGAGTTGTTCGCTAGTTACCAAGTGCAAGTCATCAACTTTCCTTGCGGAGCGGTTGTGCTCAGTTTCATGTTAGATGTAGCTACCTTCCTCCAGGATGATCGGCATTCGGGCCGCTCCTTCATTGTGCTGCTCCATATTGGTTGCAGTGGATGACAAGGGAGATGATCTCATTCCCACAAACAGCACTAGATGTTTCAGGGTGTTTTCTCACCACTAACTGATAAGTTGAAGGTCCGGGGGTCGTCGTGGTCACGTGGGATGCATGCGGCCTTCAGGGACAGTTGTCTGAGCATTTGTTAGGTTAGAAACACGCGTATCCATGCATCAGTGTGCCAAAGGGTAGCTTCGATAGAACGACGGCTTCCTGGAACGATCGATCGATCGGACATGGGGCTCGAAAGCGTTCGACCCGAGCAATGGAGCGCCGAAGGGTGGTTCAGCTGGTTGGCACTTCCTTAGATCTGCACAGACGAGATAGCACTTCAGGGGGGTCAGACCTTGGCTTCTGCCAAGTCCCCTTCGATGCCTAAGTTAGCACTTGTCTGAAGGATCCTCGATGGGATCGAGAATGGTTCAAGGAGAGACTAATACACAAGTCCTCGGGCCGAGCTATGGAGTAGAAATGTAAGGTGGAAGAAAAGGTATTGAAAGGTGGAGTACCTGAAATCTGAGTATTCAGGATTCGATCCCTTGGCGTTTCATCTTCCTGGACTCTTATAGGAGTTTGCATGTCAATGCCTTTATGGCGTCCTGTCATCTTGCCCTTCCTGCTCGCCCGCTTTAATGGTCTCTTCAAGGGGCATGAAGGTGGTCGTGATGGCGCATTGACTGGTGTTCAAGGCGGGCGCGATCTAGGGATCGGTTTCCTCAATTGTGGAGGGTTAGTGACGTCCCCACGGTTTTGCAAAAACGGGGGTACCAGATTTAAATATTTATAACTGCAAGCACATGGTGTTGTAGTGTGGCTTGGGGGTCGAACATGGGGAGGCGTGTGAGGTGCTTATTATCAACAGGAACCGGATCACCCGGTGGGTGAGCTAGCCCTATCGTAATGTGGGTTGTCACGATATAAAACTACGGAAAGGTATAAGATATAAAAAGTAACCCAGGACTTTGGTTTCCACCCTATCATGTGTTCTCTCTATTGCGACCAACAGATAGGAATACGATCGAATTCTAGGGTTTAGTGGTGAGACGTTGCCTCTAATAGCGGTACATAGCGTCCCATGGGCCCGATATTTCGGTCGATGCCCAGGATGATACGCTATGTCTACCTGGGTCGGACGGTGGCCATTCCCATATCCATTAACACCGACCGACTCCGGGAGCACTAAGCTCACAATGATTGCTCCCGACCTTTCATCCTGTCGTTCCCATGCGCTAGGAATCAATGTCTACGCTAGGGGTGTGAGCTGTGGCTAGGGGATCAAACACCAGTTTTATTTCCCCTTTGCCCGACGGTCAGAGGCTGTCTTTCTCCCGCCAATGACAATAAAACACCCCGTGTAACCATCTAAATCCCTATATCCTATCGAAACCCTAATCCTATGGTCGTTCTAGGGAGAACCCACGAAGGGGCTTCCACCAATGTCCCAGATTAGGAAAAAACTCATTAAACATTGCAAAAGATTCAATGCAACAAATTTCATCCATCAAAATTAAGATCAAGCAATAGAATAGTATAACAAACAATAGTATTAAAGCAATATCAAAGTAACAAAGCGATCGGAGAACTTACAAAACAAGTTTAATTAATAGCAACCAAAATCCCTAAAAACTGTTAAAAACTAGGGATTTTCGAGTTCTGGGAAACCTAGGGGTTTATATACAATCTGGCAAGATGCCAGGGAATATTCCCAGAAGAAGACAAAAATTAACGTCCACCCGATCGGTTGAAATATCAATCGATCAGGTGAGACGACTGTTGACTTGGTCTTCAACTTCTGTGATACTTCACCCGATCGCTGAACCGATCGTGTGAGTCGTCGGATCGTGAGCTGGGGAAACTTCGGCTACAGGTGAATCGGTCGAGTGAGATTTCACCCGATCGGTTGGAATTCAGCTCCAAAAACAGAGAAGACTGCGGAGACCATCCGATCACTGAACCGATCGGGTGGGGTCTTCTTCATTGCTGCTTCTAATCGGGTCGGATACTCGTGCATGAACCGATCGGGTGGGTCTGTCCACCCGATCGGTTGAGGGCTGATATATGATATTCTTTGACGTTTGGCCCTCAGGATCTCGTGTGGCACCTCCCGTTGCTCCAGGGACTCATGATGTGAGATATATATGTCCCCTGCGCTGGAAATCTCCTGCAATAGTACAAAAACACAAAGAAAATGAAAAGAAACTAAAAATCACAAAAGAATAGATACGAAACAACAGAAAACAACGGAAAATCACGAAGGAGACTTGCGTGAATATATAAATTATAAAAGCACATCAGTCAGCAGTTTCCCCGATGTAGGCTTTGGGCCTCCGCGATTCGATACGCTCCGGGGTCTTCAAGTTTGGGCCCAACCCCCCTCCGGGCAGTGGGCATGGCCCGCTTAGTTTTGGGGGGTTGTATCAGGTCTCATCCATAGTATTCATTACAAGATGCCTTAAATATCTTAATTGTACGCAATGAGATTTGACGGTATGCCCATCAAGAAAGAGAGCCAACTGTGCACCACAAAATTGTCCATTCATCAATTTTGCTAGAAGAAAATGCCTAAGAACACACTGTGCATGAGGATCGGAAAAAAAACCCACACGCAGTAGGCGGTACCCACTCGCAGACGGAAATGAATGGGAAGTGTGTGGGGGTGTGTAGTATGTGGGGGTAAAAGGGAGAGAAGCAGTGACTAACGTGCAAAAATAAAATGTGTGTGTGTGGTTGCAAACTGAAAAATGGCTGAGGGCAAACTGGTAAATAGGTGAAAGAATGAGGAATTTTTTGGGTTTTATGTAAAAGAAATGACAAGAACACAAATAATGGAGGGGACTTGTCATTGGTGCTTCAAAAAAACACAAGAGTACACCCAAGCCCCCTCCCAATCCTTAGAGCACTCCCAATGGAGAGCTGCGTGTGGGGGGAGTGTGTGTGTGTACACCCAAGCCCCACCCAATCCTTAGCGCACTCCCAGTGGAGAGCTGAATGTGTGTGTTTGTGTGCATGTGTGTGTGTGGCTTAATCCTAGTTGAAGGTGGTTTTTGCCAAAAAAGGGGCGGAGAGAGGGCTGAACATGGGCATAAGAATTTAAGCCCCTGTTCAGCCCTACATTCAGCCATTGACTCAGCTGTCACATTGTTTTTTTTTAAATCTGCTAGGATCAGACATCTGGTTTTACACTCCAGATGATTGATTCTGGAGGGACTTTATTTTTTAAAACCCATACTAGGACCAAATGTCTGATGACTAGGCGCCAGACGCCTGATCATTGAAGATTAATTTTTTCTTCTTCCAGACATCTGACATTCATTTTGTTGACATCTGATCAATGATCAAATGTTTGAATAGTGAACTTCAGACGTCTGATTCAGTGGAAAAAAATTGTCGTTAAAGACCCGTTAAGACTTGGATTTTTAGGTTTATTTCTTCGACTTTGTGCATGTTTTAGTTCAGTATTTTGGCCTTTTAATCTTCTATATAAATGATACTCACCAAGCATTTGTTTCACACATATCCAACTTATTTTTCCTTTAGTTATCTAATCTATTAGTAAATACTCATTTTCCATAGATCTACATCACCCCAATTATTTCCAACATTTGTTAATGTCTTTAAGTTCATTTAGCAACCCAAATTCTCTTCAAATTTCAATAATTGATATCAATTTAGGATATATCACATCTATTCATCTGAATCCAAATTTCCTATACAATCCAAATTTCCCATACAATATACCGATTTCTGATCCTAGCAATGTGGAATAGAAGAGCATGAAGGAATATGGATGCTATGACTACCATAAGACAAGCCGCCTACCAAAAAAAGAAGAATTTTTCATCTATGGTAGTTACAGCCAACAAAATAAATTTAGGATGGACAATTGAGGAAGACAAGGTTCTGGTAAGTGCTTATCTAAATATCAGTAAAGACTCCATTATTGGCCTTGATCAATCAGGCACAACATTCTGGAACACAATGACAAAGTACGTTGCTGAGTTCCAAATTGGTGGGGCCATTCGAGATTGCAAAAATCATTGACACTATTTAAATGGGCATGTTTCCAAGTTTGTAGGAGCAAAGGCATGAAAGTTGAGTGGTGAGTCCGCCAATGACGTTATATTCACTGTCCATAAATTTATGAAAATGACGTGACGAAGAAGTTTAACTTAGAGCATGTATGGTACATGTTGAAGGATGATCCAAAGTGGATGTTTATAGGCCAAGAGAGCTCATCCAAAAGAACGAAGATTAATGAATATGGAAATTATTCATCAACTTCATAGTCGGGTACACCGTCTGAGCCGAATACACCTACCGAGCCGAATACACATACTTATGTTGGTGATAACACTAAAGATGTGTCTGTTGTAATCCGTCCCATCGGGGTGAAAGCTGTAAAAATAAAAGCAAATGTGAAGGCAAAGGCAATGCCTACGGTGGCATAAGGAATGTTCGATACATTCTCAAAAATTGTGGAAGGCGATGCCCAAAAGAGGGGTCTAATTCAATAATTCATCAATACACAAAGCAGGCTAGAAAATACAATGGATAACACTGTCCGCGTGAAGGAGTTAGGAATGAATTCGAAACTACTGAGGAAAAAAGTTATCAGCTCAGGAAGAACCATTTTAGAACGATTAGAGGCTGATTTGTTTCCAAAATAGTGTTGTCGTAGTTATAAAATTAGTCATTGTTATATTTTAATTTCTAATTGTTTCTTCATATTGTAAATTATGTATGTTATTTGAATGAATATATTGTGCTTTTAAAAAGTGCCGTTAAAAACTAGCCATTGCAAACAAACCGTTAAATACTAGCCATTGTCATATGGAGTCCTATGTATATAACCTCAAACACAACACTTTACCATATACAAAACTAAACTTTGAGAGACATATTTCAATGTCTTCGAATACTTCTACATTATCATCTACCGAGTCAGATGAAGTTGATGTTGCAAAAATAGCCGTTATGTGTAATTTTATGCTTAATGAGTTACTAAGCAATTCAAGAATTTCTTCAAGCATGGACGAGCCTCCATGCCATATAACAATCATAGATAGAGGTTGGATAGCATGACATATTCATCTTTACAGAGACAACTTCTCCGATCCAACTATTTACAATGATCATTAATTTTGGGACAGATTTCGAATGAGGAGGCATTTATTTATTTGCATAGTAGATGCCCTTAGTAGTCAATTCTCACACTTTCAGCAACATGTTGATCGTTGGGGTCGTATCGGTCTTTCACCTTTACAAAAATGTACTGTGACGCGCAGATGTTGGCATATGGAGTATCGGCTGATGCAGTTGATGATTATATGTGAATAGGTAAAACCACTGCCCAATAATATCTTAATAATTTTGTCAATTGTGTTGTTTCGATTTTTGGAATAGAGTATATGAGAAGGATAAACACTGCTGATACTCACCGACTTCTAAGTATAAGGGAAGCTCGTGGCTTCCCAAGAATGCTGGGTAGTATCGATTGCATGCATTGGAAATTGAAAAATGTCCATCGGCATGGAAATGAAAATACTCACTGTGAGATCATGGATCACCTACAATCGTACTTGAAGCAGTAACATTATGTAATATATGGATATGCCATGCCTTTTTCGGCATTCCAGATATGTGCAATGATATAAACGTATTAGATTATTCACCATTATTTAACGATGTTTATGAAGATCGAGCTCCTCCTGTTCAATTTATGGTTAACGATAATCAATATGAACTTGGATATTACTTGGCCGATGGTATTTATCCACCATATATTACGTTTGTCGAATCTATTCGTCTATCGCAGAAGGCTCAATTTTTTGCCGTTAGACAAGAGGCTGCAAGAAAGATGTAGAGCATGCATTTGGCATTTTACAGTCAAGATTCACAATTATTAGAGGTCTAGCTTGAACGTACAAAGTAAACCTACTTGGAAAAATAATTGGGGCTTAAATCATTTTGCACAATATGATTATGGAGGATGAATGCTATATGTATATGGTATACAATATGAGTTGCCACAATACGATCGACTCAGGAATGTCATTACAAACTGTCAATAATCTTTCGAGACAACTACAAACTTTATGAGATATATTCAGAATAGAGGTCTAACTCGTGACAATCAATGACACTTCCAATTAAAAAATTCCTTGATGGAACATATCTGGTCATTGGAAGATAATTTAATTTAATTTGTATTTCAATCTATATATGACAATGTAATTTTATAATTAAATTTTTTTTGCTAGTATTTCACATTTACACATTTAGTATTTCAAGTTAAGCAATACTCATTTATGGCTATTGCAATCTATGCCCAATGCATCGCGTTCCAATTCTAAAAATATCAAAATTAACATTTTATGCCATAAATAAGACGTCTGATTCATAAGAATCAGACATCTGATCATGAACAGACGTCTGTTCCATAAAGGTCAGAGAGTCTGATTTCCTAGAATAAAAAAAACTCCAAGCATATAAGACGTTTGGTGCTAAAATATCAAACGTATTAGGTATTGACTTTTTAGAACAATATTTTTTTTATAATAATCACAACATTATGTTGTTGCTAATGACTCTCAATGTTTTAGTCTCATATTTAACTATTGAAGAATAGCATTTTGGAGACTAAAAGCTTGGTGCAAGATGTACATCAAGAGGAGCAATTCCATAGATTGGAACTTAATGAAAAGAATCTCATCATGAGGTGCTAAAGCTTGGAAGATGATGGGGAGAATTAAGGCTACTCAAGCTTGAGGTCTTAGACTCTAAGAGAAGCAAATTGTAATCCATATGAAACTTTATTCTTGATTTTCTCTTTTTGAGTCGAGAACTTTGTAATGCCTTGATTAGATGGTCTCTCATTCATGCATATGCATTAACCATCTTAGTAAAACTTAGGATCATCATAGAATCCAATCCAATAAGTTCCATATGCCAAGAACTTAAATTGGAATTTCTGGACTTCCATCAGGCGCCTACTGAAAGTATGACAGAAGAATGGTGATCACCAGGCGCCTGGCCATCCTTCAACAGACGGCTGTTCTGCACAAGCTCAAATCAATATTTCTTGACTCTATACTTGAGCATTTGGTACAACTGACTGAAGTATATCTGACAGGCGCGTGTCAACCATCAGGCACCTGAACATTGTTCAACAGTTGGCTAGAGTGCCAATGTGCATAACATATCATTTTAAGCTCCAATTCATCTTGTGTGACAGCCGACTGATGTAGTTTCGATAGGCATCTGTCAACCTTTAGGCACCTAAACATTTTTCATCAGTCGCCTGAATGCACAAGTGCGTAAGTTGTCTTTTCTTAGCTCAAATCCATATTCCGGTGTGGCAGTCGTCTGCTGAAGCCTTTATAGGTGCCTGCATAGTGGTACATGCACATGTGTAGTCTTATACAGTCACCTGTCTGGGCTCAAATTATAAACGTTGGGAAAATTTAGCTGTTACACCAGGCGCCTGATATATCTTCATCAGTCTCCTGTCTGAGATGTTTATGCCAAAATTCTAACCGTTGCTAAATTGACTTTTTGGGCTTTTTGCTTGGATTTAGTGGGATATTGTGGCTTCTTATATATAGGAGATACCTTAGTTCTATTAGAACTCTTGATCATACTTTATCATTATTGAATATCATAGAGAATCAATAAGCCACTCATATTTCTCTCATTCCCTCTTAAGCCTTAATCCTCTTCATGCATTGAAGCTAGCTCATAAGGAAATCATCCAGTGCAATCAAAGCTCATCTTAACACTTGGAAATCCACTTCCATGCCCTGCATTCATTATTGAGTAAGTTCATCTCATCAAAACATAGGTAAGAGTCTATTTATTTCATCTTTGTGATTGAAACCCTAACTCTCTTTGTGAGAGTTATATTCTCCCTTTGTGGGAGTTTTCGTCCTTGCGTATGCCTAACCTTTGTGTAGGGTTTGATGTGTTCTTGTGTATGACAAATTCCTTGTGTAGCGTATCACTTGTGTAGGAATTGTATTCACTACCTTGTGTAGGATTATAGTGAATATTTGGTGTGGCTGGATGTACTCAAGTTGAGAAGCCAGGGTAAAATCGTTTGCGTTTGTGTTTGCTTAATTGTGTAGATTAATCTCCTCTTGCACTTATAATTCTGTATTTGCAAGTTTAATTTTTAATTACACAATTATTGCCATAACACTATTCACCCCCTCTAGTGTGTGTGTGTGTGTGTGTGTGTGTGTGTGTGTGTGTGTGTGTGTGTGTGTGTGCGTGTGTGCGTATGTGTGCGTGTGTGTTGTTTAGTATTGCAAGGTAGACGGTCCTTACAATTGGTATCAGAGCGAGGTTAAAGCATTCAAACAATTATGGCATTCAATGCTTCATCTACGTCTCAAGAAGAAGATCTATCAACCGTTCGACCCTGCTCTTCAATGGAACGAACTATCCAAGTTGGAAGATTAAGACGATGATCTACTTGGAGGGTTAAGAACTATGGGACGTCATGAAGTCTTTGTTTGTGAAGTATACTACACCTTCTGCTACAAGGACAAAGGCAGAGAAGGATTTGATTAAATCCAATGTGAGGGCAATGAACACATTCCATTATGCCATCATCCACATAAGTTCAACCCCATCTCCATGTGCAAATCGGCCAATGAGATTTGGCATACCTTGGAGATTACTCATGAAGGGGCTTCAAAGCTAAAGAACTCTAAACAAAGTGTGTTTAGATCTAAATATGAATTGTTCAAGATGCAGGAAGGAGAGAGCATCTCGGAAATGTTCACAAGGTTCACAGATATTGTGAATGCTTTAGAAGGACTTGGAAAGGCGATTTCTCAAGAGGATCGAGTGGAGAAGATCATTGAATCTCTTACAACTTAATGTGAGTCAAAGGACAATAGTATTTTGGAGTCAAATGACATGTCCAAATACACAGTTGAGGAGTATAATGGGAATCTCATGGCGTATGAAGTAAAGCGTCAACATATGAAGGTGATTCAACCATCCAAGCCCGAGAAGACAGAGAAGCAAAAGTGGATTGTATTTCATGCCGCGAAGGAGCCAATCAAATGGAGAAAGAAATTCCACCGTGAAGCTTCAAGGGAAGAAGATGAATAGGATGTGGCTAGTGATGATGATATCATGTAGCGTGCCAAGCAACTTAACGCATTCTTAAAGGGCAAGAAAGGTAAGTCTTCGTCAAATTTTATCTCTAAATCTAACAAGACTCCTACTTGTTTCAATTGCAATGGTAAAGATCATCTCTCTACCGATTGTCCTTCCAAATTTTCTTACAAAGGGAACGGGAAGAGATAGTGGAAAGGTAACTACAAATACAAGACAAGAAGAAGGGTCTTTTTGGCACGTTTGATGACTCAAGCGAGGACTCATCAAATGAAGAAGATGATGATGACAAGTAGCAAGCCCATATGTGATTCACGGTATTTGATGATCTCTCTTCAAGCTCAAGTGATGAAGAGGTGGTGGCTTGGCTCAACCCCAATGAAGAAGTGTGCTTCATGGCAAATGGGGGAGATTCATCATCTAGCTCTAGCAAGGATAAATGCAAAAATGAGGATGATGAAGACGAGGAGGAGCCAAAGCTATCTTATGAGGAGCTTGATCATCGCAATGAAGTGCTCTCCAAAGGGGTAAGTAAATTCATTAAAGCTTACTCTAAATTAAAAGCAAATTTTGTTGATGCTAAGAGTAGGTTGGATGAATTAGAATCTACTACTGTAAATAATAATGCTTTGCATATTTGTGACACTAGTGAGAGAGACACACTTCTCTCTCAAGTTAAGAAATTGAGTATTTCAAATGAAATATTAGTATCTCAAAATCTTAGCTTAGAATCTCACATTCAACAACTAATATTGAAATGCGAAGAGGAATCCTAAAAGCTCATTAGCTTTGTGCATTCTAGGGATACATTCCACGATTTTTTGGAAAAACAACATCCAACAAATCATAGATGATGTTTGGGTTATATTCCAAATATAGTAACCAAACCCACCTCTATTTCTTCTTTTGGTACAAAATCAAGACATAATGCTAAAGCACCTAAGAAGAATCACCATGCTTTCTTGTATAACAATAACCCTAACAAAAAGCATGTAAATCACAATGTGATGAGGGAGAATGAAAATTCTTCAATTTTTACTAAGAAGTAAGCCCCTCATTTTATGCATGTCAAAAAACTTTCTTCTACACATATGCATGCCACATCCACCCCTCTTGCAAAGGCAAACCCATTACCTAGGAATTTCTTAAGTCTTTGGATTCCCACCACGGTTAGTAGTATGCAAGAGAGTGATAGTTATATCAACTCTTTAGTTAGGGATGTGATCACCTCATGTGATTATGTTAAGAAATCAAACTCCTCTTGGGTTTGATTCCCTAAGTATTTTCATGTGTTGCTTATATTTCTATAGCTTAGCATACTCATTGATTGTGTGTGATTTTTCATAATTTTGAAAATATTCTCAAACAATTTTCCCATGAAAATGGGACCTTGGGGATTTCATTGTCATACATGCATTTATTGATCCAAGTGTATAACAATGGGGGAGTTAGTATGTTATGTAAGTTTAAAATTATTTTAAAATATATTTGAACTCTCATTTTGGGTTATTTTTGAGATCATTATCTACATTTGGTATTGTGGTCTCCAACTCAACCCATTGATGTTGCCAACTTTGTACATGATATATTTTCTTTTGGCAATGTCATTTGTAACAATGATGCTTGATCTTTCTATATCAATGCGTTGATACAAGTTAGGCCCATGTCTCCAATTAATTTTTATTAGATCATAGAAGTTAACATTTTTACTTTTTCTATGATCTAGGGGAGCATGTGATAGTGATTATACCCACTTAAGATTTCATATTTATCAAACACCTCTTAATCTCTTAGTTTTTTGTCATATTTTAAAAGCGAATTAATGACAATAGTTATTTCTTGTAACTTGTGTCCACCTTTTTGACCATGACAAGGGGGAGAGAGATGGATTATGTAAATCATATATGGGGAGTGAGATGAGAGATATGGTTTATGCAATCATTGCCTATTATATGACTCAATTCCTTTATTTATGTAACAGTCACTTTTCGACCGTATGTATTTTAGCGTGTACCGGTGTTTCGTGTGCCTTTTGTGTTTTTGATTTTTATTACTGTTGTCTGTAGTTCAGACACGTGACCGAACCCCGTATTCGCAATCCTCTCGGAGGCGCGACCCATCTGTATTTTTCCTTTTAATTTTTGGATGACTGGGGACCAACCTACCATTATATTCACTATCAGTTATTAAAACTTTTCTTACTTATTTAAATTTCGAATTTGAAATGTAGGTGTTGTGCATTTTTTTATAACCTAACCCATTACCTCTTAAACAGTTAATAATGATTTTAGTATAAAAAGAGGGATAAGAAATCTTTGTAACTGACTTGGTTTAAACAATTTTAATCTTATAATAACAACCTATCCCAACTAGTAGCCCTTATCCCACGTCAGTCTCCCAGGATTCCACATTCCCGCATGTTGCTCTAACTTCCCTTACAATAGCTATATGATTTCAGCAACTTCAAACCTTTTTTAACCCAAACAAATATTTTCTTCCCATTGGTTCTCACGTGAACCACCCACCTCCCATATATTAAACCTAAGCCCCATACTCTATATAATAGCATCTAGGCAACCTCGGGTTTACACAAATCCACAGCCACGACCTAAGAGCTAGGAATAGAAATTTCTTAGCCGCACACAAGCACCGAACCTCCTCTCTCTTTATAGCTTACCCTAACAACCCTAGGGTTCTCAAAAATTCACCCGCGTGTGCTCCTCCTCTCCACGCAAGCAGCTGTCAGCCCCCTCTCTTCACCCAGGCTGCTGCCGACCCCTTTGTGCCTGCCTCCACACGACCGCAACGCCCGCCTGACCAGCCCACGGTGCATCTTCTCCCTTCTCTCTCTCTCTTTCTCTCACTATCCCTCAAAATCCCCAAGCAAACCGCATTATAAACCCAGTTTTTGACTAAACAGCCGCCCGCCAGAACTGCTCACGACCGGTCGACTCCGGCCACCTCCAGCGGCCAACTCTGCCACCTACCGACTCCCCCCGACCCACTTTATCACCTGCAACCTTCTCCCCGTCTCCTCTACTCTATCTCTCCCTCAAAACACCTCTCAAACACATCAAAACTCTGTTTTGAACAAATTTGCCCATCGCCGAAAAACCCCACGGTCACCCCTCTTCGGCCACTGGCAGCGACCACCTCCACCATCATCGGACTCCCCTCGATCTCCTCTACATAATACAAGTCTTCTTTGCCCCTTTTGGTCGTTGCATCTCCGTTGCTACGCAAAACAGCGACCGCTATCGCAAATCAGTCCTTCCGCCTTCTCACGGCCGCCCACCGCCATGCGCAGCCGTCGTCAACGCCCACCTGGTCGTGTAATCCCTCCATCGACTACCATCAATCCCCAGTAACCCCCTTTGCTCCTACGAGTTCACATGCATCGCTGATCTCCCGTGTTTTCCCCCGACGTTGCCGCCACCGTGTAGATCCGTTGCGCTACCCGCAACAGGAGAGATCTCGACACTTGCTTGCTGTTTGCACCTCCACCTCGCTGTCCGGACGTGTCTTGCTGCACTACCCATGGCCGAGACGTTGCTGACGACGCAGATCTATCGCCGTTCAGACCCCACATCCGCTCTACGATCAAACGTCAAAAAGGTTAGTCCACTAACGCATAGTAAGAACCCACACCGTAGAAAATCTAAAACCTAATCTAAAAATCATCAACGATAACTAAAGTTTACTTTATGCTCTTTAAAATGTTGTTCAACCATAGACATAGACGAACAAACTTGATTATCTGTGCACATAGGATAGTCGTCGATTAGGCTGAAACGAATCAAAAAGATGTGACTTTTGACTGTTAGGGTAGTCCCACTGAATTTAGAAACAAACCCTAATATGATTGATAAAAAACGCGATCTGACATCGCCATTGTCCCGTTTCAGACGGACCCTCGTCGACGCGCTGCTTCGACGAGACGATCCAGACCGACGACTCACTCGCCACCACTGGTAAGTGTTTCTCACTTGCGTACTTTTGGCCACGTTTAGGCCATCTTTCCTTCCACTGTAAAAGTACAATTAAAGAGAACTGGACGTGAAATGATAGCGTCTGGGACCTCCCTTGACAGCTTAGACTTGACGACGAAGTCTAAGCACAACAACAACAACAACTGACACCCTAGGTTCTATCTGTGTGTGCATACGTGTGGACCCCCTAGAATGAACAACTCCTTGCTACTTGTTGTGTCATGGTCCCTGTTTTAAAAAGCCTACAGGCGTTTCGGATGCTCTCCACGCGAGAGTGATCCCTGTGTTACAAAAAAGCCTGCGGGCGTTTTGGATGCTCTCCAAGCGAGAGTGATCCCATGTTACAAAAATCCTGTGGGCGTTTCGGATGCTCTCAACGCGAGAGTGATCCCTATAACAAAAAAGCCTACAGGCGTTTCGGATGCTCTCCACGCGAGAGTGATCCCAGTGTTACAAAAAGTCTGCGAGCGTTTCGGATGCTCTCCACGCGAGAGTGATCCCTGGTACAAAAAGCTTCTGGGCATTTCGGATGCTCTCCACGCGAGAGTGATCCATGTCTTGTCTTGTCTTGAGCACTTGGGTTTGGGGTAGGGTTGATCGGTCGCACGGGGAGAGGGTCTAGCCGCCTTCAAACAATAAGGCGTGAACCCTTCGTGACACACATGGTACTTCTTGTCTTGTCCTGTCCCGTCCAGTCTAGTCATGTAGCCAGTAGCACATGCTACGGTTATTGTCTGTCTCATTTACTTTCCTGCTCCGTTTTTACTTTTCTTGTATAATTGTATAACTGTCATAACATCACAACAGCATGTAATTCAACCAGTAAAACGTTGTTAAACTTGTTACACATTTGCAGTAGAGCCTAACCCTTCCTTGTAGAATTTACCTTACGTACAGCTCCTTTTCTCTTGGGTGTTGTACGTCAGGTACTGAGCCAGAGTATATGGACGAGCCAGAGCTACCTGAGAACCAGGAGTCGGAGGACGTTGACCCGGAGTACCTTCCTGACGAGGACCAGTCTTAGAGCTACTTCCCTGTTGCTGATCCCCAGAGGTTACTACTATCTAGTTTGGGTGTGTAGCACCGCTTTTCATTTTTGTCTAGGTTTGGGTGTGTAGCACCACTTTTGTAAACATTCTTATCTTCTCTTTCCCTCTTCGGGATTGTTATTTTTTTTATTGTAATGATATTGTTAGTACTAGCTATTATTTGTTATAGGATTATGTTTGCGGGTAGGCTTAGAGTGAGATGAGATATGTTGTACAGGTGATTAGTTGATTTTGAACACAAGGATATTAGATTAGATTTTTTTGGATGAAAGGAATGAGGTGTCCAAGACTTATCTTTTTACTTTTAATTATACCAATGTGTAGAGGACCTAATGGAGAATTCTAATTGGATGAAATTGTACACAGGGAGATGAGTACTTATCAGATCTGAAACTTGGACGAGTGGGAGATAGGAGTAGCTATGGAGGTACAGTATGATTTAGAGTGATCATAAAATGAGTAGAGCATTTAAAGCATCAAGACTTCATTATTAAGTTGACGTGAGAAGACATTGGAGATAACACGACATGTTGAGATGAATGGATAGTTATGAAGATGGATTTAATATGGTTAGGAGATTAGATAATAGGTGTAAGGATAGATGTGGCTTGATGGTTCATTGATTATGGAGAATAAATTTATGAGTCTATATGACGGAGAATATATTGGGGACGAGATGATTGTTGATTTATAGACGGTAATATGGATTTATAGTTGAGTGCTAGGACGTGATTCTAGTCGTAGCTTTATTCAGTGGAGAGACGAGTTATGATGGATTATTTGAGGATCGATATTTGGAGTTATAGGATTAGTGATTATTATATGGGATATGGGAGTTGCAGGCATAGTGTTTATAGATATTATTATTATTAGTATAAGTGATTCCGATGATGGAATCATTTCTAAGGTGGGTAGAATGTAACGGCCACTTTTCGACCGTACGTATTTTAGCACGTAGCGGTGTTTCGTGTGCGTTTTGTGTTTTTGATTTTTATTACTGTTCTCCGTAGTTCAGACGCGTGACCGAACCCTGTATTCGCAATCCTCTCGGAGCCGCGATCCCCCGATATTTTTCCTTTTAATTTTTGGATGACTGGGGACCAACCTACCATTATATTCACTATCAGTTATTAAAACTTTTCTTACTTATTTAAATTTCGAATTTGAAACGTAGGTGCTGTGCAGTTTTTTAAAAACTGTTCGTCCCAAAATGCAACCCTAGAGCACAACCTAGTATGGCGCAAATACACGGAGATAAATCCCTGGCAACGACGCCAAAAACTTGATCGCCCGCCCCGAACACACACCCGGGGCGAGAGACTCGCTAGTCTTACCGCAAGCGCACGGTGTAGCGGCGAGTGGGTATCGAACACGAGGAGGGCAAATGACGGTGTCTTCTTCAATTCACCTGGCTATAAGAACAGTCGAGAAATATTCGCAATAAAGCAGTCACTGTCGTTCAATTGTATAAAGAAAATATCAAATTAATAAAAACGCCTAGGGATAGGGAATCCCCGCTACAAACCGTATCTCGTCATTGTGATTCATAGGTTTCACAATTGCTAGACTTGAAATTCAGGTGAACTGGTTGCAACTAAATGTAGAACCAAGCTCACGCTCTCGCGCTATTGCCGGTCTATAGCAAACCTAGGGTAGGGTCCAATCTCTTGCAAACCCTAACCTAGGCTAGCTAGCGTGAAGAACAACATCATCGTTCAACCGTATCTCGAGCCCACTCTCGTACAAACTCGAGCTATGACCTAGGTTGGGATAGTTTCTACCCGTCCAATCTCTTGCAAACGGGTGGTGGGCTCCGAAAGGTGCTTCTCTCAAGCGCAAGAGTCCGTTCAAGTAGTAAAATCTGGGAGTCCAGATGTCGAATCCTCGGGAGAATCTGTTGAAACCACAAGTCTAAATCAAATAGAGTAACTACGAATAAAATCTAAGCACTTTAATAGTGATGGTGAAGGTGGTATGAAAAGTGTGGTGATGGAATTGTTACGTGCGATCAATGCAAACAACGAACTCTAATTCGTGAAAAATAGATATAAAAAGCATGTACATGGCATGGGTTCATTAGGATCAGCGAATCGTAAGCTTTGGTTGATCAATTATAACACAACGGAACCTCCTTTTGAGAGCGAATCGTCGGAAGATATCCTTTTGGGAGTTAACGCATCAATTCTAATAGAATATCGCTGAAGTTATAAACGTATATATAAAGTATGAAGCTCTCTTTTGGAGAGATCAAATCTCACCCTTGTGGGGTGATCATCTACTAGAACTATTCTTTTGGAATACGAAATAGTAGATTTAAGAGCGACGATTAAAACTTTAGCAAATACAACGGTTAAGCGCAATAACACAACCAAAGAATACGATTCACATCACCTAATTAATCCATACCATGCACATAAAATATTTAGCTACTCATGGTGCAGAAATACACAATTTTCAGATTCAAATTCATAAGTTTCATAGCAAAATACGGAAGTTTAGAGGCAAAATACAAGCTAAAACACCCAAATACGGGCTAAAGTTGAAGAAAATATCACCAAATCTCTCTGAAAAGTCTTCAAAACTCTCTGGAAATTAGAAACAATGCTCTGGAATTTTACAGAATTTTTTCAGAAGAAATTCCGGCTCCTAAGTGCTCCAATACGCCAATTATACGCCCAAAAACCCTAGAATACGCTTAAATAATAAGATTGCGGGTTTACTGTGCTTATCGGGTTTCAAACCCGCACCAAAACTTACCCGAACTCATCTCAGCCGCACATCCCAACCGGATCAAATACCAGCCGCTCATCAAAAGCGGGATTTGATTATAGGCCGCCACGTGTCCCCTTAAAGTTCGTGCACCCGCATCCGCTTCAAATCGAATCCGAATACATCTCGGATTAATGTAGACCGTAGGATGCGAGATCGGATGGTGCAAATTGCTCCACGTCGCAGCTAGGGATGCTGCTTCGCTTTTGAGTTTGCGGGGAAGATACTGACCGTTGGATTGGCAATGAAGCGTCCAGATAGCGCCACGTCGCCCCGAGGATTTCGCTGATTGCCTTCAAATCGCGGGGAGGCGTAGGGCCGTTGGATCGTGATCTCACGGACGAGGTGAAGCCACGTCGTCGCAGGACGCTGCGTTCTTCGAATCCAAGCGGGAGAATCGTCGACCGTGCGATCTTGCGGAGAGTTGTTTGATGGCCGACACGTGGGGTGCAAGGTTGCCTCCGCTGCTTCGTTCGAACGCTGCTACGCGCCGTTCGCTCGGCGATCAACGGTTACAAAGATGCCACGTCTCCGCCTTTGGGATCGAATCCGCAACGCGCTCTGACCTCGTCTGCGAACCGTTGGATGAGTGATCGAGCGGCTAGAAGTACGCCACGTCGCTCCGTGTTTTGTAGCCGCTGGATGGAGGATAAGCGGTGTAGATTAAGCCACGTCAACGCCAAGATTCGTGCGGCCGTATTTCTAAGCGTATTTCTTGCGTATTTCCCCATTTAAATAGTATTCTGCGTTCAAAAATACACAGTAATTAGCACAGATCTCAGAAAAATACAAATAAATAGTCGTTGGAATCGTGAGATCGAGACCAAGCTAGGAAAAATATAAAATGTGCAGAATTGCATCGTTAAATTCTGTTTTGTGCTCAAATAGTGTGTTTTCTCTAATAAATAAATGTGTAGAAAATGCGTATGAATTAGAGAGCAATGTAGCATCATATAGGCACAAAGTATTGCTAGATGAGGGGTTAAATACGCAATATTCAACCCAAATCACACCCCCCAACTAGCGTTTTGCTAGTCTCTAGCAAAAAGAGCGATTAAAAATACGCCTAGATCACCTTATCAGATCTCAAGTCATTCACCACCATACTACAACGACAAAAGAGATAATCGCACACTAATATCAATATTTCAAACTCATCAAGTAATGGTACTTGTGGGTTTTCAAACATGAATGTCAAGCATCTCAAATGGTTATAAAATAGACTCAAATTCACTATCAATTACTTCATAGCTCATAGTACACAAAATCAATGGCCCACACCGTTCAATCAAATATTTTAACTTGGAGCGTAGATGGTTCATGCAAAGCAAGCATCAAGAGTAGGATGGTTTCAAGACATACACACGTCAATCTCTATTCATAGGAACTCACACCACATCTTGCGTTTTCTTTAAGCTTTGGAAGTTTTCTTGCCTCGCTAATCATGCACACTTATTCTCTATGTTCTTTCACTTTTTTCCATAGTTCCGCGTAACGCGCATCAAGCAACATTCGCAGAAAAGTATATAACTTGGATCGCTCCATCAAATAATTGAGGTTCCGGTCAATGGCTCCCAAATCAGACGATAATAGGGCATTAGGCCAAGAAGGACCCCTCGGACTGTACTACTCAAGCCAACCAAGTTATTTCTTTAATAGCACATTTATTCATCATTTTCATTTTTTTTTTCATTCATCTCATTTTTTTTTTCTTCTTTTAGGATGTGCATAAACAACGTGACAAAATAACTTCCTCTTCTTTAATTTTTCACAAGAATGTGTATCCTAATCATTTCAAATGACGTGGTACGTTTTTCTACCCAAAATCACACCAAGCATGCAAATGGCAATGAATACGAGATAAAGAACAATGCTCCAGTTAATTTATGAATTATTGGCACATGAATTTTGGTGTGTTCCAATGAAAGCATACCACTTGCTAATCCATAATTTCTAGATTCATTAAGTCGTCAATTAATCTTGCCATTGAGATGTGTAAAAAGAAATTCACCACAAGCACTCAAGTTCATGTAAAATGAGATTGAAATGTTGAATAATAGTGGTGGAGAAAATAAATCACGAGTGTACGGTGGTGAATAAATATCGAGAAATTTCATCACATGAGGGTCATTTCTAGGTAAAAAAAGAGACTTTGGTGATATTTCTTAACTCAAATTTCTTTTTTTCAATGCAAAAAGGGAACTAAATAAAATAAAATCCTAAAAGAAAAAGAAAAAAAAAATCCAAAGAAAATAAAAAGAAAATGAAAATCCTAAAAGTTATTTCCCTCCCCCCAACTTAAAATAGACATTGTCCTCAATGTTAGGAAGAGGGAATCATGGAAAGAACACACCTGATTAGTTCCCACCCGAAGGTGGGTCTGTGAGATCCATGGTGCTCGCTTCCTTGGTCCAAGGCTCGTGAAAATGTTTCAATCGCTGGCCATTCACCTTGAACTCGCTTCCATCTTTTTCATTTAGTAAGAGCACAGCGCCATGTGGGAAAACTTCTTTGACGACGAAAGGTCCATACCACCTAGAGCGAAGCTTCCCAGGAAAGATGTGCAGCCTGGAATTGTATAGGAGTACTTTTTGGCCTGGGGTGAACTCCCTCCTCAAAATCATCATGTCATGGACGGATTTCATCCTTTCTTTTGAAATTTTAGCGTTGTCGTACGCATTTCTCCTCAATTCCTCCAGCTCCAACAATTGTAACCTGCGAGAAGAAAAAGAGACATCAGTATCAAAATTCATTTTCTTTATAGCCCAATAAGATCTATGCTCTATCTCAACAGGTAAATGACAAGACTTCCCAAAAACTAGACGGTACGGTGACATCCCCAAAATTGTTTTGTAGGCCGTCCTGTAGGCCCACAACGCTTCGGGTAAGCGCAAGCTCCAATCTTTCCTTGATGGATTCACCGTTTTCTGTAGAATTCCTTTGATCTCTCTATTTGCTAACTCTGCTTGACCATTGGTTTGGGGGTGATACGGAGTAGAAACTTTATGTGTGACCCCAAACCTCTTCATTAAAGTAGCGAACATGCGGTTGCAAAAATGAGACCCTCCATCACTGATCAAGGCCTTGGGCACTCCAAACCTAGAGAAAATGTTCTCTTTGAGGAACTTAAGCACAACGGAAGTGTCGTTCGACCTGCAAGGAATAGCTTCCACCCATTTAGAAACATAATCAATACAAACCAAAATATAAGCATATCCAAATGAAGGTGGGAAAGGTCCCATGAAGTCTATGCCCCAACAATCAAATATTTCAATCTCTAAAATGGGGTTCAGAGGCATCATGTTACGTTTAGTAATACCCCCTAATTGTTGGCATGCAGCACAAGTCTTGCAATAATGAAATGTGTCTTTAAACATAGATGGCCAATAAAAGCCACATTGCGAGATTTTTGCCACAGTTTTGTTCGCTGAAAAGTGTCCACCACATACTCCATCATGGCAAAATTGTATTACACTGGTTATTTCATGATCAGGAATGCATCTCCTAACAATTTGGTCACTACAATATTTATATAAGTACGGATCATCAAAGAAGAAATATTTTACCTCGTACTTGAACCGTTTAAAGTCTTGAAGAGACCAAGTGTCAGGAGTCTTACCAGTTACCAGATAATTAACGATATCAGCATACCATGGAGAGGTGGAGACGCTAAAAAGATGCTCGTCGGGAAAGGAGTCCTTCAAAGGCACATCTGCTGAATCAAGGCCTACTGTCAAACGGGATAAATGGTCAGCTACTAGATTCTCCACGCCTTTCTTGTCTTTGATTGTGACATTGAACTCCTGCAGCAATAAAATCCATCGTATCAAACGAGGCTTAGCATCTTTTTTAGACAATAAATATTTTAAAGCAGAGTGATCAGTATATATCAAAATTGGTGATCCTAAAATATAGCTCCTGAATTTTTCCAACGCAAAGACTACTGCAAGCAACTCCTTCTCTGTTGTTGTATAATTCCTTTGAGCGTCATTTAATGTCTTGCTGGCGTAGTAAATCACTACTGGAACTTTGTCTTTTCTTTGGCCTAGGACTGCACCAACTGCGTAATTGCTTGCATCACACATTATTTCAAATGGTAGGGACCAGTCTGGCACCTGCAAAATAGGAGCAGAAATCAACAACTTCTTTAAAGTTTCAAAAGAAAGTTGACACTCAGGTGTCCAAATAAAGTCCACATTTAAAGTAAGTAAGTTGCAAAGAGGGCGAGATATAGCGCTAAAATCTTTGATGAACCGCCTATAAAATCCTGCATGTCCCAAAAATGATCTGATGTCCTTCACGCATTTAGGACTTGGTAGCTTCTCAATTACTGCTACCTTGGCTCTGTCTACCTGTATACCATCTTTAGAAACCAGGTGACCTAGGACAAGTCCCTCTGTGGTCATAAAATGACACTTCTCCCAATTCAATAGGAGGTTCTTTTCAATGCACCTGTCAAGAACAAGAGCCAAGTTAGCCAAACAATCATGAATAGAGCTACCATATACTGAAAAATCATCCATAAATACCTCAACGATTTTCTCAACCATGTCATCAAAAATACTGAGCATGCATCGCTGAAAAGTAGCTGGAGCATTACATAAACCAAACGGCATTCTTTTAAATGCAAAAGTACCAAAGGGACAGGTAAAAGTGGTCTTTTCCTGGTCCTCAGGTGCAATCTCAATCTGGTAATAACCTGAATAACCGTCTAGAAAGCAATAATATTCATGTCCAGCTACCCTCTCTAAAATTTGGTCAAGAAATGGAAGAGGGAAATGATCTTTTCTAGTTCGGGAGTTCAACTTCCTATAGTCTATGCACATCCTCCAACCTGTGGTGGCTCTAACTGGGATAGGCTCATTATTCTCATTTTTAACCACGGTGAGGCCAGACTTTTTAGGAACAACCTGTGTAGGGCTAACCCACTTGCTGTCTGAAATAGGATATATAATGCCTGCATCCAATAATTTTAGGACCTCGCCTTTAACCACTTCTTTTAATGTTGGATTTAACCTACGTTGCATTTCTCTAGTGGGTTTGGCGTCATCCTCTAAATAAATGTGATGCATGCATACAATAGGGCTTATACCTTTTATGTCAGCAATGGACCAACCAATAGCACCTCTATGTTTCCTCAGCACATCAAGTAAAGAGCTTTCCTGTTCTAGAGTAAGTTTAGAAGATATTACCACAGGGAAGCTGTTTTCATCGCCAAGAAAAGCATACTTAAGATAGTCAGGAAGTGGCTTCAACTCTGGCTTTGGATCCTCCACCTCAGATGAAATTTGAATTGATGCATTAGGTGGCAAAGCCTCGAACCTAGGCTCCCATACCGCATTGAGCTCCTTCACGTTCTCCTGCACAAAAGACATGTCATCAGAATCACCAATAAAAGTCTCATCAATAGAAGCATCATCACAAAATTCAGAACAAATATAATCATCCACCAACGAATCAATCATATGCACCCTCTCAATCTCATCATCCACATGTGGCAACTTGCAAGTATTGAAAATATTCATGTCCAAAGTCATGTTGCCAAAAGTTAGTTTCAGCTGACCATCTCTACAATTTATTAAAGCGTTGCATGTAGCTAGGAATGGTCTACCTAGGATGATAGGAGTAGCATTGGCAGTTTGGGGTCCCTGGATGTCTAGAACTATAAAGTCCGCGGGGTAGTAAAATTTGTCCACCTGAACGAGGACATCCTCAATGCATCCCTTAGGAACTTTAATAGATCTATCAGCTAGTTGTAATATAACAGATGTAGGCTTTAGCTGTCCTAACCCAAGCTGCACAAAAATAGGATATGGCAATATATTGACACTAGAACCTAAATCAAATAAAGCATTTCCAATTTTCTTAGTGCCAATGGTGCAAGTGATGGTGGGTGATCCAGGGTCTCTAAATTTAGGTGGTGTATTTTGTTGCACAATAGAGCTAACCTGTTCAGTCAAGAATGCTTTCTTTTTCACATTTAACTTTCTTTTAACAGTGCACAAATCTTTCAGAAATTTAGCATAGGCAGGTATTTGATTAATAGCGTCAAGCAATGGAATATTGATCTGGCACTTCTGAAAAATTTCACGAATTTCAGTTTGATACTTATCTTTGCTTTTCTGAAGTAGCCGATGAGGGTAGGGCGCTGCAGGTACGTATGCTGCGGGTTCCTTCTCTTTAATGACGCTTTTGCTCAAACCCACTTCCGTGCTCTTTTCCTGCAGCTCCTCTTGCTCTTGAATTTCCTCTTGCTGGATCTGAATTTCCTCTTCCTGCTCAGCTTGTTTGCTCGGTGGATCAGGCTTTTGAATCTCTTTTCCACTCCTCAAAGTGGACACCGCTTGGCAAGGCTTCATATTATTTCCTGCAGAAGAAGATGAGCCCATATTAGGATTTGGAATTGACTGAGATGGAAGCTTACCTTTTTCTAATGTCGCTGTAAGCCTCGCCAAGCTCTCGCTCATCCGCTGATTCTGAGTCTGCTGAGCCTGAAATTGAGCCTGCTGCTGCTGCATCTGGGCTTGTTGCAATTGGATAAGCTGCTGAAGCGCATCGCCAAATGGTTGCATCTGCTGTTGTTGCACTGGCTCAGGGTCCCTCCTCTGGTTCCCACCTTGATAGTTGTTGTTGTTGTATTGAGGTTGTCGGAACGGAGGGGGAGCCTGCTGCTGCTGAGTCTGCTGATTGGGGCCCCAGTTCAAGTTTGGATTGTTGCGCCACCCCTTGTTGGAATTGAAGTTCTGGTAGTTCGAAGAAACTTGATTCACCCCTGTAGGATTTCCTAACATGCTCTTTAAGGCTGGAAGTGTAGGACAAGCACTAGTGTCGTGGCCACCAACGTCGCAAAGTGCGCAAATCTGCTCTATCTCGACTGCCTTGGCCTCTTTCAGATTTATGGCGTGAAGCTTGTTTGAGATCATGGCCTCCATCTTTGCCTCCAACGCATCCTCTTGCTTCAAATTATAAGTCACTCCTCGTGTAGGCTGGGATGGTGCAGAATGGCCTCCTCTCTCGTAGTCTGAAGTGGTGTCCCATGTCTGCGCATTCTCTGCTATCTCCTCCAGGTACGTCCAAGCTTCGTCTGGCTCTTTATCAAAGAATCCTCCATTGCACATCATCTCTACAAATTGCTTCATTTGCGGCTGCAGTCCATCGTAAAAGAAGCCAATAATCCTGCTTTTGTCGAAGCCATTGTGCGGACATGCGAGCAGCAACTCATTGAACCTTTCAAATGCCTGGTAGAATGTTTCTTCGCTTTTTTGGGCAAAGTTCATAATCTGCCGCTTCAGTCCCTGTGTCCTGTGAATAGGAAAAAACTTCTTTAGAAATTCAGCCTGCAAATCAATCCATGTAGTAATAGAACGTGATGGCAATGCATTCAACCAATTCTTAGCTTTGTCTTTCAATGAGAATGGGAACAGTTTAAGATATATCGTATCCTCGCTAGTTTTCCCATCAAAGCATGTCAAGCAAACCTCCTCAAATCCTTTAATGTGAAGATATGGGTTTTCCTTGTCTAACCCATGAAAGGTGGGTAAGAGTTGGATCACCCCAGGTTTAAAATTGAAAGAATTTGCATCGGCAGGTAAAACAAAGCATGAAGCAGTGCTAGTCCTAGTGGGTCGAAGTAAATCTTTTAGAGTCCTAGGCACTCCAGGTTGCACATTATTATCGTTATTGTTGCTAAAGTTTTCATCCATATTATTATTAGCCATATCAAAACGTCGAGTCAACCTATGTGTCCTAGGAGTCCTATGCCACATACACTAGCACAAATATTATTATTATTTTTTTTTTATATGAAAGCAAACAAAAGTTTATATACAATAAAGTGGAAGGATCTCACCGAAGGTCCTCTGAATGAATTAAACCGTAGTAACAAACCGTTCTCCCCGGCAACGGCGCCAAAAACTTGGTGGGCTCCGAAAGGTGCTTCTCTCAAGCGCAAGAGTCCGTTCAAGTAGTAAAATCTGGGAGTCCAGATGTCGAATCCTCGGGAGAATCTGTTGAAACCACAAGTCTAAATCAAATAGAGTAACTACGAATAAAATCTAAGCACTTTAATAGTGATGGTGAAGGTGGTATGAAAAGTGTGGTGATGGAATTGTTACGTGCGATCAATGCAAACAACGAACTCTAATTCGTGAAAAATAGATATAAAAAGCATGTACATGGCATGGGTTCATTAGGATCAGCGAATCGTAAGCTTTGGTTGATCAATTATAACACAACGGAACCTCCTTTTGAGAGCGAATCGTCGGAAGATATCCTTTTGGGAGTTAACGCATCAATTCTAATAGAATATCGCTGAAGTTATAAACGTATATATAAAGTATGAAGCTCTCTTTTGGAGAGATCAAATCTCACCCTTGTGGGGTGATCATCTACTAGAACTATTCTTTTGGAATACGAAATAGTAGATTTAAGAGCGACGATTAAAACTTTAGCAAATACAACGGTTAAGCGCAATAACACAACCAAAGAATACGATTCACATCACCTAATTAATCCATACCATGCACATAAAATATTTAGCTACTCATGGTGCAGAAATACACAATTTTCAGATTCAAATTCATAAGTTTCATAGCAAAATACGGAAGTTTAGAGGCAAAATACAAGCTAAAACACCCAAATACGGGCTAAAGTTGAAGAAAATATCACCAAATCTCTCTGAAAAGTCTTCAAAACTCTCTGGAAATTAGAAACAATGCTCTGGAATTTTACAGAATTTTTTCAGAAGAAATTCCGGCTCCTAAGTGCTCCAATACGCCAATTATACGCCCAAAAACCCTAGAATACGCTTAAATAATAAGATTGCGGGTTTACTGTGCTTATCGGGTTTCAAACCCGCACCAAAACTTACCCGAACTCATCTCAGCCGCACATCCCAACCGGATCAAATACCAGCCGCTCATCAAAAGCGGGATTTGATTATAGGCCGCCACGTGTCCCCTTAAAATTCGTGCACCCGCATCCGCTTCAAATCGAATCCGAATACATCTCGGATTAATGTAGACCGTAGGATGCGAGATCGGATGGTGCAAATTGCTCCACGTCGCAGCTAGGGATGCTGCTTCGCTTTTGAGTTTGCGGGGAAGATACTGACCGTTGGATTGGCAATGAAGCGTCCAGATAGCGCCACGTCGCCCCGAGGATTTCGCTGATTGCCTTCAAATCGCGGGGAGGCGTAGGGCCGTTGGATCGTGATCTCACGGACGAGGTGAAGCCACGTCGTCGCAGGACGCTGCGTTCTTCGAATCCAAGCGGGAGAATCGTCGACCGTGCGATCTTGCGGAGAGTTGTTTGATGGCCGACACGTGGGGTGCAAGGTTGCCTCCGCTGCTTCGTTCGAACGCTGCTACGCGCCGTTCGCTCGGCGATCAACGGTTACAAAGATGCCACGTCTCCGCCTTTGGGATCGAATCCGCAACACGCTCTGACCTCGTCTGCGAACCGTTGGATGAGTGATCGAGCGGCTAGAAGTACGCCACGTCGCTCCGTGTTTTGTAGCCGCTGGATGGAGGATAAGCGGTGTAGATTAAGCCACGTCAACGCCAAGATTCGTGCGGCCGTATTTCTAAGCGTATTTCTTGCGTATTTCCCCATTTAAATAGTATTCTGCGTTCAAAAATACACAGTAATTAGCACAGATCTCAGAAAAATACAAATAAATAGTCGTTGGAATCGTGAGATCGAGACCAAGCTAGGAAAAATATAAAATGTGCAGAATTGCATCGTTAAATTCTGTTTTGTGCTCAAATAGTGTGTTTTCTCTAATAAATAAATGTGTAGAAAATGCGTATGAATTAGAGAGCAATGTAGCATCATATAGGCACAAAGTATTGCTAGATGAGGGGTTAAATACGCAATATTCAACCCAAATCAACGGGTATGGGTATAGAATTGCAATCGAAAACCCTAGTTTCGGTCCAATCTCTTGCAAACCAATTCCAGAGAAACCCAATTGTAACCCAATTCGAATTTCTAGGGCTTCCTATCGAGTTGGGATCCAATCTCTTGCAAATCCCAATCGGTATGAATCCCTAGCTATTCGTATTAATTCAATCCCAAACTAACCCTAATCAATTCTAGCAAGAATTTCACCAATTCATCACAAATTAGAAATAGGGTTCGTAGGGTTCATCTATACGCCCTAAGACGATAGAACAACTCACAATTCATAATGCAAATCATTAGAAATTCAATAATAAAAACAATAGAATTCATTGCAATAGACAATATATCAATAAAAATGAGGTTTTTGACAGAAAGAGAGACAAACCAATGAAGTTTCAATAGCATCCAACAAAATAGAACTTTCTCTCCCTCTCCAAAGAACTAAATCTAATCTCCTAAAAAAGTAATCAAAAAGGTCTGCCAAAAGTATGAGAAAAGCTCCCTAAACTAGGTTAAAAACTGGGGTTAAATACCCCCCAAAATCGCCCAAAAAACTGTGACAAAATTGCCCCTGCGCAGCTTGAAAATCGTACTTTACGCTACAGGCAGCGCGGCTCACTCGGCCGAGTGACAAATGTCACTCGGCCGAGTGACGGACCCTGACAAATTCTAGTAAGTCTGGAATTTTGGGGGTCGTCTCCTCGGGAGTCACTCGGGCGAGCGTCTTTCTTCACTCGGCCGAGGGTGGATTTATTCACTCGGCCGAGTCGGAACTCGGGAGCTGACTGACGGATTACAGTAACTTCGGGATTTTTGCTTGCCGTCGTCGTGATGCCACTCAGGCGAGTGGTGTCTCCGTGGTCGGCCGAGTGGTCTGGCGATGCTCGGCCGAGTGCACGCTGATATTCAGTCTGCTGCGTGTCCGATCTGGCCGGCCGAGCGGGCTGTCGATGCTCGGCCGAGTGACTCCTTCACTCGGCTGAGTGGCATGCTGAAAATGCCCAACCTTTGTATTTTTGCTTCCTCGTCGCTCCTATGACGTTCTTTCTTCTTCCACTCCTCTCCAATCGCAGAATTCTCCTCAAAGGAGTCACGGGTGACACTCCGGAGTGGGTGCTCTCAGAATCACTCCAAATCTCTCCAAATCTCCTGAAATACGACAAAAACAAGAAATCGTGAAAAGCATCGCAATATTGTCGAATAATCGTGAAAAACGCGATATGGGCGATCTAAATGGCATGCAAACAAGCAGAAAAAAGGTGTAAAATATGGAGTGATCAAAATCCCCCAAGCTTACCTCTTACTCGTCCTCGAGGAAGATGAGTAAGAAGCGAACCCGGTGGATAAAGATAATGAAAACGATGGAGAAATGGAAAATGAAAAATGGAAAAAAAATAGAAAACGAAGAAGGAAGTTGCTAGATCATTTTTCTCAGGACGTGGGTTTTGCTTACTCATATAGCACGCATCGAATATAAAACACATGTCAAAGACTTTTATCTCGATATCATAGTATAATGGTGCATTTGAAATAGAAAACCCAAGAATATCAATATAGCATGAAAAATGGAATAATTCTAGAATTAACATCATCTGAAGCATCTAAAGCGATATACAAGATCGTAGATCACACACTTTTCAATTGAATGCTTTCTATAAGGAGTATAAGAGATCTCACACAATAGAGTAGTAAGAATAGAAAAGTGTGGTTTTCATGATATGAATGCTAAGCGTAGATTTCTGGATTTCATGAAACTTTAGCAATCTCACCGAGTATAAAATATTACTTAGCCTAGGTTGTCATGCACCGTCAAGTAGTCACTCTCTCACACATCATTGGATCCTCTCCCCCAAGCTTATCCATAAGCATGGTGGCATAAACAAATCAATATTTACATTCCCCGTTTCTTTTGAAGCTCCAAAGGTAATAAAAAATAAAAATAAAAAGAGGGAAGAAAGAGAGAAAGGGTATGAGATGGGATCGTTTTTGAACTTCTTTTCTCTTTTCTTTTCCTTTCTTCAAATCTTTTTCTTTTTCTTTTTTTTTCGAATAAAAATATATACACAAATGATCCCAAATCAAAAGAGAAGGATATACAAGTATTTTTTTCTTTTTGGTTTTGGGGAATTTGGAGCATGGGATATAACAACGGGGGAGATGCCAATAATAGAATTGCTAAGGGGAGATTCACCAATGGATTTAAAATAGAGAAATAATGTTCAAGATATGTGGAGAAAGAAATGAATGTATCTCTCGGTTCACTCTATAGGACGTGCATGACAACTTCAGCAGGGTAATTTAATCTACTCAGTTTAATCTCAAAAAGCAAACTAGTCCAGAGTTATCAATGCTAGCAAACATTCAATCAACCTGAAGTGAAGCGTACAAATCATGCAATAAGAAGTGATATGAGAAAAGAAAGCAGTACTCCAGATATAAGCAATCAATGCGTGAATCTTGGTGTGTTTTCTACGATAGCATACATATGAATTATCAGACATCAGCTAATAATAGAATTTCATCCATTTTCATACGGAAAAAGAGTGGGTTACTATTTCTAAATGCAAAGCAGAACATAGCATATGATATCAGAAACAAAAGCTTTAGCATGCATATAGAGAAAAGCTAACACCACGTCATCGTCATCACAGAAAAATCATCTCTAGCAAAATTTGAAAGAAATAAAGATAAAAGAAACCAGAACTATTTACAATGCAGCACACAAGGAAAATAAGAAAAATGTGATGCATGGCAAAAAAAATGAAAAAGTGATGAAAAATGGGTGCAAAAGCGGAAAAAACATGAAAAAACTAAAAATAAAGGCGATAAAAGCAAAAAGTGTGAGAACTCACTCCCCCAAGCTAAAGTGCACAGTGTCCTCAATATGCAAAGTGTGGCACACCGAGAGACGTGTAATGGGTGGGGTGGGTGAGGATGCATGCATGATAGAAATAAAAGAAAAATAAACAGAAAATATGATGCGGATGTGATGCATGCAAAGATCAGAGTGATGCAGATATGTGTCACCAAAAATACTCTCCCTCTCTCCCAAAAAAAAGATATAAAATGATGTGATCAGAACAGGGACCAAAATAGTGAGGGGAGGAGGTGGGGGCAAAAATCTCCCGGACAGGCATAAAATGGGCAGCATAGCGACAAAAAAGATCAATGGCATCAAGAGTGTGCCTAAGCTGGTGGTGATGCACCATCTCCGTCCTGTGGCGGAGGTGGTGGTCGAGGTGGTGGTCGAGGTGTCTGCTGGGTGGGTGGGTGTAGTGGAGGTAGTCGCACCAGGATCTGATTCTGGCAAGCCTGAATATCGGGAAGCATGGTGACGCGGGACTCCACGGAACTGACCGTGGCAGAGAGAGCCCGAAAGTCGCCTCTGAGCCCACTCACCGCCCCCTCAAGAGCATGAAGGCTTTGAAGTAGAGTGTCAGGGGGTGGTGGAGCCGAGGGGCACACAGGTCTAGGCTGTGAAGGACGGGGCTGTCTGACACGGGCTGTGTAAATAATCGGGCCAGCCGGTATGTGTGGAAAAGGTGCTGTGCGCACTACTGGATGCCCAGCCTCAGTGTGAGGTTGGGACGCAGGCTGGGACGTGGAGGCAGCAGCAGCAGTAGTGGTGGTGGAAGACAAAATCAGCGACGAGGAAACGGGAGAGGTCAGTGACACAGAAGCGGGGACAGACGTCACGACACTCTCGGAAAGGACATCTACGGTGGAGACAGAAGGGTCGACCACTGGGGAGGATGTGTGTGGACCAAAAGGTGACACCCCAGCGGATAGTAAACTAGACAGGGTCTCCACGACGATGGAGAAGGAAGACTCGCCGCTCTCAAGGAAAGTGGGTGGACGCTCGGGAAGAAGTGAGGAAATAGGCTCAACCGAGATAGGCACAGTAGTGGTGGGGGTGGTGGTAGACGTGGTGGACGTGGTGGACGACTCAGCAAGGGTACTCCCGACACCGACAGAAGTGTGGACAGAGGTGCCGGGAGGTGCAGACAGTGCAGGCTCAGGCTGAGGGATCACGGGGTCGACGGGTGCAGGGGGTGCCTGCTCAGCTCCCTCGACCTCTAGCACGTAGGCGGCGGGAATCAGGAGATCCATCGCCGGAAGCCAGTCCCCATGTGCCGGTCCTATATGTGTCCGAGCGGGGCTCGGGAGGATCATGTAATCGGCACTAAAGGGACCGTGCAACCATACCCAGTGTCGCTGGCCGTGGGGACGAAGCATCTTCATCCGGGCCATAACATCTATCGAGAGTGAAGTGGGGCCCGGGGCTCGTCGCAGGTCGGCAGGTAGGTCCACGCCGGTCATAAGGGCTAGTAGCGTAATCAGACCGTCGCAACAAATAGGTGAGCGAGCGCCCACCGAAATGATGATGCGGTCCAGAAACGAACTAGCGATATCAATCTCAACGGCGGGGACCAGGTCGTCGCTACCCCTATCCAGAACTCTAGGGCGAGTCATCGCGTAGAGCATGTAGAGCTCAGGCGTAGACATCGTCCCAGGCTCGTACCTCGCAAGGAAGGTGGTCGCCATAAGGTGCTGTGCTATGCGGAGGCAGGGGTGCAGGATAGTTGAGGCTTTGGCCCTGCTAGGATCAAAGCCAAGATGGGATCCCGTGATCCGTGTCTAGAAGGTAGAAGTGTCGAACGATGGTGGTGGGATGTGCGTGGGCGCGTAGGCACGGTCGGGGACAGGGACAGCGGGCCACTGGAAGAACACACGAAGCATGTCGAGAGTGACCTCGCACTCTCGATCCATCAGGCGAAATGTGCATCCCCCAGCGGTCCGGTCAATAGAGCTCAGGACCTCTAGTGTCGGACGGATATAGGTATCCGCCGACACAGCAAGAAAATCACGCCATCCCACGTTGTCGTACAACGTGAGGAGCCCCTCTAGTACCCCTAGGCGGTTAAGGTCTGCTAAGTGTGCGAACCTAGAGGGCACTATCGAGCGCTGGGCGATACACTCAAATCGGACGCGTTGTGCGTCGTTTCTGAACGTGATCCCCAGCGGCCCGACGGCGGGAGCGGGTGGAGGGGCAGGATCGGCTGGGATAGGCTGTGTGGGTGGTAGTGGTGGTGGTGGTGGTGGTGGCAGGCTAGGTGGAGGGGAGTCCTCCCTAGCATGAGAGGGACCGGGGTCATCGGTCCGCCTCCGCTTGGGGGCGGATCCCCGTGTGCATGGCCTAGTACGGGGCGGCATGTGTGCCGCGAGTGCCCACCCAACTAAAATAATATGTGGCGTGCTAAATAATGGAACGAGTGTACCTGAACACGCTGCGAGAGCAAATCAGCCAATGAGTGCGAAGAACGCCTCCTCCGCAAAGCCAAAAGCGCATCCAGAAGCTCCCCAAAGCTCCCCCAAGATAGCCTGCAAATCAAACAATGATATCAGCAGATAATATTCAAAATACATGGGGGAGATGGGGTATAATAGATAGATAAAGGAATTAATTTGAGTTTTGGGCTCAACGGGTCTACGGATCGAGAGAAACAAGGAGAAAATGGGATTTCGGGGCAAACCGAGGCGATATGGGGCGGGGGAGGGGCGACGCCGGCGAGATGGACGGTGGCCGGCGGTCGGCGCGACTTGGGGAGGTCGGTCGTTGGTCGGAGGGGGTTGATTCGGGCGCGGGAGCTCTCGCAGCGGGCGAGGGAGACGAAGCAGCGGAAGCTCGGGCAAAAACGGGGTAAATTTGGGGTTTTAGAAAATCGCGCCCGCCTCCGCGCTTATATATAAATTTTTACGACTCGGCCGAGTGACAATGTCACTCGGCCGAGTGCGTAAACGGAAAAATTTCGAAAAAATCTCGTTCCCACTTACGACTCGGCCGAGTAGCTTTTGTTCACTCGGCCGAAGGGAGAAAACTCCTTCGGCCGAGTGGCTCTGCCACTCGGCAATTTTCGCCCTAGGATGGTATCCGTTTCACTCGGTCGAGTGACTATACGTACTCGGCCGAGTGGCAATTAATACTAAAATGCATAAAAAAGACAGAGAGTTGGTTCTGCAGACTTCCCTGGTTGGTGCCCCACTCGGCCGAGTGGGGTCCTTTGCTCGGCCGAGCGGCATATGATGCTCGGCCGAGTGGCATGCTGTTTTCTGCTTCGGGGCTCCGTTTTCGCTCTACTCTCTGTTTTTCTTCCTCCAGTTGATTTCTTCCTCTTCCTAAGCCTCGAGCGCATTCCTGGAGCGCTCTTCCTTGCCTCTATCTTCCTCCATATGATTGATCTCTCTTTCTCCTTCTCCTGTCATGAAAAATAGGACTCGTTGTCACGATTTTTATGGGCAAAAAGACTCTAAAAACTAACAAAATTCTAAACCAAAAATGAAAATCACATAAAAATAATGCAAAAACCTTCGGGTTGCCTCCTGACAAGCGCTCGTTTAAGGTCTTGAGCTCGACCCCTTTGGATTTTCAATTAATGCGTGATGTTGGGTGCATATGAGATGCACCCGTCGAATTTGCCGGGAAGACCGCTCGGATTTGGATCGTGGTGGTGCGTGGCCTTCCTCAGTGCCCCTTCATCATGGGCAATGTTGGGGGATGGCTCCCCCAAGCTTGAGCTTGTTCCGGTCTTTGACTTCACCGGTGACACCGATCTTCGAATCGGTGGAGCTTTCTTCGGATTCTTCAATGTCAAGAGCTTGCAAAGCTCTCGTATCCTTGTGACTTCAGCGTCGCCATAAACATTCGCCGTGGAGCTATTGGGAGAGTCTTCCAATGTCTCTTTTTCGCTCAAATCTTGGCTTTCTTCAAAGCCATCATCGTGGAGTGCACCGATGGAGTGGGGTATAGCTTCTTCAATGACCTCGTCAAGGAGGTCCACATAATCTAGCTCCTCATAATACGGCATGTGCTTCATAGCCTTTGGTATATGGAGCTCTACTTCAATGTTGCCGACGTTCAAGGTAAGAGTCCCCTCCCGCACATCGACGATTACACCGGTGGTGGCGAGGAATGGGCGTCCAAATATGAGCGATGTGTCATCCTCCTCCTTGATATCCATGATCACAAAATCACAAGGCAAGCATATGCCTCCCGGAACTTGGAGTGGGATGTTCTCCGCGATCCCAACTGGCCTAGTGATCCGACCATCCGCGAGTTGAATCCTCATGTCGGTCGGCTTTAAATCGGTGCCGGTGTTCAACTTCTGGAACATGGTGAGAGGCATGAGGCTCACACTAGCGCCCAAATCAACCAATGCTTTTTGTAAGGGGATGCCTCCTAGTGTGCAAGGAATCCGGAAGCTCCCGGGATCTTTAAATTTGGCGGGCTCCTTTTCCTTCCTAGTGAACCAAGTTCCTTGTTCCGCGAGCATTATCTTCTCTTTCCTTTTCCTTCCTGTAATCAAGTCCTTTAAGAACTTCGCGTAGGATGGGATTTCCACTATGGCATCAAGGAAAGGGATATTGAGGCTCACCCCTCTCAAGTATTCGAGGAACTTGGCTAGCCTCTTCTCGATCTTGGCTCTTGCTAGCCGTTGTGGGAAGGGCACCGGTGGCATGAATCGGCGCTCATCAATAGGTTCCTCCACTCTAGATTTTGCTCCTTCTTGCGGCTCCTTCTGTTTCTCCACCTCAATTGCCGGTTCGCTCTCTTCTAGAATTTCCACTACGTGTTCCTTGGCTTGAGTCATGACGAGAGTGGTATCCTTCCCGCCTCTTGTCGTAACCGCAACCACCACATTGATATGGCTGGTGTTGCCCTGTGGATTTGGCTCGGGTTGAGCCGGCAATTGTTGGTTGTTTCTATTGAGCAACGCAAGTTGCTCCCCAATTTGAGCGACGACGGTGGTAAATGAATCTTGCCCCGCCTTCAACGTTGCGTTGATCTTTCTCTGCTCCACCATAAACTCTTCCACCTTAGCTTCAAAATCCGAACGTGGTTGAGCTTGCGGAGGGTTGGGATTTCTCCACCCTTGATTATATCATGGTGGCCTATAAGGTCCCACTTGTTGCCTAGGTGGGAAGTTTTGTTGCGGTGGCCCCCTTGGTCGATAATTCGGTTGTGGTGGTGGAGCCCGAGCTTGAGGAGGTTGTTGCGGCGGGGGGTTCAAGGCACCATCATTATTAGCATAGGAAAAACCCGGATGGTTTCTAGCGGCCGGGTTGGCCCAATATCCGGAATTCCCCGTAACATACTGAATTTGCTCCAAAGCTCCTTCTCCATGCTCTCCTCCTACATACATGGCTTGGGATTGGTCTTGCCAATCACTCATATGATTTGTCGGTGCGGATGTAGAAGGAGCTCCATGCGGCTCGGTAATGTATTTCTACAATCTCTCCACTACCTTGTGGAGAGAGTCAAATTTGCTAGCAAGCTCCGCCACGGCCTTGGCCTCATAAATACTCGTGGGCTTCAAGGAGGACGAAGAATGTCCCCCCTCGTCGCCCCACTGTTGGTTGTTGGAGGCCATCTCTTCTAGCAAGGCCGTAGCTTCATCGGAGGTCTTTGACAAAATGGCTCCGTTGGCGGTAGCATCAATAATCTGTTTTGTGCCATGTTGGAGTCCATTGTAGAAACTGTGGACAAGCTCTCAATCCTCTATGCTGTGATGGGGGGTATTGATGCTGCAAGTCCTTGAAGCGCCCCCACGCCTCATAGAGAGTCTCCTGTGGTCCTTGCTTGAAGGACATGAGAGCACTTCTTATCTTCACCGTCTTGGAGGGTGGGTAAAATTTGTCGACGAAGGCACTCGCCAATTCATCCCAAGTGGTGAAGATTCCTTCACCCTGTGTCCTCAACCAATATAAGGCTTTATCCTTGAGTGTGAAGGGGAAGAGGCGCAGTCTGATAGCATCTATGGAGACGCCCGGCATTTGAAAGGTGGCACATTTTGATAAAAAGAGCTGGATGTGGTAATGAGGGTTTTCATGGGAATTCCCATGAAAAGGGTCTCGCTGCATCAGAACTACCAATCCAGTCTTCAACTCGAAATTTTTGTCGACCGCCAACTCCGGCATAGCTATGGACGAGGTCGTGGAGGAAGTCTTAGGCCGAAGCCTATCTCTAATGGAAATGATCCTCGCCATTCGCGCCGCCAATTCTTCGGGTATCTCAGGATGGGTCATAAAATTCCCTTCCATATCGAGTCTCCTCTCTGCTCTGATCCTCCTCAATGTACGTTCGATCTCCGGATCGTATAGTATTTCTTCGGGGTCCGCTGTGGATCTCGTGTACAGGCAAGGAAAAAAAACAGAGTTTCAAAGAAATAGTTAGCACAAAGGAAGGGTAAAATAAAAATAGAAATAATGAAACAAAAAGAAAAATAGCTAGGTAAGTAGAATCAAACACTATCGCCGTCCCCGACAACGGCGCCAAAAACTTGTTCGCCCCAAAATGCAACCCTAGAGCACAACCTAGTATGGCACAAATACACGGAGATAAATCCCCGGCAACGGGGCCAAAAACTTGATCGCCCTCCCCAAACACACACCCGGGACGAGAGACTCGCTAGTCTTACCGCAAGCGCACGGTGTAGCGGCGAGCGGGTATCGAACACGAGGAGGGTAAATGACGGTGTCTTCTTCAATTCACCTGGCTATAAGAACAGTCGAGAAATAGTCGCAATAAAGCAGTCATTGTCGTTCAATTGTATAAAGAAAATATCAAATTAATAAAAACGCCTAGGGATATGGAATCCCCGCTACAAACCGTATCTCGTCATTATGATTCATAGGTTTCACAATTGCTAGACTTGGAATTCAGGTGAACTAGTTACAACTAAATATAGAACCAAGCTCACGCTCTAGCGCTATTGCCGGTCTATAGCAAACCTAGGGTAGGGTCCAATCTCTTGCAAACCCTAACCTAGGCTAGCTAGCGTGAAGAACAACATCATCGTTCAACCGTATCTCGAGCCCACTCTCGTGCAAACTCGAGCTACGACCTAGGTTGGGATAGTTCCTACCCGTCCAATCTCTTGCAAACGGGTATGGGTATAGAATTGCAATCGAAAACCCTAGTTTCGGTCCAATCTCTTGCAAACCGATTCCAGAGAAACCCAATTGTAACCCAATTCGAATTTCTAGGGCTTCCTATCGAGTTGGGATCCAATCTCTTGCAAATCCCAATCGGTATGAATCCCTAGCTATTCGTATTAAATCAATCCCAAACTAACCCTAATCAATTCTAGCAAGAATTTCACCAATTCATCACAAATTAGAAATAGGGTTCGTAGGGTTCATCCCTACGCCCAAAGACGATAGAACTACTCACAATTCATAATGCAAATCATTAGAAATTCAATAATAAAAACAATAGAATTCATTGCAATAGACAATATATCAATAAAAATGATGTTTTTGATAGAAAGAGAGACAAACCAATGAAGTTTCAATAGCATCCAACAAAATAGAACTTTCTCTCCCTCTCCAAAGAACTAAATCTAATCTCCTAAAAAGTAATCAAAAAGGGCTGCCAAAAGTATGAGAAAAGCTCCCTAAACTAGGTTAAAAACTGGGGTTAAATACCCCCCCAAAATCGCCCAAAAACTGTGACAAAATTGCCCCTGCGCAGCTTGAAAATCGCACTTTACGCTACAGGCAGCACGGCTCACTCGGCCGAGTGTCAAATGTCACTCGGCCGAGTGACAGACCCTGACAAATTCCAGTAAGTCTGGACTTTTGGGGGTCGTCTCCTCGGGAGTCACTCGGGCGAGCGTCTTTCTTCACTCGGCTGAGGGCGGATTTATTCACTCGGCCGAGTCGGAACTCGGGAGCTGACTGACGGATTACAGTAACTTCGGGATTTTTGCTTGCCGTCGTCGTGCTGCCACTCGGGCGAGTGGTATCTCCGTGGTCGGCCGAGTGGTCTGGCGATGCTCGGCCGAGTGCACGCTGATATCCAGTCTGTTGCGTGTCCGATCTGGCCGGCCGAGCGGGCTGTCGATGCTCGGCCGAGTGACTCCTTCACTCGGCTGAGTGGCATACTGAAAATGCCCAACCTTTGTATTTTTGCGTCCTCGTCGATCCTACGACGTTCTTTCTTCTTCCACTCCTCTCTAATCGCAGAATTCTCCTCAAAGGAGTCACGGGTGACACTCCGGAGTGGGTGCATCTCAGAATCACTCCAAATCGCTCCAAATCACCTGAAATATGACAAAAACAAGAAATCGTGAAAAGCATCGCAATATTGTCGAATAATCGTGAAAAACACGATATGGGCGATCTAAATGGCATGCAAACAAGCAGAAAAAAGGTGTAAAATATGGAGTGATCAAAAACCTAACCCATTACCTATTAAACAGTTAATAATGATTTTAGTATAAAAAGAGGGATAAGAAATCTTTGTAACTGACTTGGTTTAAACAATTTTAATCTTATAATAACAACCTATCCCAACTAGCAGCCCTTATCCCACGTTAGTCTCCCAGGATTCCCCATTCTCGCGTGTTGCTCTAACTTCCCTTACAATAGGGCCTATAGGATTTCAGCCTCTTCAAACTTTTTTAACCGAAACAAATCTTTTCTTCCCCTGGGTTCTCACATGAACCACCCACCTCCCATATATTAAACCTAAGCCCCCTACTCTGTATAATAGCATCTAAGGCAACCTAGGGTTTACACAAATCCACAGCCGCGACCTAAGAGCTAGGAATAGAAATTTCTTAGCCGCACATAAGCACCGAACCTCCTCTCTCTTTATATCTTACCCTAACAACCCTAGGGTTCTCAAAAACTCACCTGCGTGTGCTCCTCCTCTCTACGCAAGCAGCTGTCAGCCCCCTCTCTTCACCCAGGCCACCGTTGACCCCTTTGCATCGGCCTCCACGCAATAGCAACACCCGCCCGACCAGCCCACGGTGCATCTTCCCTCGCCCTTATCTCTCTCACTATCCCTCAACACCCCCAAGTAAACCGCATTATAAGCCTAGTTTTTGACTGAACCGCCGCCCGCCGAAATTGCTCACGGCCGGTCAACTCTGGCCACCTTCGGTGGCCAACTCTGCCACCTGCCCCTCGACCCACTCTATCACCTGCAACCCTTCTCCCCCTTTCCTCTACTCTATCTCTCCCTTAAAACACCTCTCAACCCCATCAAAACTTACTTTTGGACAGATCTGCCCATCGCCGAAAAAACCAGTGGACACCCCTCTCCGGCCACCGCCAGCGACCACCTCCACCATCATCGAACTCCTCTTGATCTCCTTTACCTACTGCAAGTCTCCTTTACCCCCTCTGGTCGTCGCATCTCCGCTGCGACACAAAACAGCGACCCGCTATTACAAATCTGTCCATCCGCCTTCTCACGGCCGCCCACCGCCGTGCGCAGCTGCCGTCAGCCACCCACCTGGTCGTGCAACCCCCCATCGACCACCTTCAATCCCCGATAGCCCCCCTTTGCTCCTAGGAGTTCATGCGCGTCGTCGATCTCGCGTGTTTTCCCCCGACGTTGTCGCCACCGTGTAGATCCGTTGTGATACCCGTAATGGAAGAGATCTCGACGCTTGCTCACTGTTCGTGCCTCTACCTCGCTGTCCGGATGTGTCTCGCTGTGCTACCAACGGTCGAGACGCTGCTGACGACGTAGATCTATCGCCGTTCCGACCCGACATCCGCTCTACGATCAAACGTCAAAAAGGTTAGTCCCCTAACGCGTAGTAAGAACCCACACCGTATCAAATCTAAAACCTAATCTAAAAATCATCAACGATAACTAAAGTTTACTTTACGCTCTTTAAAATGTTGTTCAACCATAGACATCGACGAACGAACTTGATTATCTGTGCACATAGGATAGTCGTCGATTAAGCTGAAACGAATCAAAAAGATGTGACTTTTGACTGTTAGGATAGTCCCGCTGAATTTAGAAACAAACCCTAATATGATTGATGAAAAACACGATCTGACATCGCCGCTGTCCCATTTTAGACGGACCCTCGCCGACACAGCGCTTCGACGAGATGCTCCAGACCGACGACTCACTCGCCACCGCAGGCAAGTGTTTCTCACTTGCGTACTTTCCGCCACGTTTAGGCCATCTTTTAATTACACTGTAAAAGTACGACTAAAGAGAACCGGACGTGAAATGATAGCGTCTGGGACCCACCTTGACAGCTTAGACTTGACGACGAAGTCTAAGCACAACAACAACAACAACTGACACCCTAGGTTCTATCGTTTGTGCATGCATGTGGACCCCCTAGAATGAACAACTCCTTGCTACTTGTCGTGTCATGGTCCCTGTTACAAAAAGCATGCGGGCGTTTCGGATGCTCTCCACGTGAGAGTGATCACTGTGTTACAAAAAAGCCTGCGGACGTTTCGGATGCTCTCCAAGCGAGAGTGATCCCTGTGTTACAAAAAGCCTGCTGGCGTTTCGGATGCTCTCCAAGCGAGAGTGATCCCTGTGTTACAAAAAGCCTGCGGACGTTTCGGATGCTCTCCACGCGAGGGTAATCCCTATTACAAAAAGCCTCCGGGCGTTTCGGATGCTCTCCACGCGAGAGTGATCCATGTCTTGTCTTGTCTTGAGCACTTGGGTTTGGGATAGGGTTGAGCGGTCGCACGGGGAGAGGGTCTGGCCGCCCTCAAACCGTAAGGCGTGAACCCTTTGTGATACACACGGTTCTTCTTGTCTTGTCATGTCCCGTCCAGTCTAGTCCTGTAGCCAGTAGCACACATTACGGTTATTGTCTATCTCGTTTACTTTCCTGCTCCGTTTTTACTTTTATTGTATAACTGTCATAACTGTCATAACATCATAACAGCATGTAATTCAACCAGTAAAACGTTGTTAAAACTTGTTTCACACTTGCAGTAGAGTCTAACCCTTCCTTGTAGACCTTACTTGACGTACAGCTCCTTTTCTCTTGGGTGTTATACGTCAGGTACTGAGCCAGAGTATGTGGACGAGCCAAAGCTACCTGATGACCTGTAGTCGGAGGACGTTGACCCGGAGTACCTTCCTGATGAGGACCAGTCTTAAAGCTACTTTGTCACGCCCCGCTTCCCAAAAACACGGAGGCGAAGCGTGACGAAGGCCCGCTTAGGCCGGGGCTAAGTGCCCGGACCCAATAAGCGTCTGTAGTATTCCATAGCGAAAGTACAGGTCCCTGCATGTTAGTACGAAATAACAAAAGTACTGAAAAGAACATTTCATTTTATTCCAAAGTTTATCATCAAAAGTACTGAGAGTCTAAAAAGTGCCGAAAACGGCTACAACTGCTGAAAGGAAACTAATGGTGCAAGCACCCAACCTAGACGAGAAAGTAAGAGTGCAACGCACCCAACAAAACTGAAATAGATAACTCTGGATCAGCAACAAAGGGTCTCTAACTCTGGTCGTCCTCTAGATCGTACTCCAGATCAGCGTCCTCCGGCTCCAAGTCAACTGGCAAGTCCACCTCGTCGACGTACTCTGGCTCCACACCTGACGTACAGCACCAAAAGAGGAAACTGTATGTCAGGCAAAGTCTACACAAACTGTCAGACTCTACTGCAAGTGTATCAACTATTAACAATGATTTACTGGTTGTTTTAGCATGCTGGGGTTATAACTGAGTAACGAAAAGTAGCGTAGCAGGAAAAGTAAACGTAGCAAGCAGTAGACGTAGCGTGTGCTACCAACTACGGGACTAACATACAGGTGTCGAGACAAGACGTGACGTGACGGGACAGGACAGGACAAGACGGGACAGGACAGGACAAGACGGGACAGGACAAGTAAGACACGAAAGGGTTCACGCCTTACGGTTCGAGGGCGGCCAGACCCTCTCCCCGTGCGCACGCTCAACCCTACCCCAACCTAGAGACTCAGGACAAGAAGTACAGAGATCACTTCCGCTAGGGAAGCACCTGAAATGCCCGTAGGCTTTTTGGTATCACAGAGATCACTTCCGCTCGGGAAGCATCTGAAACGCCCGTAGGCTTTTTGTATCACGGAGATCACTTCCTCTCGGGAAGCATCTGAAACGCCCGTAGGCTTTTTGTATCACGGAGATCACTTCCGCTCGGGAAGCATCTGAAACGCCCGTAGGCTTTTTGGGTAACAAGACACGACACGACCAGTGTAGGGAGTGTTATTCTAGGGTGTCCACACGCACGCACACGTAAGATAGTCCTATGATGTCAGCAGTTTATTGTTGTCAGGCTCAGACTTCATCGTCAAGTCTGAGCCGTCACGGGTCGTCCCGGACGCTATCATTTCACGTCCGGTTCTCATCACACACAATCTAACAGTTCTACAAACTGGAACTAAGGCACAGTCAAAACGCAAGTGGATACACTTGCCTGGAATGGCGAGTGCGTCGTCTGTCCAGGGCGTCTCGTCCAGTCATCGCGTCCGCGGTAGTCCGTCTGAAAAGGGATCACGGCGACGGTGTCAAGTCGCGATTTTCGTCAAATCTTATTTAGGTTCATTTCTAAGTTAGGCGTGGCTACCCTAACTGTCACAAGTCAAAAAGTGTCCGATCAGCCTATCCGACGATTCTATCCTATGTGCACAGTTCAAAAGTCCGATCGTCGATTCTATTGTTCACAACTTTTTAAAGGAGCAGAAAATAAATTTAGCGAGTTTAGTTGCCGTTTTTAGTTAAGTTTTCAGTTTTGGCTACGGGTGGGTTTCGCTACGAGTTTGGGAAAACTAACCTCTTCCGGAGTCTGGGGTGGAGCGGACGTAGAGTCTGAACGGTAGAAAATCTGCGTCACCTACGACGTCTCGGCTACAGGTAGCATAGCGGGACACGTCCGGGTAGCGGACGAAGCGCGTGAACAGCGGGTAAGGGTGAATCAGCGAGCAGCGCGTCGGGTAGTCGTTCTACGGCTTCCGGAGAGCTGCAACGACAACCGAGATGAACGGTTCGTCGTATCCAACGCCTACGATGTCGGGAGTCGTAGGAGAGGCTTGAGACGTCGATAAATACTCCCAGGAGGTGTAGGAGACTGTCGGAGGGCTCCAACAGCGAGGAGAGACGGCGAGATCTTGGCGACGTGTCGGTACGGCGTCAAACACGCAAAACAGCGAGCAAACTCGCTGTTTCAGAGGAGTTGCAGCCTTGGGTCGCTACCAACAGCGAGGAGAGACAGAGAGGGGTCCACGACGACGGCGAGGGGCCTCCGGCGGCGGCGGAAGCGGCGGCGGCGGCCGTGGCGAGCTGCTGTGCGATTTCTGGCGGCTTCCGACGACTAAAGGCGGCGGCTCGGGTCCCAGTCGAGAGAGGGGAGGTCGGGGAAGAGGCGTGGGGTGATCGGCGGCGGCCACAGCCTCCGGCGAGGCTCAGGTCGAAGGGGGAAGGTGGCGTTGCGTGGGTGTTTTGGGTTTCTAGGGCCGGCGCGTGAGAGAGATGTGTGCGGCTGTGAAAGTTTTAGGAATTTAGGGTTTTCTTTATAGAGGTGGGGCCCACGTGACTAGGGAAGATGATACACGTGATGGGGGCTGCCACCTAGCTAGGTCTAGGGTTAATTAGAGTTGGTTAGGGCTAAATTGTTAGGGGCAAACTTGTAATTACTGGGTCTAAAAGTGCACATAGGTCAAATGGTGCCCAAAAATTATAAGAAAAATACCGGGGCGACCGGGGCGACGAGAGAAAGAAGTCAGAAGAGACGGATTACAATTTCGATGACGAGAAACGAAATTAAAAATACAAACGCCTCAAGTCAAAAGTGAGATACGCGACGTCTCCTCGGAAAAGGTCAAATCGTGAGCGAACGGCCCGTGAAATGACGTTGCAAGTCAACATGACAAATGTAGTACCCTCAGAGAGAGTCACAACGACATATCACACGATAGGGTTCGGAAACAAACAAAGTCTAAAATAATCACGTGCACGGTCAAGAGCACGTGCACAAAGAAAGTTACGATCGGAATCCGACCGTTACATACTTCCCTGTTGCTGATCCTCAGAGGTAACTACTTTCTAGTTTGGGTGCGTAGCACCGCTTTTCCTTTTTGTCTAGGTTGGGTGCGTCGCACCATTAGTTTCCTTTTCTGTAGTTGTAGCCATGCTGGGCATTCTTTTTAGACTTGTACTTCTGGATATTTCATATTAATAAAATGAATGCATCTTTCTTTTCAGTACTTTTGTTGTTTCGAAATTTTTTATCTGCAAGGACCTATTTATTTCTGGAGTACCTCACAGACGCTTATTGGGTCTGAGTTCCACAGCTCCGACCCATGCGGACCTTCGTCACGTTCTCGCGCCCTTCGTTTTGGGAAGTGGGGCATGACAATTGATTTATTTATTTTCAATTGGTGCATATATGTAGGGGCTGATTAGCATTGTGCTTTATTTATTTATCTTTTACATAATGTGTGTCATCATCAAAATGAGGGATAATGTTAGGTATTGGCGTTTTCGACCAATATATTTTTGATGATGATCACAACATTATTTTATTGCTAATAACTCTCAATGTTTTAGTCTTATGTTTAACTACTGAAGAATAACATTTTGAAGACTAAAATCTTGGTGCAAGGATGGATATCAAGAAGAGCATTGCAATAGCTTGGAGCTTGATGAAAGGAAGTTCATCAAGAGGTGCCAAAGCTTGGAAGATGATGAGAAAAATCAAGGCTACTCAAGCTTGAGGTCTTAGACTCTAGGAGAAGCAAGTTGTAATCTATGTAATACTTTATTCTTGATTGTCTCTTTTTGAGTCTAGGACTTTGTAATGCCTTGATTAGATGGTCTCTCATTCATGCATATGCATTAATCATCTTAGTGAACCTTAGGATCATCATAAAATCCAATCCAACAGGTTCCACATGCCAAGAACTCAAATTGGAGTTTCTGGACTTCCAACAGGCGCCTGCTGAAGGTATGACAGGCGACTGGTGATCACCAGGTGCCTGGCCATCCTTCAAAAGATGGATGTTCTGCACTAGCTCAAGTCAATATTTCTTGACTCCATACTTGAACATTTGGTACATGCGACTGAAGTACATCTGATAGGCACCTGAACATTGTTCAACAGTCGCCTAGAGTGCTAATGTGCGTAACATGTCATTTTGAGCTCCAATTCATCTTGTGTGACAACCGACTTATGTAGTCCCGTCAGGCGCTAATCAACTTTCAGGCGCCTAGACTTTTTTCATCAGTCGCCTGATTGCACAAGTTTGTAAGTTGTTTTTATCAACTCAAATTCATCCTGTGTGGCAGTCGCCTGCAGAAGCCTTTACAGGCGCTTGCACAGTGGTACATGTGCATGTGTAGTCTTCTACAGTCACCTGTCCTGGCTTAGATTATAGCCGTTGGGAAAATCTAGCCATTACACCAGGCGCCTGATATATCTCCATCAGTCGCCTGTCCGAGTTGTTTCTACCAAAATTCTAGCCGTTGCTAAATTGATTTTTTGGGTTTTTGCTTGGATTTAGTGGGTTATTGTGGCTTTCTATATATATGAGATACCTTAGTTCTATTAGAACACTTGATCATACTTGATCATTATTGAAAATCATAGAGAATTAATTAGACAATCATAATTCTCTCATTTCCCCCTTTTAAGCCTTAATCATCTTCATGCATTGAAGCTAGCTCATAGAGAAATCCTCCAAGTGCAATCAAAGCTCATCTCAACACTTGGAGATCATCATCCTTGCCTTGCATTCATTATTGTGTAAGTTCACCTCATCAAGGCATAGGTAAAAGTCTATTTATTTGATTTTGTGATTGAAACCCTACCTCTCTTTGTGAGATTTAGATTCTCCCTTTGTGGGAGTTTTTGTCATTGTGTAGGACTAACCTTTATGTAGGATTTGGTGTGTCCTTGTGTAGGACAAATCCCTTGTGTAGGGATTGTATTCACTACCTTGTGTAGGATCATAGTGAATATTTGGTGTCGCATGATGTACCCAGGTTGGGAAAGCAGGGTAAAATCGTTTGTGTTTGTGTTTGCTTAATTGTGTAGATTAATCTCCTCATGCACTTATAATTCCGTATTTGCAAATTTAATTTTTAATTACACAATTATTGCCATTACACTATTCACACCCAGCTAGAGTGTGTGTTGTTCAGTATTGCAAGGTAGACGGTCCTTGCAAGACGCCTGATATGCCTGCAAACACACTTGTTTGTGCACCAATTGTAGATCAGATGCCTGGTTGATATCGTCCAGGCGTCGGATCTACTTTAGATTTGAAAAAAAAATTTACGTCTGTATTACCAGACGTATGATGCCGTGACACCATTTGTCTAGTAATCCAGCCGTTGAAGACTGATGTGGCAACCATTCAGCCATTGTTAAGCCCTCAATTGGGAAAGCACATGGGCTGAAGCTGACGTGGCATAGCTTCAGCTCCTGTTGGGGCCGAATGGTCCAACCCTCCATTGGAAGTGCTCTTAGTGGGCCACACCAAGCTGATGCGGCCAAATAATGGAAATATTTCTACCCACCGGTTTGTCCTAGGTGGACTTGTACAGTGAGGGAACGCACAAAAATCTAATATAAATGAGTTAGATTATATACATCTCAGTTGGGGTTTAGGGATGGGATATTTTGCCAAAAATGGCAAAATAAATCCCATCATAGGTCATCCCTCTCTTCCTTTCAATTTTTTTTGTCAAATTTGGCATAGGATCACGTTCATACACCTCGATTCTCTTACATCTGCACTCTACTAGTCGTATTCTTTCCAGGCAAACGGATTCAATTTAAATGAACCAACGGTTAAATCAGTAGGAGAACCATGGGTCAAAGCTTAAGACCTGGCCAACACGACAGGTGACTCATGCTTGTGTGAGTTCCAAGCATTCACGCCCAAATTCACGGGGCTTGAATCAACTAGATTCTCGTGCACTAACTCAACCGTAACTCAAAATAGAATACAGAGGGCATATTCGAGCCAGTTCATCACTGTCCCTCTCATCCGCGTGAAACCAAAAGAAAACAAAACAAAACAGCTAGAAACAAATACAACATTGCCAGCCCACAGATGACACACTAACTCACTCTCTTAATTAACTTCTCAATTTGAATGACAAGAATCTAAAATCACTGCCACCGAAATATCTTCCTGTTTCGGTCTCGGTGCCCGTTAACTGTTACCGAAACTTCTCGGCATCTTACCTTCTTTAAACTTGGCCTCCCCAATCCAAAACCCAACATACATAACAATGATGCTGTGGCTGGTGTTCTTGGGTCTGTTCCTGATGTGCGGGGGGATGAGCGTGGTGTTCTTGGTCTACATCTGCGTGATCTGGTATGCAACGCTGGGCGGTCCTCCTAACCCGAAGGCGGCCGCGGGCACCGGGCTCTCGGCGTCGGAGCTGGAGAGGCTCCCCGGCGTCGAGGACGGCGGGCTTGTGGAGGGGATGGAGTGCGCGGTGTGCTTGGACGATATCGAGGGCGGGCAGCTGTCGAGGGTGATGCCCGAGTGCCGGCACGCTTTCCACCGCCCTTGCGCCGACGCCTGGCTCTCGTCGAATGCCGTGTGCCCGATGTGCCGGGCTCGGCTGCTGCTGCCGCCTGACCCGCAGCCTCAGCTCGACGCTGTTTAAGGTTGGGACCGTTGATGTACTTGTAGTTGGGGTTGGGGTCTCTGGTTGTTTCTTTCCTTTTGTGTGGGTAGATGTACCAATGACAATGAGTGAGATTGTGAGATATGATATTAATGACAAAGTGAGCTTCTTGGTTTTGACGGGAGTCTAATGAGTTGTTTCATTCAACGGAATAAAAATTTAATTGAAAGTTTTCTGCGAATTGAGTGATTTAGCTATCCATTCGAGGCCACCGTCGTCCCTCCATTGCTAAAACAAACAAGACTACATATAGGAATTTCCGGCGCCATAATCTGCTCCATCTTTACCAAGCCCGTAGACTGCAACGTCGTTTAAGTCCTTTCTTTCAGGGTGTACTTCGTGTGACCCTTTTCTCTCTGGACTCAATTTGCTAGCTTCATTCATATGTTTTTAGGCCCCGGCCTTGACTCCTACGACACTCAATTTAAAACCTTAAAGATAAAAAATATAATCTCAAATGGAAGAGAGAATCACAAGAATAGAATGAGCTCACTTCTGTTGGATATTTCATTCAATTCAAAGCTAAACTTTAGTCCCACATTGGATGGGAGAACACACTTGGTTGGGTCTATAAGAGACTTTTTATTAATGGGCTATTGGACTTGTTAATGGGCTAGGACTTGGGCGTAGCTCGTGTGCGCATGAGCCCAAGCAAGGGGCCACGCCCAAACCGGATTGAACCGAATGGAAAATGTGGGCGTCGGATCCGGAAAACCTTAGCGTGTTTGCGCTGGCGTCGCGCCTGCGTAGGGGGGTGTGCGCGCTGAGTCCACGAGTTTTGCATCATAATTTTTAGCCCTTTTGTTTTAAAGAATATTAAAAGCTCATTATGTTTTCAACAGCCATATCTTTTGTTTTAATAGCTGTTTAATTTTGCAACAGCTATTTTCGTATTGATGGCTCATTAAATTCTCCAACAGCCATATTCTCCTTAATAGCCTGTTTAATGTCTCAACATCTATAATTTCATTTATTGGCTGTTTTAATTTCGCAACGGCTCTTTTATCTTTTAATGACCGAGTTATGGCTGAATTAAACATTTCTTTTAATTGCGGAATTCCACCGGTCTCTTCTTTTGCCATATATAAACTCAATTCTGTTAAGGGTTTGGACACTGCAAAAACTTCAACCTTCCGCCATGTTTCTTGATCGCCTCTACCTCCCACAAACACAAACATCTTCCCTGTTCTGCATATCCTCTGTTCCAGCAGATCCCTTTCTGCTGTCAACCCGTTGCTGTTCCTCTTCCTCTACCTGCGAGATCGAAGATCAGTTGCTGCTCGCTGGAGCCTTGTATTGTGAGTGCACACTTACATGGGGGTTCACGGGTATGAGCGCGGAGTGCCCGAGTTTTGCATCATAATTTTTAGCCCTTTTGTTTTAAAGAATATTAAAAGCCCATTATGTTTTCAACAGCCATATCTTTTTTTTAATAGCTGTTTAATTTTGCAACAGCTATTTTCGTATTGATGGCTCATTAAATTCTCCAACAGCCATATTCTCCTTAATAGCCTGTTTTAATGTCTCAACAGCTATAATTTCATTTATTGGCTGTTTTAATTTCGCAATGGCTCTTTTATCTTTTAATGACCGAGTTATGGCTGAATTAAACATTTCTTTTAATTGCGGAATTCCACCGGTCTCTTCTTTTGCCCTATATAAACTTAATTCTGTTAAGGGTTTGGACACTGCGAAAACTTCAACCTTCCGCCATGTTGCTTGATCGCCTCTACCTCCCACAAACACAAACATCTTCCCTGTTCTGCAGATCCTCTGTTCCAGCAGATCCCTTTCTGCTGTCAACCCGTTGTTGTTCCTCTTCCTCTACCTGCGAGATCGAAGATCAGTTGCTGCTCGCTGGAGCCTTGTATTGTGAGTGCACACTTACAAGGCCGTTGCCGTTGAATCCTGGAGGGTAGCCGCTGGACCTGCCTTGCACCGAGTTCACACTCTGAGAGGCAGAAATCTACTCTTAAGGACAGTGCCTAGCACGTCTCAGCAAACCGATAAGTCTTTTCTTTCTCTGTCCTTAATAGCACCATCCACTTAAAAATCTGCAGGGGGGTGCGCGCGCTGAGTGCGCGAGTTTTGCATCATAATTTTTAGCCCTTTTGTTTTAAAGAATATTAAAAGCCCATTATATTTTCAACAGCCATATCTTTTGTTTTAATAGCTGTTTAATTTTGCAACAGTTATTTTCGTATTGATGGCTCATTAAATTCTCCAACAGTCATATTCTCCTTAATAGCATGTTTAATGTCTCAACAGCTATAATTTCATTTATTGGCTGTTTTAATTTCGCAATGGCTCTTTTATCTTTTAATGACCGAGTTATGGCTGAATTAAACATTTCTTTTAATTGCGGAATTCCACCGGTCTCTTCTTTTGCCCTATATAAACTCAATTCTGTTAAGGGTTTGGACACTGCGAAAACTTCAACCTTCCGCCATGTTGCTTGATCGCCTCTACCTCCCACAAACACAAACATCTTCCCTGTTCTGCAGATCCTCTGTTCCAGCAGATCCCTTTCTGCTGTCAACCCGTTGCTGTTCCTCTTCCTCTACCTGCGTGATCGAAGATCAGTTGCTGCTCGCTGGAGCCTTGTATTGTGAGTGCACACTTACAAGGCCGTTGCCGTTGAATCCTGGAGGGTAGCCGCTGGACCTGCCTTGCACCGAGTTCACACTCTGATGGGCAGAAATCTACTCTTAAGGACAGTGCCTGGCACGTCTCAGCAAACCGATAAGTCTTTTCTTTCTCTGTCCTTAATAGCACCATCCACTTAAAAATCTGCATTTTGTCCAACAATCTTAAGAGTAGATCTTATGGATGCTGCTATTGTTCCTGTTAACCACCTGCATGCTCTCTCTGAACTCGAATTGTTTTTCTCTTTACTTGGATGCAAGCGTTTAATTTGTACAAGTAATTCTTAATTTTCTAGCAAATGTGATGTTGGCCATGGGTATTGGCAATTTGGCATTGCTTACGGGAAACTCCTAATTATGGATGTTTGACCAAATTTGAAGTTTTTTGGTTCGCTGTAACTTATAATGATATTTTCGGAATCAAACAATTACTTGTGTAATGTTTTTTGGTTCGCTGTAACTTAGAATGACATTTTCCGAATCAAACAATTACTTGTGTAATGCAGGTTTTAATTTCTATTATTGATTGTTCAGTATATGTATATGCTAATAAGATGATCATTCCTTTTACTGTAAAAAAACATCGTTGTTACAATTCTCTGCTGCAAAGTGAAGAGATTAATTATTTGACTATATGTCACTGCTGCTATCATAACTGAATTTAATTGTTTAAAAAAATATAGTTTCCTTTAAATATGTTGGATTGTATTTGGAATACTAAGAAAATGGATATTTTTGCCCTACTTTCTTAATAAGATTTTGTGATTCTTTCAAATATAACCCGTGGCTTTTAATTGGTAGAGCTGGGTGGAGAAAAGAATTCATATGTTGGCACTTGAATGTTAGGACTAAAGGGTGGATTTTGAGCTTGTTCTTGTTGTCATGCTTCAGATAGAATGAGAATGATAAATCGCCATGAATCCAGAAGAACATGAGTAATATCACATTAATTGTTATTTACATCTGTTTGTACATGATATGCTATTACCAACCAAGTATTTTATAACATAACAAATAAAATATGTTTCTTGCGACAAGTGTAATTTCATTGACCCCTGCTGAATTATGATGTCATTGAAGTTTTGGGTTTTCAAATTGCATGTTATTTTTGTGCATCTTGTTGTCATGTCCATTTTTTTGTCTGGTGGTAGGCTTGACCATGTGAGAGAATGACATCTGATAAGTTTGTAGGAATGTAAAAGTAGCAGATAGTGGCTATACTGTATTTGTGTTTGTTGTCATCTTGTGGATAGTGATACTAATATGGAAACTATTCAGAAATTGAAGTTATTATATATATTTGATAAAAAGGAATTCAGATTCAGATCGAATACGGGTATTTATTGGGTAACGGTGTGCTAATTGTGTATTACATTTGATATTACGCATCATATTGCATATGACAGTCCTTATGTTCTGATATGTCCTGGAAATCCTACCTCTGTTTGCCCAATTTGCGATGAAGATATAGAATTTACCTTATTGAACGGTTTTATTGTTTGACATGCTTTTAGATGGAGCTACATTTTAGTTTATTTATTCATAGAGACCTATAATTGATTACTACATGTGAATTGCATATTAATTACTCAATTGTAGAGTATTAATGGATTGATGTCCAGTGTTGTATTATGCATCGATCATTTACATTACAAAAGACGAGCCTTTAATTTTAAAAGATAAAAAACTCCAAAAGGAAATTGTTTTTTATGGATTTATGAGTCTCTTACATTTTGTCATTGGGTGGTTGCACGGGGTGTAATCCAAAACAGAACCTCATTTTCGTTTATGTTACTGAAATTTTGATGACCAGTAATTGCATGTTCTCGGATGTGAAAATAGAAATGAGGCAAGTTTTAAAATGTTTTTTGTTTTGTTATTTGTTCGTGAGGATTGTGATTTGAAAACTGTAGATGTTTTGCTTTTTTATTTTAATTTTTAGTACAATGCAGTTTTGGCGTATCCATTGAAACAGTCAATGTTTAATGGCCAATTTTATTGGATGGGTTGTCTAAGTGTTTAGAATAGACTATTTTGAATCGAATTGATGAAAGCATTGCGTGGTATTTGTTGGGGTTCATTCAGGTATATACCTCGATGACGCAACAATGAGATTATTGCAATACTTGGGAATTGATGATCTTATGCAATTTTGGGAATCAAATACTGTAACACCCATATAGTGAATTCCTAGGGAATACTTGATAATTATTTTGATTTCCGATAAACATATTTTTAGCCAACTCATGCTTTATCTTTTGGATCAGCCCATATTATGCTTCCAGTTAGTTGGGGTTTGTCCATTATTTATTTCCTTAACTATGAATTGCGAACTGTATTGATGCTTGCCACATGTTGATTAGGGCTATGCTTCCATGCTTTAAGATTAGTTATGTTCAGTAAGTAAGAGACCATGGAACCATGACCAAAATTGATTGGGTCACACCTCTGTTTGATTCATTGGGGCCATATTTCCCTACTTTATGAAAAGATCATGTTCTATTGGGATTTTTGCCCATGTCATTTCCTTAAGCATGGGATCCAGAAGCCTTTATTTCAAATATTGCATCAGAAATGTCACAGTTCAGCATGATTCGAATAGTCTCATCTGTATGTACGAAATATAATGTTCATGTATACATATTCGACATTTGGATAATCTCTTGCATTTGAATCATCTGATTTGCATGGTAAAATTTGTTGATTAACTTGTCAGTTGTCTTGACCATTCATAAGCATTGTGCCATAACAAGGGTTTGAGTTTGTTTTAATAAAAAAACCCCTTGTTTACATCAAAGTGTGGGGGTGCCTAGCTAAAGTTCTTTTACCAGAACCTAAGAAAAGAAAATTAGGTCATAAAAGCTTTGATTGCATGTTTATTAGCTACGCTCAAAATAGTGCTTCATATAGACTCCTAGTTGTTAGAAGTGAACCAAATATCATGGAGCCTAACACTATTGTTGAAACCATGTATGCAAACTTGTTAAATCTATTTATGGTTTAAATCAAGCTTCAAAACAATGGCATGATAAATTTGATTGTGTTTTGCTATCAAATGGGTATAATGATTTTTTAAAAAAACATGTAGCTACTCCATATAATAGCGATCATTTGAAGAGTTATGAGATATTTGAAAGGAACTCTTGTATATGGATTTTTTTTGGCGATCCATCAGTTTTAGAAGGTTTTACTGATGCAAACTGAATCTCTGATTCAGATGATCTTAAATCAACAAGTAGTTATGTTTTTACATTTGGTGGAGGTGTGGTGTCTTGGAAATCATCCAAGCAAACATGTTTTGCTCGGTCTAATATGTAGTCCGAGTTTATTGCCATGGAGAAGGCATGTAGCGAAGCCGAATGGCTTAAGAACCTTCTTAGTGATCTTCCCATTTGTGAAAAATCGGTACAGTCTGTGTCTATCCAGTGAGATAGTCAAGCTGCAATTGCGAAAGCCAGAAATAAAAAAAATTTAATGGGAAAAGTAGGCTTATACACCTAAGGCACTCTATTGTGAGGCCGCTGCTAGATCATGGGATTGTGTCCCTTGATTATGTTAGGTCAGAGATGAATTTGGCAGATCCTCTGACAAAACCACCAAATAGGAAGTTAGTGGAAAGTACATCGAGGGGAATGGGACCTATACTTAAAACATAGGTCAAGAGTGATGGTAACCCAACCTATGTGATTGATGATCTCTTGAAGTAGGTTCATATGGGTAACAACAAGTCACTTGTTGATCGTGAGGATCACTATCTTTATATTCATGTCCCTTCCTATGGTGTAGACAGTGCTATCGACGATGAGAAAGGATGAGCATATGGCTCTTAATGGAAACCATAGCTCTTGTTGGATGGTGTGCATAATCGTCAAGCACACTTGATGGGTCCACCTATATGGGTGTGGAAGTGGGGCCGCGTCCTATGCGAATTTGGGTACATTCACTAAATCACTCATGAAAATCCAGGTATGGCGCATGGCCGAAACGTGCCAACCCGTAAGAGCAAGCAACTATTCATTGATGATTCAATGTGGGTTGTGAGTCGATGTTTTACAATAAAGGAGATTGGTTCATAGAAACTATATGTTTCACCAACTTCTTGTAGAACACACTTTTATTCCCTAAGTAATGGTTCATAGACCGAAAGTCACCATTGCTAATGTATTGAATCGTCGTATTCGATCTCACATCTATTCTTCCTCTTCTTATATCCCTGCCTTTGAATTTTGAAATAGTGGGGATTTTTGGATATTTCATTCAATTCAAAGCTAAACTTTAGTCCCACATTGGATGGGAGAACACACTTGGTTGGGTCTATAAGAGACTTCTTATTAATGGGCTATTGGACTTGTTAATGGGCTAGGACTTGGGGGGTAGCTCGTGTGCGCATGAGCCCAAGCAAGGGGCCGAGCCCAAACCGGGTTGAACCGAATGGAAAATGTGGGCGTCTGATCCGGAAAACCTTAGCGTGTGTGTGCTGGCGTCGCGCCTGCGCAGGGGGGTTCACGGGTATGCGCGCGGAGTGCCCGAGTTTTGCATCATAATTTTTAGCCCTTTTGTTTTAAAGAATATTAAAAGCCCATTATGTTTTCAACAGCCATATCTTTTTTTAATAGCTGTTTAATTTTGCAACATCTATTTTCGTATTGATGGCTCATTAAATTCTCCAACAGCCATATTCTCCTTAATAGCCTGTTTTAATGTCTCAACAGCTATAATTTCATTTATTAGCTGTTTTAATTTCGCAACGGCTCTTTTATCTTTTAATGACCGAGTTATGGCTGAATTAAACATTTCTTTTAATTGCGGAATTCCAACGGTCTCTTCTTTTGCCCTATATAAACTCAATTCTGTTAAGGGTTTGGACACTGCGAAAACTTCAACCTTCCGCCATGTTTCTTGATCGCCTCTACCTCCCACAAACACAAACATCTTCCCTGTTCTGCAGATCCTCTGTTCCAGCAGATCCCTTTCTGCTGTCAACCCGTTGTTGTTCCTCTTCCTCTACCTGCGATCGAAGATTAGTTGCTGCTCGCTGGAGCCTTGTATTGTGAGTGCACACTTACAAGGCCGTTGCCGTTGAATCCTGGAGGGTAGCTGCTGGACCTGCCTTGCACCGAGTTCACACTCTGAGGGGCGGAAATCTACTCTTAAGGACAGTGCCTAGCACGCCTCGGTAAACCGATAAGTCTTTTCTTTCTCTGTCCTTAATAGCACCATCGTCTTAAAAATCTGCATTTTGTCCAACAACTTCCTCCTTGATACGGCCCTCCTGAAATGGGCCAAGTCCGTGCCGCGAACCTACGGGCCTGTATAGAACGAGGCCCCCACGAAGACTCGGAGTCAGGCCGGCCTCGGACCGATACGAATGTAGCCGCTGACCCACGCCAGCGGGAGTTAACCACTCTCCTTAAATCACACCCTCGTAATCATCATTAAAGAGCCTCATTACGCATTCCTTCATGACCCATGAAGGCACAATCAAAGTGGCGGATACTGGGGGCGAAATAGGGGGACGTCGATGGGACGTGGCAGGGGAAGATTCCTATAAAGCAACTCAAAGAACAACGTGGCAAAGGACCTCTTTCTGGATACAAAACTCCGAAGAATTCTTCTTGAACGACCTTGTCTCCAACCTTATAATTCTCCTCCACAGCTCGTCCCGAGGAATCACGTATCAGCCTCTCCATGAGCCATTCCGATCCCACCGAGCATCCTTCAGATTTGCTCTGACTTAGGCATCGGAGGGGACTTGGTCGGAACCAAGGTTCGACCCCTTGACGAGCTTTCTTGTTTGTTCAAGTCAAGGAGATCTAGTTGCGCCGAAGCTACCCTTTGGCGCCCTATCAGCCTGGAACCCAACGCCCTTGTCCCTGAGCCCGTTCATCTCCACCGATACGGAGGTTGTCGCTTGGCCGAGGACTCCGTTCAACACGCAGACACTCGGACCCACACGCTCTTCACCAAGTTGAACGAGCTACTTCCTGTTTCCAAAGGTCGCATGTGTCCCATGTGATCGCTTTGACCTCCGGCCCTCCAGTCAACCAACCTGTGGTGAGAAAACACCATGAAACATCTGGCGTCGTCTGTGGGAACGAAGAAGCACCTACGTCAAACAACCACACCCGAGATGACGCAGCCACGCACCTCCAAGCACAGGAGTACGACGGCGGTAACATTAACACCGGGGCCAATCAACGATCGCCTGGGCAAAGCCACGACTACCTAGCGCTCGTCCCGAGCCGAGGAGCCGGGTGCACCATAGGTAGAGCCAAGGTAGATAGATCATGAAGGAGCCAAGGGCTACCCCAAGCCCATCTACTTCTTCGAAGAGGACCTGAAGGAGGTGAAGCTGCTGCACGATGACGCACTAGTTGTCTCGGCCGTCATTGACACCGCCTTGGTCCGATGACTGCTCGTCGACACCGGAAGCTCATGCGACATCCTATTCATGTCAACCTTGGAGAGGATGGGGCTGCGGGATGAAGACTTAGAGACTTGCTCCGAGTCCGTGGTGGGCTTCACGGGCCACTCCACACCCATCGTAGGGATAGTCTGCCTCCCCGTCATGCTCGTGGAGCCACCCAACTCGACCACTCAGACAATAGAGTTTGTAGCCCTGAGGATCGGGTCAGCATACAATGTGATTATCAGTCGTCAGCACCTCAACACGACCGGGGCCGTGGTCTCAACCCTCCACCAAATGGTCAAGTTCCAAACTCCAAGAGGAATCGAAAAAATTAGAGGCGATCTGGCGAAGCCTAAGATTTGCTATAGCTGATTGGCGAGGAGCACGATGTGAAGCGGTGCAACCCGATGGACCTTCTAGAACAAAGAAACGGCCCAGGTAACTCATGACCCGCTCCCGTGGAAGAGCCAAAACTCATTCCCGTCACGGACATAGGTGGTAGGTTCATCTCCATCGGATTGGAACTCAACCCGATCTTAAGGGACGAGTTGATCGGATACTTGAAAGCCAAATTGGACATCTTCGTCTGGCCACCTGACGACATGCCGGACGTGGACCCCGAAGTAATCATCTACCAGATACACGCCGACCCCAAATTTAAGCCGGCCTGGCAGAAGAAGAGAAACTTAGGTGGCGAGAAGATGAGGGCCGCATCCGAGGAAGTGGGGCGCCTGCTCGAAGCAGGCTTCATCCGAGAAGTCTGATACCCAAAATGGCTGGCCAACGTCGTGATGGTGAAAAGGTCTATCGACAAGTGGCGAATGTACGTGGACTTCACCGATCTTAACAAGGCCTGCCCCAACAGACAGCTACCAGCTGCCCCACATTGACCATCTCGTGGACAACGCCTCGGGCTACGAGATGCTCAGTTTCATGAACGCTTATTCTGGGTACAACCAGGTTGAAATGGACCTGGAGGACAAGGAGAAGACGTCATTTATCACCGACCGGGGGACCTTGTGCTACAAGAAGATGCCCTTAGACATGAAGATTACGGGGGCGACCTACCAAAGGATGGTCAATAAGGTTTTTGGTTCCCAGATAAGAATGAACCTCGAGGTCTACGTGGACGACACGCTAATCAAGTCCAGGGACCCGGTCGACCATATCGTCGACCTTCGAGAGACTTTCGAGCAGCTACGGAAGCACAACATCAGAATCAACCCCCCGAAGTGTACGTTCAGGGTGATGTCTGGGAAATTCCTAGGCTTCATGATCACCAACCGTGGCATTGAAGCCAACCCCGAAAGATCGAGGCCCTGGTCAACATGAGGAAACCGACGACGATCAAGGAGCAACAGAGGCTGAATGGGCGGATCGCTGCCCTAGGACGCTTCCTGTCCAAATTCGTGGAAAGATCTCTCTCTGTCACACCCCGCTTCGTATTCTACCGGGAGAGAGGACACGAGCGGGTCCGCGATGTGCTTAAAACAAGGAGGAGTACTTTTTTTATTTTTAAATCTTTTTTTCTTCCTCCTTGGCTTAAACACACTAAGCGTCTGTGTAGAAACTGCAGATCCTTGCATGCAAATTTAAGAAACAACTCAAACAACATTATTACATATCCAGTGTACAATAATGTAGATACATCTTGGGCCTAGCATGTCCAAAACAACAAAATACACAAATTACATTTATTTTAAATATAAAGGAGCAATCGCGAATGTGATCGTCTAATCTTCAGCATGAAATGTCCGTCAGTGAGGTTTACTCGGCAAGATAATCTCCAAAACAAAAACGTTAGATATTTAAAATTGAATAAAGATGAACTTTAAAGACAATCAATAAGTTTAATTAAAAAGAGTTAAAGACAAGCAATAAGTTAAATTTGAAATGAGTTAAAGACAAGCGATAAGTTAAATTTGAAAAGAGTTAAAGACAATAAATAAGTTAAATTTTAAAAAAGGTAAAGGATTTAAACATTCACAGCAATTTACAACCTGCAACAATTTAATCATTTGATAGCCATTTGAATAATATTAGCAACCTTTAACAATTTAACATTTAATAACGAAACTGTAACGTTGTCAGCAACCTTTAGAAAAGAGGTTAGAACAATATTCAATAGCCAGTCTATTCTAGTGATAAGTCCATGTCTAAGAGTCTGTAAGATAACCAACATGCATCCTGCGACGGGAGCAACTCCGAGGCGGTACCCACCATCCCGATATGGCGACGGTCAAGGATCCAACCCTCGTAATGTGTTGGAGGTAATTTAGTATGGGTGCATCCAGCCACTCTGTAACACTTGTGATGATAGACTACCCCAAACCCATAGGTCAAATCAAGTGTCAGGTCAAAGTTTGTGTACTATCAATTTACGTTTGAAGTTCTATTTACCATTCACTTTTATTAAAGTTCCATCTTCCATTCAGTCAATTCAGTTCAATAGCTTCATATAAGATATGTACAAGGGTTCCATTGTGTCTCAATAGTCTGTACAATAGTCTTACAAAAGTTCACGACTTCACGACTCAATTTAACAATTAAACGAAAACGTAAAAATTACTTAATTGATAAGAGAATGAGCAAGAAATGATTTTAACTGAGCAAATGAGTTTAAATTAGCTTAAAATATTTTTCTAAGACTAGTAGTCATTTTTCAAGATTATTAAATAATTTTCAAGCAATTTTAAACAATTTAAAAGTGTTAAAAACTAATTTAAAATCAAGAAATCATTTTTAAGACATATGTTCAAAGAATTGTTTAGAGCAAACCGTACGTCAGAATTCTTCCAACAAGGGGTCAAAACGATCGTATTTACTAGTACTACAACACAGATTTTTTTCGTACGTCAGTGTACGTGAAAATATCAAGATACGAATTATAAAAGGAATTTAGCTTATTTAAGTTTTACCTTTGAAAATTCACTGTGATAGATATACTTGCATTTTGGCGATGAAACCAGTGCAATGAGTCCGTTTTGTCGTTTCTGATTTTCTGAGACTGGTCTTGTAATTTTCTGAGGCCTGTAGAATTAGTTATGAATTTAAATCGAATAATATCATTTTATAAATATACGTAAATACGTAAATACGTATTCGTATACATATTTAAATACGTTTTATACTGTATCTCCTTCTCTTCGTTTCGTTATGTTAGCAGGCTGGGGCTCTCGTTTGTTGACGACGGTGGCGGGAGTGCACGACAAGGCGGCAGCGGGCTACGGCGGAAGCGAGGACGGTGGTGCGGGTCTCCGATGACGGCGGTGGAGATCAGGGGTTGAGGGAGGGTGGTGCGGCATGGGAGCATGAACATGGGGGCGGTGAGCTTGCGGGGAGGAGGCGGGGAGGAGGCGGGGGTGCTCCGGTGAACGGCGGTGGGCGCTTAGAGGATGCGCGGGGAGCGGGCTCCCGTCGACGGCGAGGGGGAAGTGCGGCGATGCGCGGGGAGAGGGCTCTCGTCGATAGGCGAGGAGGAAGATGCTTGAAGAGCTGCATGGTGGGCTTCATCGGAGGTGGGGCATGGACAGGCGGAGGCGGCGTCATGGCGTCGACGGAGAACTATTGGAGGAGGAGTCGACGTCGAGCTGTGGTCGACGCGGCAGCGAGGGTCTAGGAGGAGGAGGGTGAGCGGCGGTGGGTCGAGGTCACTGGGCGCTTTGGGGTGTGGGGGTGGTGCAGGCTGGGACGGCGGTGGTCGAACGTCGGAGGAGGGGGAGGGTGATGTGTGCGGGGTGGTGCCGACGAGGGGAGGCACGGGCAGCGATGCTCGAAGAAGAGGGGAGTCGGACGAGAGTGAAAGCGGGCGTGAGTCGGGGTTCGTCGACGATGGGTGGAGCGCTTGGGGGTTTTGCATGGGTTTGAGCCTGAGTAAGAGAGAGGGGGTCGGGTCTGGGTGATTTGTGAGGGAGAGTGATTATTATAGGGGTTTAAATAGATAAGATAGTAATTAAAAATCTATTATCTATTTAATTTAAAACCACCTAAATCAAATTGCTAATAAATGAAGTTAAGTGTGGAGATTTGACTAAGCTTAGAAGCTTAGATCAAAACTCCTCCATCATGAAAACGTGTGAGGCTGCCGACAGGAGATATGTAAGGAAATTAAGGGTAATTAGGATAATTTAAAAGGTGATTAGTGAATGTAATTTGTAAAATTACAATTTTTCCCCTGAAGTTAAACGATTCTGAAAATTTACGAAAACATAGCCACGGGTTCGTATCGTCAAGAGGATCGTGACTACGATGTCTATTTCGTAGTTTGAGCTATGAAGTTACAAATTTTGGTCCAAAACATTTAGGATGCGGGTTTGCGGGTTCTCTATTGATTTGACTTCAGAAAATTACAAAATTAATATAGGAAGCACTAACTGATCCTAGAATAACATGGTAGAAGTTTGAAATCATTTTGATAACGTTTATATAGAAAAATAATTGTTACGACTGTATTGTTAATAATTGAGTTTATAAATTATTTAGGGGTTTAGGATGACGCTCGTACTCACTAAAATAGGATATAACTATATTGGTTCTACAAATTTTTATATATAAATGATTTAGCAACCATTTTGATATAAAACTCCTGATCAACCATTATAAAACTAGTCATAACCCGTGCCCTAAGGGCACGGTTCATTTAAAATATTTCTCCCCCACAAAATCTTGGATCGCATAATATTAAACGAACAACAATAATTAAAACGCAATAATTTTTATTTAATTCTCCAAACAATTTTAGTTTCCCAAAATTTAGTTCCCCAAGAGAATTTAGTTCCCCCAAGTATTTTATTCGAAAATCTTAGTTTTCCCGAAATGTAATTCCCTCTAGATTTAATCCATGCCCTAAAGCATTGTTCATTTAATATATTCGTACTTCAAAATCTTGAATCCCTTAATTTTAAACCAACAACAATAATTAAAGTGCAACAATTGTTATTTAGGTACCCATAAAAATTATTTAGTTTTTCCCAAAATTTAATTCTCTTCATATTTAGTTCTCTCCAAAATTTTAGGGAGAGAGAAATTTCCAGAACACAAATTCAAGTTTGAAAACCTAGAAGCGTTTGAAGAATTCACATATAGACTACTCCCAAAATTATTGTTTGTTTTTACTCCATACGGATTATGGTACTTGAAGAAACTAACTTATTCATTGAGTGATCCATTTACAAAACTAAATACTTCCCTTCATTGCTAAACCACTTTTATCTAATGATATTATTGGACACTTAATGAAATCAAAACTCTGCTCAAATGGCTGAATATTTTCAAATAAAGACAAATATAAAAACTATCAAGGAGAACTGAATTTAAGAGCATATTGTTGACTGTATTACACTACAAATAAATAACTTTAGATAAAATTAGTATGAATCATATATCACATTCTCTCAAATAAAAAATTTCCAGTCGAGAACAAATTCAACAACCCAATACATCACATAGAATAGAATTGAATATGATTACTCATATCACAACCCAATAACCTTTTCAATGAACAAAACTTTTACAATTAGAGTTGTAATATTAGTTCTCAATATCAACATCTTGTTCTTCAGGCTCCCCTTCTAAGTACTCAAATCCATAATCCTCCATGTTCGCATCTGAACCCACTAAGAAAAAAAGAAAAAAAGTAACATTTTGAAAGTAATCTCGCGAAGCAATTGATCCCATAAATTAAAAAGAGATTAGAGATAGATGCTCACCAGAACCCATGGTTAGTGATTAGCGATCGGTCTGTATCCCATTTACAAATAAAAAGCATGACATAAAATTAGTATTATATAGCACATTCTCTCAAATAGAAATTTCCAATTAAGATTCAATTCAACCACCCAATACATCTCATAGAATAAATTGAATTTGATTTACTCATATCACAACCCCATTAACTTTGCAATGACCAAATTTTTTTCCTTTAGAGTTGTAATATTGGTTCTCTATATCAACATCTTTTTTTGCAGGCTCCTCTTCTGAGTACTCGAATCCATAATCCTCCATGTCCACATCTGAAACCCACTGAGGAAAAGGACAAAAAAGTTACATTCAGAAAGCAATAGCGAGAAGTGATTGATCCCTTGAATCCCGAAGAGATTAGATACAGATGCAGTTGCTTGTCGGAATCCATGGTTAATGATTAGTGATCGATCTGTATCTCATTACAAATTGGATGTGCTAACTATACATTATAAACTATGTTGATAATAAATTTTACTTTATCAATTAAATGATGATGAAATACGAAGTAAAGAACACGAAGTCATTAATTGCTTAAAAGCAAAGAATAAAAATCAATAGGATTTATACCAATTTAGGAAGCCAACCTCTAGTCTCTTCTCTCAATCAGCATTATACATGCCAATCTCATTGAGATTTCAGACAGCTTCAAGCGTAAGCTGGGGCATATTTCGACATCTCTATGAATAAATCCACAACACTCTATATAAAAACATCAGAACAATCAAAGTTAATACAAAATAACAGTTTTTTCACTTTCTGTAAAGAATTCGAACAGTTTGATCTGGCTTCCTTCTTGATTTGACTTGCCGAGTGTGATCACACAATACAGAACATGCGCAAACCAGATAATTTCATAATTTCAACCTCTTCTGGCTATTAAAGGGGAAAATCAGATTTTTGGCATCATTTTGCATCTGTAATTGTCGCCTACACCGAATAAAATTAAAAAAATTAAGGAAATGTAATGGTTAACTCACTGATATGCATACTATATCTTTTATATTATGTTCTCTTCTCAGTATTTGCATCATTCAATCTGCATTATGCTCATTTTCTCTAACTATTTACACCCAATTTGATTAGATATGGATTATTCGATTGGTTCAACTGTCCAGGTAGCTCAACATGCAGAAGAAGTGCGCCCTTATTTCAGAGCACATGCAAATGGTGAACATAAGTGTAGCATTTCGATTAAGGCTAAAATTTTTTTTGCAAACTTATTATTTATTTGCTGGGCAGATTTCATCTACGGTTCTTGAAGATGCACTATTTTATGTAACGGAAGGTACACCAGAGTGGGAGTATGTTAAAAATGTTCTGATAATAAAACATAAGGTCTCAACCAAATTGCTTACTGACATTATGCCTATTGATTTGAGATCTGGGTGGTTCAAAATGCACCATACAAGAAATAGAGTTGTGTGATTGAAAACTAAATTCTTTAATGAATTTCAGCCCCTTCCTGATTTTACTACTAAACCATGTAATTAAGATTAAAATAGTGATGATGTTAAAAACTGAAAATGACATGGGACTGGCAATTGAAGAAGACCATGTAGTGCAGGACAGAGAAATCGAGAAACTCAAACATGTGAATTATTTTCAAAGTCCACAAAACTCTTGGCCCCAATCATTCAAATAAATAGATCTACGACAATTTGATGGTTGACGCTCCTTGGGAGTTGGGATTTGATATTGCCGTGGGAAATATTCAGTAAATGCAGTGGCACGAATAACAAATAGAAACACTGCATTTAAGAAAAATGATGTATTTCTTTATTTTAAAAAATGCTCAAATAAAAACTATGAATTAATTTATTTTTATAAGAAAATCATTTCTTTGAAGCATGACTCATCCCCGTTGTGTCCAGATGATCCTAAAGTAACAAATAGATTACAAAATTGCTA